>CM016624.1:116918927-117408775 GCA_005393395.2 Gossypium australe
GAGAAAATCAAGGAGGAAAATAAGGGATTGAGGTGAGATGGGGTGTTGGCCAAATTTAGGGAAGTGTTGGGGGAAAAAATTTTGGTCAAATGGGGTCTTTTGGGTGTAGAGGGTATACGATTTTGGTAGGGGAATAGGAGCCAAAATTCTTAAAGTCATTTTTGCAAGTTTTGTGCATGAAGAGCTTTCCCTTTTTCTAACATTTTGTGCTTTCTGTTTCAATCTTTTCCCTTGTTTGCCGAAACACTCAAGCCCTATTTGTTCATCTCTTCTTTAATGTTAACTGAAACTCTCTGACACTTCTTTTTCCATCTCTTCTTTTCTTTCCTCACCGTTTCTTCAATCTTTCTCTCCTCTTCTTTAGTCGACAATACTTGGTGGCCGAATCTCCCTAGTCCCATTTTCTCCAAATAGTCGAACCCCTTTAACACTTTATCTCCTCTCCCATTGTGTGTTGAGCACTTTCTTTCTTTGTTGAATCGGGTAAGTAGATTTATTCTCTTCCTCTCATCTTCTCTTCTCCATGACAGAATGTTGACCCTCATCATTCGGCTGTTTCATTTTATCTCTAAATCAAAACATCATCCCCTCCTACTCCCTCATCTCGTGTTCTTCTTTTTGTAGTGCTCTAGTGGGGTGGCTAAATCTCACACTCTTCTCGACTCATCTGTAGTCATAAGCCGAATTTGTGGAAGTTGGGTTCATCATTGATCAAAGTAGGGGGTTTCTATTTGATTCATTTTGATTTCTCTTTGTTCGGTTATTCTGCTAAATCGGATCGATGGTTTTGTCTAACCGTTTGTTTTAGGGACTTAGCAACTCGTTCTCCTCTGCTCTTTGGTCCTTCGAAAGTAGTGGTAAGCCGAAATCCTCTTCTTAGACAACTACTTTTCTCATCCTGATATCGTTCTGACTAAGACTCTCTTAATGGAAGCAAGCGGTAGCCATATTAAGGGAAGACCGATAATAGGGCAAAAAGGGAGTGGACTTGCAGTCTCTTCTCCCAAGTTCAAACGTAGGGCAGCATCCGCAGTTCGGGATTTCCCACCGGGTTGTGGAAGGGAGCCGACATTCGGTGTGAATAAGCAGATCGTGGTCGTGCGCGATAGTGAGGGTAACCATTTTAGATGGTTTGATTAGATTTAGATTAAGAAACTCTCTTTTGTTGGTTAATCGGGTGATATGGTGTTATAGGTGACGGCGATCAAGAGGGTTTAGTGCTCTACGTAATCAGGTGTGTAATCTCACACCATAATCCTGTAGTTTCGTGATTCACCACAAAATCGATAAAACAAGTCGCCATTGCGTACACGTCTAATCACCGGAATATTGTATAGAATCGAGTAATTCGCTAAAACAATGTTAACTCTAGAATTTGTTGAAAACGTATTAACAGGCCAAATTACTAAAACGCCCATAACGGGCCGAATTATCGAAAATGCCCTAATGGGCCGATTTATTAAAAATGCCCTAAAGGGCTGATTTACTAAAATGCCCTAATGGGCCGCTCTACTAAAACGCCTTAATCGGCCGACTCACCGAAAAGCTTTACTAGGCTAGTTTACCAAAATACCCTCGTTGGGTTGATGTCTACTTCACATGTGAATTCATTAATATATGTATGTTGCACCTTATCATATTGCATAGGGCGGGGACTTGAATGAAGAGCAGTGTAGCCTGGTGGCATAACCACAATTTATATATGTCTGAATATTTATGGTCACAGTGGCTCAACCACAAGTAACTTATGTTATAGCATGACTGCATATTGGTGTGAGCGACGGGGTGGGTTGACTTAATCCCCACAGGTGTGATTGGCTGGTCGGGGGCGTGTTGGGTGGATGGGTTGGGTTGCATTAATTTTATTAATTACACTATTATGTTATTGGGCTTAGGCCCAACACGATGCTACATGGGTTGGGGCCCAGTGGATGATGGTAAAGGGATTATGCACTGAGTTCTTGTAACTCACCCCTCTGTCTTTATCCTTACAGGTAATGCTCAACAATGAAGACTTGGGGCCGTGGAAGACTCGGTGGAGGCCATACTTTAGGAACGTTGATTTCAAACCTTAGTAAACATTCCTTCTGCTTGATTTCTTTACTTTTACTATTGTGGGTTTAAATTTGTAATAAGGCCCCTGGGATTTTAATTTGCTTTATGTTTTGACGTACTCACTATCTTTCATGAATTGTTTAAAACGGGGATTTTTCTGAAAAAGTAAATAATGTTTTTCTAAGAATGATTAACAAACGGATTATATCATAAATAAATATAAATATATATATATACACAAATAATTAAACTTGAGTTTTCCTTCGAACTACAAATATTATTTTCAAAAAGTGATGATTTTAAAGTCCACTAGTTCGATTTTCGTAACACCAAACAACCTATCGAAATTAGTAATATTTATAGCAAACATCTATAGACCAAGCCTGTTTTCCTAACTATAACCAAATATCGTCAACTTTGATTCAATCTCAAGTTTCTTTAAGCACTCTCTTCATGTGACATGCCAGATCTGGTCGTAACATATGGGCTGGGTTTGGGGTGTTACATTTTATGGTATCAGAGCCCAGTTGTAAAACTCGACTGTGGTTTGGGTTCAAAAATGATTTCCAAAGCTGTTTGAAGTTTGGTTTTAAAATGCACGTCTTTAGAGGAAGTATGGCACCATGAGTATCCGGCACCAAGTCAGTAAGTTTTTTCTATTTTTTATTTTATGATTATTGCTGTATGGCTATAGTAAGAGAATTTTACGAGACAATAGTATACTGGAACCTTTAGCTTTAGGAGCATAAACTATAGAGATTGAGACCCTAGGATGCGGATACGACTCTCGAAAACAACTTTTATTACTTGCACTTCATAAAACATTGGTTAATAAACATTGAATTGCATACTGATTCATAAGAATCTTAATTAGATTAAATCGACTTAGCAAACATGAGCGCTAGAGGACATGGATGTGGTGGACATGGCCGTAGTATAGGCCGAGGTGCTAGGGTTGGGTCTGAAGCATTTGGGCATATGCCTGAAATGGACGCACCAGCATCACCAGTGACTGAAACTGGGTCACATGATCGAATGGAAGGGGGCGACGCTCTGTCCCAAGCAATGTTACGGGTACTAGAAAGGGTTGCTGGGGCAAGTACTGGGTCGGCAGCTCGTGGGTCAATATCTGAGCGACTTAGATCGAATGGAGCTGAAGTTTTTAGGGGTATTTCGAGTGTAGCCCCAAGTGTAGCAGAGTGTTGGCTTGAGGCGGTAGAACAGATTATGGACGATTTGGACTGTACAGCTGAATAGAAATTGAATGAGGTGGTGTCTTTGCTGAGAGATGAAGCGTACCAGTGGTGGCTCACTGTTAAGGAAGGCTCCCAAGCTGAGTGCATCATCTGGGATTTCTTTAAGACAACATTTTTGGGGAAGTATGTCGGGGCTAGTTATGTGGATGCTCGAAGAAAGAAATTCTTAAATCTGGTTTAATGAGGTAGATCTGTGGCAGTGTACGAGGCAGAGTTTCTGCGTTTGAGTCGGTATGCCCGGTGAATAGTGCCGACTGATTATGAACGCTGTGTGTGTTTTGAGGATGGGCTGCGTGATGAGTTGCGGGTACTGATAGCCCCGCAGAAGGAGAGGAATTTTGCTACACTGGTGGAAAAAGCTAAGATTGCTGAGGAAGTAAAACACTCAGAACGAAAAAATCGAGATAAGGATAGGGGCAGGAACAAAAGAGAGTCTAGGTACTCAGGTACTGCGAGAGGGTTTCAGAAAAGGCCCAGGAATGAGGGGCCAGTTCAAGTGGGTGTTCCAGCTGCTACCAATCAGTTACAGCCTTGTGTAGACTGTGGAAAACTTCACTCGGGTGAGTGCTGGAAGAGAACTGGCGATTGTTTTATATGTAGGTCCAAGGACCATCAGTTTAGAGATTGCCCTCGAGAGCCTGTTCAGACACAGGTAGTTCGTCACAGATTTGCGCAGCCAGCAGGGGGTGCTCAGCAGCTGCCGAGAGGTCGTGGGTCAGGTCGAGGTGGAAATGGTATAGGATGAGGTCAGGGAGCACCAGGTAGAGGTGCCGGTAACAGGGGTAACACAGAGGCGAGACAGCCAAGATTGGTCTATGTGGTCAGACGTCGAGAGGATGGCGATGGACCGGGCGTCATAACCGGTACGTTTTTCATATTTGATGCACCCTTTACCGCTTTGATAGATATTGGATCTACCCATTCGTATGTTGCATGTGCCGTGCCTGGAACTTTGGATATTAAATCTGAAATTACTGCTAGAGAAACAACTGTGATTAGCCCTTTAAGACAGTCGGTGATAGTGAATAAGTTGTTTAAGGATGTGCCCTTCGAAGTTCAGGGAGTAGTATTCCTGGCGGATTTGATGGAACTGCCGTTCGGTGGGTTCGACCTTATATGTAACAGTCCAAATTTGACCCTAATCGGAACGGTGGTTTCGGGACCACGAATCTGAGTCCGAAAATTTTTTAAATATTATATTTTGTGTTAATTATATGTGATTTATGATGTGTGAAAGTTTCGTAGAGAAATTTGACTATTTGCATGCTTAATTAAATAAAAAGAACTAAATCGCGTAAAGAGTAAAAGTGACCCATCATTTGATTAATGGCTAAATTGATGTGGCTTTTTAAGGTTGAGGCCTTATTTTTTAAATTGGCCTTTTTGAAATGTAGTGGACGGCACATTGGTGTTATAAATGGCTATTTTATTTGGTAATGGTTTATTAAATAATATTATAATATATGTTATATTATATAAAACAAAAACATGAAAAAGAAAGCCATAATGCTTATATTTGGCCGAATATCAAAAAGAAAAAGAAGAAAAGAAGTTAGCAAGGTTTCGGCTAGGTTTTGGGCTTAATTAAGGTAATTTTTGACTTCTGTTTTCGATAATCTTTACGTTTTTGTAATCGTTGCTCCGAGAGCTTTAATACCCATGTCTTAATTTCATGAATTGATGATGTTTGTGTAAAATGCCATTGATGTTATGATGAATTTTGTGATGTTTTATGTGTTAAATGATAGATATGTAATTGATGAACATACGTTGTTCTTGAATTTTTGATGAATTTGGCTAAAAAGGGCTAGATTGAGAAAATAAAATTTTGAGGGGTTAAAATGCAAAATAAATGAAATATAGGGATTTGTATGACCATGGGGAAGATTCGGCCCTTAGGGATTAAATTCAAATTATGTGTATTGTGTGTTTTGTGCAATAGGGACTAAATTGTAAAAGTTGTAAAGGTCAGGGGTAAAATGGTAATTTACTTATTTAAGTGTTTTAGGAGTAAATCAAATTGAAATGTGTTTGAGTGAGCTTAAATTGAATATGTTTAGATCAAGAACAAAGAAACACAAACTTGGATCGGGGAAAGGCGAATGTTATCGAATAGCCGATTCTTTTCGTACGACGATATCCGAGGTAAGTCTTTAAGCAAGTTAATACTGTAAATATTGTTTTTAACCTAGTTGTATGCTGAATTCTTGAATTTTTGGATTGAAATGTAGACATAGCCGAATGTGACATATCAAATTTAACAATGAAAGGTAGTAAATTAAATTAAATTCATTATGTGAATGTGATATGAATTATGCTTTATATATGTGATTTTAGTAAAATGTAATGTGATTAAGATTTTTTGAATTTGATATGTGATAGTATTATGATATGTATGGGATATACGTGATTTTGGTATTAAGAAAGGTGTATGGTCATATTTATGCAATTTGAAACAATAAGGTTGAAGTTGGGAAATGGTTAGTACCATATTCCAATGTGTTTGGATTAAAGATTGATGAAGATTTATTGTGAAGTGATTAAACACGAATTGAGAAGATAGTATTATAACAAAATTTGCATATTCAGTTATGTTCTTATAAATAAATTGAGACATACTTTGTTGAGATGAGTTTATTTAGTTTATTTGAATATGATTGAACAAGATACCATGCAACTATACATATGTATGTTTATATTTAGTGATTTATATGTATTTTAAAAAGCCATTACAAGCATGCGTATATTCGACTAATGTGGTTTAAAAGATCAAGATTTCAGTATTCATTGTTATTTATATTGATGATTTATTTGTAATTTCATTAAAGGGATTAAATTTTTGTATGTTATTATCTAAGCATATTCGTGTTGTTTAATTTGCTTTCGGATGTGGCTATGTGAGCAATAATTGTTTATGGCTACTTGTGTTTCGTTCGGTAATGCCTTGCAACCCAATCCGGCGACGAACAGGGATTAAGGGTGTTACATTATATTGGGCATGGACTGGCTGGTTAAGCACCGTGCGAACTTGGACTATGCTGCAAAGCGAATGGTACTAAGAACTCTGGAGGAAAAGGAAGTGATGATGATAGGTGAAAGAAGAAATTATCTATCTCATGTGGTTTCTGCTTCAAAGGCTGAAAGGTTAGTACGAAAAGGGTGTGAAGCATTCCTAGCCTTCATCAGTGCTTTGGATGCTAAGGAATTATCGGTAGAAAATGTTAGAATAGTGAAAGAGTTTTCAGACATCTTTCTTGAGGAGCTTCCAGGATTACCTCTGGATCGAGAGGTGGAATTTGGCATTGAGTTGTAGTCAGGAACGGCTCCGGTGTCCATTTCTCCTTACGGAATGGCACCGAAGGAGCCAGTGGAACCTAAACCTCAGATCCAGGAGATGTTGGACAGGGGGTTTATTCGACCAAGTGTGTCACCGTGGGGAGCGCCGGTGTTGTTAATTAAGAAAAAGGATGGGTCAATGCGTATGTGCATTGATTACAGGTAATTGAACAAGTTGACGATTAAGAACATATGCCCGTTACCAAGGATTGATGATTTGTTCGATCTGCTGCTAGGAGCTTCAGTATTCTTGAAGTTAGACTTGAGATCGGGGTATCCCCAGCTAAAGGTCAAGGAGGCGGATATTCATAAGACTGCGTTTCGAAATTGATATGGGCATTACGAGTTCTTGGTGATGTCGTTCGGGTTAACAAATGCACCAGCTGCATTTATGGACATGATGAACCGGGTTTTCCAACCCTATCTAGACCGGTTCGTGGTGGTATTCATAGATGATATCTTCGTGTACTCAAGGACTGAAGAGGAGCATGATTCACATTTACGGGTTGTGTTGCAGATATTAAGGGAGAAGCAGTTGTATGCAAAATTCAGTAAGTGTGAATTTTGGCTGAATGAGGTGACCTTCTTGGGGCATGTTGTGTCTGCCAAGGGAATTAGAGTGGATCCCTGGAAGATCGAAGCCGTGTTGGATTGGAAACCACTGAAATCAGTGTCGAAAATCTAAAGTTTTCTTGGTTTAGCTGGGTACTACAGATGCTTCGTTGAGGGGTTCTCACTGATTGCTGCACCCCTAACTAAGCTGTTGCGTAAAGGAGTACCGTTTGTGTGGTCAGATAAGCAACGGGAGAGCTTTGAGAGATTAAAGAAGATTCTGACAGAAGCACCAGTATTGATTCAGCCTGAGGTAGGTAAAGAGTTTGTTGTTTCTTGTGATGAGTCACACACGGGCTTGGGATGTGTGCTGATGCAAGAGGGGAAGTGGTGGCTTATGCATCTTGTCAATTAAGGCCGTACGAGGTGAATTATCCCACTCACGATTTGGAGTTAGCTGCGGTGGTGTTTGCTCTGAAGATATGGAGACACTATCTGTATAGGGAGAAGCCAATTATCTACACGGACTATAAGAGTCTAAAGTATCTCCTTACCCAGAAGGAGTTGAATTTAAGGCAATGGAGGTGGATAGAATTGTTGAAAGATTATGATTGCTCAATCGAGTATCACCCAGGTAAAGCTAACGTAGTGGCAGATGTGTTGAGTCGTAAGGTGATATTGGATTTAAGAGCGATATTTGAAGATGAGAGCCTGTTAGCCGAACTACAAGTGAAGCCTGCATGGGTAAGTCAGATTAAAGAAAAGCAGTTGTTAGATGAAACGTTGGGTTCTCGACTTCAGCAAGTGGAAGGTGGTGAGACGGGGGACTTTGGATTGAACAGTGAAGGAGTATTATGCTTCTGTTGAAGAGTTTGTATGCCAAGGGATTCTAAATTGAGGCAAATGATTCTGTGTGAGGCGCATAGTAGCCTATACGCTATGCACCCCGGTGGAAACAAGATGTATCAGGATCTCCGTGAGCAGTATTGGTGGTCGGGGTTGAACGGGAGGTTACTGACTTCGTGAGCAAGTGCTTGACATGTCAGCAAGTGAAGGCGGAGTATTAACTGCCTTCAGGGTTGCTACAATCGATGAAAATCCCACTATGGAAATGGGAAAGGATACGATGGATTTTGTTAGTGGGTTACCCTTAACGCCTGCTAAGAAAGATTCAGTATGGGTCATTGTGGATTGGTTAACGAAGTCTGCTCATTTCCTACCGGTTCGTACGGACTATTTCTTGCAGAAGTTGGCCAAGCTATATGTAGCAGAGATTGTAAGGTTACACTGGGTACCGGTGTCTATAATATCAGACATTGATCCTAGGTTTACATCACGGTTCTGGAAGGCTCTACACGAAGCTTTGGGTACAAAGCTAGATTTCAGCAAAGCATTTCATCCACAGACTGATGGCCAGTCGGAAAGGGTAAACCAGATTCTATAAGACATGTTAAGGGGTTGTGTGATCGACTTCAGGGGTAGTTGGGAAGATTTTCTACCATTGGCAGAATTTACGTACAACAATAGCTATCAATCTAGCATCCAGATGGCACCCTACGAGGCGTTGTATGGTCGGAGGTGTCGTACTCCTACCTGCTGGACAGAGTTGGGAGAGCGACAGTTATTGGGTCCAGAGTTGATCTCGGAGATGGAGGAAAAGGTTAAAGTAATTTGAGCTCGGTTAAAAGAAGCTTCGGATAGACAGAAATCATTTGCAAATCTGAAGCGTAAAAAGATAGAGTTTTCAGTGGGAGATCAGGTCTTTTTGAAGGCCTCACCTTGGAAAAAAGTCTTAAGATTTGGACGGAAGGGTAAGTTGAGCCCCAAGTTCATCGAAACCTTATCGAGTATTGAAGCGTGTAGAGCCAGTGGCTTATCAGCTTGAATTACCTCTGGAGTTAAGTCAGATTCATAACGTATTCCATGTCTCGATGCTAAGACGTTATCATTCGGATCCATCTCATGTAGTGCTGGTGAAAGAAGTCGAGATAAGGCCTGACTTGTCTTTTGAAGAAGAGCCAATCCAGATTTTAGACCGGGATATTAAGCCACTGAGAAGGAAATTGGTTCCGTTGGTCAAAGTATTATGGCGTAATCGCGGGTCAGAGGACGCTACGTGGGAGCCAGAAGACATGATCCGGCAACAATACCCTCATCTCTTTTGATCAGGTAAATTTCGAGGCCGAAATTTCTTTAAAAGGGTAAAACATTAGCATCCTGAAATTTGGGATTTTGTGTTTTGCATTATTCCATGCGTTAGGCTAGTTAGGTATATCAGTTGTGTATGTTTGGGGCCCTGAGAAGGCCCGGGGTTGAGTTGGGCGCTGGTGAAATTTTTGTGATTGGGCACTTAAAGGAGGGAGAAGGTAAGTGGCGTCAAGACATAAGGGAATAAGTGGGTAATTTGCTAGCACAGGAGGAGCTAGTAGTAAGGTGGTGTGGCGCCACTTGTAAGAGCTAAGGGGGAGGAGTTCGAACCCCACCTGCTGCAACAATGTGATTAATTTTTGTACTGCTCAGGTGAAGGTGGGAGAGTTCGGCTGGGACTCTACAGGAGGAATTGAAGTGTAATATCCTTAAATCGGGGTCTCTGTATTTTGTGTGTTTGCATGTGTTAATGTGCCTACTGTGCTAGTTTAGGGTGTTTTGGGGTCTAGGCATGACCTTGAGTTAGGCCTGAGTCATGGCTAAAATTTTTGTTTTAGTGTTTGGGAAGAGGGAGCTAAGGGAGTTAGGGGTTAAACGAAATTATTGGAGGGTTGTGACGCAAAGAACCTAGTGGCAGAGTGGCAAAGGAGGCGCCACTAAGGTGCCAGGAGGGTGACGCCATATGCAGGGGGGAGAGCTCCGGTTCGAGCAGCAGAAATCCCTTTCTGCTTATTCTTTTTCACGCCAGAAGCAAGGAAGAGGTGTGCTCAGGTAGGACTCTCTTGAAGGGATGAGGATTGAGTCAACATATTTGAAATGGATGGAGAGGTGAAAATTGTGGAGCTTGACTCATTCAAACCGATTTGAATGAGTGGACAGGAGAGTCTTGAGGAGCTGGCCGAATTATGGACTGTGGGGGAGGAGGTGTAATCGGTTTGGGAAGCTAGGTGAGTGCCGAATCTCAATAGCCAAGTAAGAGTGCATTTTTCGGCTAGCTTAGGAGGCTTCTTCATTTTCATTTGGTGCAAAGAAAAAAAATCAAAACCTCATTGGCATCTCTTTCTTTTCTCTTACGGCAATTTTGGCAGTTGGCCGAACCAACCTTACCATTCCTCTTGAAGAGCCGAAACTTGATACCCATTCTCTCAATTTCTCTTTCGGTTCATTCATAGTTAGTCAAAACCTCCTATCTTGCCGAATCCATCTTTGTTCACTTTTTCTTCTCCCTATTTTTGCTCAAAGCCGAAACCAACACCCATTATTCAGTCGACTTCTTTCTTTTTCTTCTCTCAATCCCCTTGTGCCGAACGCTCTTCCATTCTCTTTGTCGAATCCCTTCTTTCCCATTTTACTTTTCTTCTTCATCTCTACCACTTTCAAAAGCCGAAATCTTGTTGAGTTCTCTCCTCTCTTCTTTCAAGTATTTGGCCGAATATCCTTGGCCTTATTTCTTTCTCTTCTCACATGATCTAGTCTCCATTGAAGTGCTGAATCTATCTCTTTCTTTTTGAGTCATAGCCGAATCTCCTGGTAAGTGACTTCTTCTTCTCTTCTTGATCGATTTGGGTGATGCCAAAGCCCCACTTCCCTTCTATCTTCCCTTTTATTATAGATTCGCATATATTAAACTCTATTCTTGTTCTTTATGGGTTAAGCCGATTGTAGGGAGGGGTGTAGCCGAATACAGTGGATCTTCCGGATTTGGTTGCCGATCTAGGTAAAGGTTCTAGCGTTTGGATCTGTTTCTTGTTCGTTCAAAAGCCGAAGGCTAATCATTTTTGTGTGCTAGTGCTTGGCCGATTGCAAGGGAGGTTCATCACGTATCTTCGGGATTTGGTTGGAAACCAAATCGGCGTTAAGGTAAGGTGCTACCTTTGTGCGACATATCCTTCGGGATTTTGTGAATAAGTCGTATGGCTATATTCTTAAAAGTATGTGTTGGCCGATTGTAGGAAAGGTGAAGGCAACGTTTCGGGATCTCGTTAGTTTCGCGTAGTTTCGGGATATTGCTTAGATCTACAAATAATCAGGTGTGTAACGCTTACACACTTCGTTAGTATGATATGTTTATTGTGTTACTGTTATAGCCATTGAAACCGGTAGTTATGCCTTGTTAGCATGAGCATAGACTCTGGGTAAGTCCCCTGTTATATGGATCTCGATATATACCATCATGTCGTTGTTAAATGCTATGCCATATGTTAATTGCATCATCATATGTTATTATGCCACGATTGATATGGACATGATGGTGGGATTGTTGAAAGGAGGGGGAAGAATTATTTTGGACTGTCACCAGTGGTTTTGACCACACGACGGGTTGGCCCCGTCTTTGATATTATTATTTGTGACTAAGTCCCAGTGGTTTTGACCACCAGTAGTTTTGACCACATTGATGATATTTGTGACTACGGTCACCAGTGGTTTTGACCACATATGGATATTGTGACTCGTCCCAGTGGTTTGGTACTACAGTGGGTTGGCCCCACATGATTGATACGGGATTGTCATCAGTGGTTTTGATCACACGATGGGTTGGCCCCATCACTTGATTTGTGACTACGGTCACCAATGGTTTTGACCACACCGATATATATATTTGTGACTTCGGTCACCAGTGGTTTTGACCACAAGTGGTTTTGACCACACGGGGTAGATAAAGGAGATCGGATGGTTAGGTTATGGGGTTGCATGATTTGCATGTTTTACTGATGATTTGCGTAAGTGTTTGCAGTATCGGGTTGGGGATTTATACACTGAGTCTCGGTGACTCACCCCTTCCCTTATATCTTGCAGATGAGGCATAGATCGTGGATATGGAGCCGGGGAGGACTCGAGGTGGCCATGCATGCTAGTTTTGGGTTTTGACTTTAAAGTACTATTTCAGTTTTATTTACTTTCTTTAAATTTGGTTCTGGTTTTGTAATAAGCCCGCTAAGTATTATTTTAGGTTTTACTTCTGGATTTTATTTTACCTATCGTATGCATATGATTGATAATTTGATCTTGCTTAAGTAATCGGGATTAAATCGATGTTTTCAAAACTATACTCGATATCGGGTTTTTCAAACGTTACCATCGGGTACATTATTCACAAGGTAATAACAAAGTTAACATAGATGATTTCAAACCTAAAGTTTCAAACAACTCCAAGTGCAGATGGTTTTAAACTTGACTATGCTCATCTCACTCAGTTTTTAATAAGTATCGTATGATTCTAAAAACTAGTAGCAACAAAAGGATTTTCAAGCATGATTTCTCCAGATTTTAAAGCAACACAAAAATGTTTTCAACATCACTTTGTATAGGGTTTTCTAAACCTTAAAACGATAAAAGAGTTTTCAGTAGAAATAAACCGAGAAACTTGTTTTATTCAGACGTTTTCACCCCATAACATGCCAGATTCGTTCGTGGTGTGTTGACCGAGTTTGGGGTGTTACAATTTTGGTATCAGAGCTAGGTTCAACAGCTCGGCTGTGGGCCCGAGGCCGAAAAATGTTTTAAAAAGGGATTATAAAAGGCTTTATGGAAAACACATGGTCTGAAAGGCATGGCACTGAGTCTCCGGCACCGATCCGCCCAGGTAAGTACCCCAAACTGTTGTTTATGATGTTGTGAATATGATAATATTGGCATGACTAAATAGTAGTAGGAACTACTCTAGAGACTTGAACTGTAGGATGGATGTACTCGCGGAACAATCCCTTATTAAACTTCTCATAAAACTGTGCCTTAATAGACAGTGGAATAAAAGTCTAACGCATAAAACTTTTAATCAACTCAACTCATATCGGTAAACATGAGTGCACGTGGACGTGGGCGTAACACTCGTGGACGAGGTAGGGGTGGGATGACGGTTTCGGAACCGGTAGGGTCCAGACATGGGTCAGAAAATGAGGTACCACCACCGCCAGCTATGGGCGCGGAGCATCAAGACCAGACAGGTGATGACGCAGTATCACAGGCGATGCTGCAGGTGTTAGAGAGGGTCGCTAGTGTAGGCGTCGGAGCAGGGGTTCGGAAATCTGTGTCCGAACGACTCCGGGCTAATGGTGCAGGGGTATTCAGAGGTGTATCCGGTGTGGCTCCTAGTACGGCAGAATATTGGCTGGAGGTAATAGAATGCATTATGGATGATCTAGACTTCTTGGCTGAGGAGAAGATGAAGGGGGTGGTATCTTTGCTGCGAGATGAGTCATATCAGTGGTGGCTCACAGTTAGGGACGGAGCAATGGCAGATGACCTTACTTGGGAATTCTTTAGAACAGCTTATCAGAGAAAATACATAGGGGCTAGCTATATTGATGCGCAGCGCAAGGCGTTCCTGAACTTGGTCCAGGGTAATAAGACTGTATCAGAATATGAGGCGGAATTCCTTCGGCTGAGTCGGTATGCACGTGGTATTGTGGGCACGGAGCATGAGCGCTGTGTCAGGTTTGAGGATGGGTTGAGAGATGAGCTTCGGATGTTTATTTCTCCACAGCAGGAGCGAGAATTTGCAGTTTTAGTGGAGAAAGCTAAAGTTGCTGAGGAAGTGAAGCTGTCAGTGAGACGGAATCAGGATAAGGGTTGGAATAAAAGGAGTTCTGGGTCATCTGGGTCTGCCGGTAATCAGCAAAAAAGGGTTAGATATGGTGGGCAAAATCAAGTTGCTAGGCCTACTGCTGCTAATACTCAGTGGCCGCCACGATGTGCTCGGTGTGGAAAGTCTCACACGGGAGAATGTTTGACTGGAAACAGAGGATGTTTTGAGTGTGGATCGATGGGGCACCGAGTGAGGGATTGTCCACAGAGGTCAACTAGGTTGCAGTCTGGGGATCAGAATCGTACACAGATCAGGAGGGATGGTCAGCAGCCACAGAGGGGCCGTGGTGCAGCCAGGGGAGGTAATGGCTCTGGTAGAGGCCGTGGAGCACCGGGCAGAGGTGCAGGTGGTACAGAGGCGAGACAGCCTAGATTGGTCTACGCAGCGAGGCGTCGAGAGGAAGGCGACGCACCGGACGTCATAACCGGTACGTTTGTAATCTTTAGGCTACCTTATAATGCTTTGATAGATGTGGGTTCGGCACACTCATATGTAGCCAGTAGCATAGTGGAAACTAGGAACTTAGACTCTGAGATTACTTCTAGGAAGATGTCAGTGATAAGCCCTCTAGGTCACTCTGTAGAAGTAAGTAAACTATATAGGGATGTACCCCTAGAACTTCAAGGGGTCATGTTTTTGGCTGACTTGATGGAACTGCCATTTGGGGTGTTCGACCTGATTCTCGGGATGGATTGGCTAGTAAAGTATCAGGCCGGTTTGGATTGCGCAGCTAAGCGCATGGTGTTGAGGACAGTAGAAGGTGAGGAGGTAGTGATGATAGGTAATAGGAGAGATTACCTATCCAGTGTGGTCTCTGCGCTGAAGGCGGAGAAAATGGTAAGGAAGGATTGTGAGGCACTCATGGTGCATGTCTGTGCTTTGGAAGCCAAGGATGCAGCTGTAGAAAGTGTCCAAACTGTAGGGGAGTGTGCTGATGTATTCCCAGAGGAACTTTCGGGTTTGCCTCCTGACCGCGAGGTTGAGTTCGGTATAGATCTGTTACCCGAAACCGCGCCAATATCTATTGCCCCGTATAGGATGGCGCCAAAGGAATTAGTGGAGTTAAAGGCTCAGATTCAGGAACTGCTGGACAGAGGTTTCATCCGACCGAGTGTATCACCTTGAGGAGCACCTGTGCTCTTTGTTAAGAAGAAAGACGGTACAATGCGGATTTGTATAGACTACCGCCAGCTGAACAAGTTGATGATCAAAAACAAGTATCCGTTGCCCATAATAGACGACTTGTTTGATCAACTTAAGGGTGCATCGATTTTCTCTAAGATAGATCTTAGGTCGGGATATCATCAGCTCAAAGTGAAGGAGGCTGATATTCATAAGACAACATTTCGTACTCTGTATGGGCATTACGAGTTTCTAGTGATGCCATTCGGGTTGACTAATGCACCGGCAGTATTCATGGACATGATGAATCGGGTGTTTCAGCCATTTTTGGACCGATTTGTCATGGTGTTTATAGACGACATTTTGGTGTACACAAAGTCTGAGGAGGAACATGACGTGCATCTTCAGGTGGTTCTACAGGTTCTGAGGGAGAAGCAGTTATTCGCCAAGTTTAGTAAGTGCGAGTTCTGGCTTAAGGAGGTAACTTTCTTAGGTCATGTAGTATCAGCTGAGGGGATTAGGGTGGATCCTCATAAGATCGAGGCAGTGTTGGATTGGAAACCAGCTAAGTCGGTTGCAGAGATTCGAAGTTTTTTGGGTTTGGCAGGATACTACAGGAGGTTCGTGGAAGGTTTTTCCTTGATCGCAGTGCCGCTGACTAAGTTGTTGAGAAAAGGGGTTCCGTTTGTGTGGTCTGAGAAACAGCAAAAAGGTTTTGACAAGTTGAAGAAGATTTTGACTGAAGCTCCGGTTTTGATTCAGCTTGAGGCAGGAAAGGAATTCATGGTCTATTGTGATGCATCACATACTGGATTAGGGTGTGTGCTGATGCAAGATGGAAAAGTAGTAGCGTATGCCTCTCGACAGTTGAGGCCGCATGAGGGTAACTACCCGACAAATGACTTGGAGTTTGCTGCAGTGGTTTTCGCCTTGAAGATTTGGAGGCATTACTTGTATGGGGAAAAGTTGATAGTCTACCCGGATCACAAGAGTCTGAAGTACCTCTTGACTCAGAAAGATTTAAATTTGAGGCAGCGGAGGTGGATCGAGTTGTTGAAGGACTACGACTGCTCGATTGAGTACCATCTGGGTAAGGCTAACGTAGTAGCTGATGCATTGAGCCGTAAGGTGGTAGTGGACCTGAGAGCAATATTTGCTCACCTTAGTCTATATGTTGACGGGAGTCTTTTGGCAGAATTGCAAGTAAGGCCGATGTAGATTGATCAGGTTAAGGAGAAACAGATGACAGATGAGATTTTGAGTGCTCGGAGGTTGCAAGTGCAGAATGGTGAAGCTGAGGGTTACAGCATGGGTAGTGATGGAGTACTGTGTTTTCAGGGGAAGTATGTGTGCCAAAGGACATTAAATTGAGACAGCGGATTCTTCAGGAAGCTCATAGCAGTCCATACGCTATGCATCCTGGAGGCAGTAAGATGTATCGTGATTTGAGGGAACAGTTCTGGTGGCCGGGTCTTAAGCGGGAAGCAACTGAGTTTGTGGGTAAGTGTCTGACATGCCAGCAGGTCAAAGCTGAGCATCTGTTACCGTCAGGACTATTACAGCCGGTAAAGATCCCGCAGTGGAAGTGGGAAATGATTACGATGGACTTCATTAGTGGGCTTCCCCTTACGCCTAGCAAGAAGGACTCAGTTTGGGTGATTGTGGACCGTTTGACTAAGTCAACTCATTTCATACCAGTCCAAGTTGACTTTTCGCTCCAGAAGTTAGCCAAGTTGTATGTGGCAGAGATAGTAAGGTTGTATGGAGTGCCAGTGTCAATTATCTCGGATAGGGATCCCAGGTTCATGTCGAGGTTCTGGAAAGCTTTGCATTAGGCATTGGGGACGAGGTTAGATTTCAGCACGGCTTTTCATCTGCAATATGATGGACAGCCTAAGAGGGTAATCCAGATTCTGGAAGACATGTTAAGGGGCTGTGTTCTGGATTTCAGCGGTAGTTGGGAGGAGTATCTACTATTGGAAGAGTTCACTTATAACAACAGTTATCAAGCGAGTATTCAGATGGCACCATATGAGGCACTGTACGGACGTAAATATCGTACTCCGACGTGTTGGACAGAACTGGGTGAACGGCAGATGTTGGGTATGAAGTTGGTGGCAGAAGCAGAGGACAAGGTTAAGGTGATTCGGGCTCGTCTTAAGGAAGCGTCGGACAGGTAGAAGTCTTATGCCGATCTTAAGCGCAAGGATATAGAGTATGCAGTGGGTGACAAGGTCTTTCTGAAGGTATCGCCATGGAAGAAAGTGTTGAGATTTAGGCGAAAAGGCAAGCTAAGTCCTTGGTTTATCGGTCCGTATACGGTGTTGAGGCGAGTGGGACCGGTAGCTTATCAGCTCGAGTTGCCAGCGGAATTGAGTCAGATTCACGACGTCTTTCATGTTTCCATGCTTAGGCACTATCGATCAGATCCGTCACATGTTGTGCCAGTTGCGGAGATTGGGGTGAGCTCTGACTTGTCTTTCGAGGAGGAACCGGTACGAATTTTGGATCGGGATGTCAAGGTCTTGCGTAGGAAGTCAGTTCCCTTGGTGAAAGTATTATGGCGGAACCATGGTACGGAGGAGGCCACGTGGGAACCAGAGGATGTGATGCGGCAGCAATACCCTCAACTCTTCTGACCAGGTAATTTCGAGGCCGAAATTATTTTTAAGGGGGGTAGAACTGTAATATCCTTAAATCTAGGTCTCTGCATTTTGTGTGTTTGCATGTGTTAATGTGCCTACTGTGCTAGTTTAGGGTGTTTTGGGGTCTAGGCATGACCTCGGGTTAGGCCTGAGTCATGGCTAAAATTTTTGTTTTAGTGTTTAGGAAGAGGGAGCTAAGGGAGTTAGGGGTTAAAAGAAATTATTGGAGGGTTGTGACGCAAAGAACCTAGTGGCAGAGTGGCAAAGGAGGCGCCACTAAGGTGCCAGGAGGTGACGCAATATGCAGGGGGAGAGCTCAGGTTCGAGCAACAGAATTCCCTTTCTGCTTATTCTTTTTCACGCCAGAAGCAAGGAAGAGGTGTGCTCAGGTAGGACTCTCTTGAAGGGATGAGGATTGAGTCAACAGATTTGAAATGGATGGAGAGGAGAAAATTGTGGAGCTTGACTCATTCAAACCGAAACTTGATACCCATTCTCTCAATTTCTCTTTCGGTTCATTCATAGTTAGTCAAAACCTCCTATCTTGCCGAATCCATCTTTGTTCACTTTTTCTTCTCCCTATTTTTGCTCAAAGCCGAAACCAACACCCATTATTCAGTCGATTTCTTTCTTTTTCTTCTCTCAATCCCCTTGTGCCGAACGCTCTTCCATTCTCTTTATCGAATCCCTTCTTTCCCATTTTACTTTTCTTCTTCATCTCTACCACTTTCAAAAGCCAAAATCTTGTTGAGTTCTCTCCTCTCTTCTTTCAAGTATTTGGTCGAATATCCTTGGCCTTATTTCTTTCTCTTCTCACATGATCTAGTCTCCATTGAAGTGCCGAATCTATCTCTTTCTTTTTGAGTCATAGCCGAATCTCCTGGTAATTGACTTCTTCTTCTCTTCTTGATCGATTTGGGTGATGCCGAAACCCCACTTCCCTTCTATCTTCCCTTTTATTATAGATTCGCATATATTAAACTCTATTCTTGTTCTTTATGGGTTAAGCCGATTGTAGGGAGGGGTGTAGCCGAATACAGTGGATCTTCGGGATTTGGTTGCCGATCTAGGTAAGGGTTCTAGCGTTTGGATCTGTTTCTTGTTCGTTCAAAAGCCGAAGGCTAATCATTTTTGTGTGCTAGTGCTTGGCCGATTGTAAGGGAGGTTCATCACGTATCTTCGGGATTTGGTTGGAAACCAAATCGGGTTAAGGTAAGGTGCTACCTTTGTGCGACATATCCTTCGGGATTTTGTGAATAAGTTGAATGGCTATATTCTTAAAAGTATGTGTTGGCCGATTGTAGGAAAGGTAAAGGCAACGTTTCGAGATCTCGTTAGTTTCGCGTAGTTTCGGGATATCGCTTAGATCTACAAATAGTCAGGTGTGTAACGCTTACACACTTTGTTAGTATGATATGTTTATTGTGTTACTGTTATAGCCATTGAAACCGGTAGTTATGCCTTGTGAGCATGAGCGTGGACTCTGGGTAAGTCCCCTGTTATATGGATCTCGATATATACTATCATGTCGTTGTTAAATGCTATGCCATATGTTAATTGCATCATTATATGTTATTATGCCAAGATTGATATGGACATGATGGTGGGATTGTTGAGAGGAGGGGGAAGAATTATTTTGGACTGTCACCAGTGGTTTTGACTACACGACGGGTTGGCCCCGTCTTTGATATTATTATTTGTGACTAAGTCCCAGTGGTTTTGACCACCAGTGGTTTTGACCATATTGATGATATTTGTGACTACGGTCACCAGTGGTTTTGACCACATATTGATATTGTGACTCGTCCCAGTGGTTTGGCACCACAGTGGGTTGGCCCCACATGATTGATACGGGATTGTCATCAGTGGTTTTGATCACATGATGGGTTGGCCCCATCACTTGACTTGTGACTACGGTCACCAGTGGTTTTGACCACACCGATATATATATTTGTGACTTCGGTCACCAGTGGTTTTGACCACAAGTGGTTTTGACCACACGGGGTAGATAAAGGAGATCAGATGGTTAGGTTATGGGGTTGCATGATTTGCATGTTTTACTGATGATTTGCGTAAGTGTTTGCAGTATCGGGTTGGGGATTTATACACTGAGTCTCGGTGACTTACCCCTTCCCTTATATATTGCAGATGAGGCATAGATCGCGGATATGGAGCCGGGGAGGACTCGAGGTGGCCATGCATGCTAGTTTCGGGTTTTGACTTTAAAGTACTATTTCGGTTTTATTTACTTTCTTTAAATTTGGTTTTGGTTTTGTAATAAGGCCGCTAAGTATTATTTTGGGTTTTACTTCTGGATTTTATTTTACCTATCTTATGCATATGATTGATAATTTGATGTTGCTTAAGTAACTGGGATTAAATCGATGTTTTCAAAACTATACTCGATATCGGGTTTTTCAAACGTTACCATCGGGTACATTATTCACAAGGTAATAACAAAGTTAACATAGATGATTTCAAACCTAAAGTTTCAAACAACTTCAAATGCAGATGGTTTTAAACTTGACTACGCTCATCTCACTCGGTTTTTTAATAAGTTTCGTATGATTTCTAAAAACTAGTAGCAACAAACGGATTTTCGAGCATGATTTCTTCGAATTTTAAAGCAACACAAAAATGTTTTCAACATCATTTTGTATAGGGTTTTCTAAACCTTAAAACGATAAAAGAGTTTTCAATAGAAATAATCCGGGAAACTTGTTTTATTAGACGTTTTCACCCTGTAACATGCCAGATTCGATCGTGGTGTGTTGACCGGGTTTGGGGTGTTACATGAAGACTCGTTCAAATGCATTTGAATGAGTGATGGAGAGGAGATTGAGGAGAAAATCAAGGAGGAAAATAAGGGATTGAGGTGAGAGGGGGTGTAGGCCGAATTTGGGGAAGCGTTGGGGGGAAGAAATTCGGTGAAGTGGGGTATTTCTGGTGTAGAGGGTATATGGTTTTGGTAGAGGGAATAGGTGTCGAAATTCTTAAAGTCGTTTTTGCAAGTTTTGTGCATGAAGGGCTTTCCCTCTTTTTAACATTTTGTGCTTTCTTTTTCAATCTTTTCCCTTGTTTGCCGAAACACTCAAGTCCTTTTTGTTCATCTCTTCTTTAGTGTTAGCCGAAACTCTCTGGCACTTCTCTTTCCATCTCTTCTTTTATTTCCTCACCGTTTCTTCAATCTTTCTCTCCTCTTCTTTAGTTGACAATACTTGGTGGCCGAAACTCCCTAGTCCCTTTTTCTCCAAATAGCCGAACCCCTTTAACACTTTATCTCCTCTCTCATTGCATGTTGAGCACTTTCTTCCTTGGCTGAATCAGGTAAGTAGATTCATTCTCTTCCTCTCATCTTATCTTCTCCATGATAGAATGTTGACCCTCATCATTCGGTTGTTTCATTTTATCTCTAAACGAAACATCATCCCCTCCTACTCTCTCATATCGTGTTCTTCTTTTTGTAGTGCTCTAGTGGGGTGGCCGAATCTCACACTCTTGTCGACTCATTTGTAGTCATAAGCTGAATCTATGGAAGTTGGGTTCATCATTGATCAAGGTAGGGGGTTTCTATTTGATTCATTTTAATTTCTCTTTGTTCGGTTATTCTGCTAAATCGAATCGACGATTTTGTCTAACCGTTTGTTTTAGGGACTTAGCAACTCGTTCTCCTCTGCTCTTTGGTCCTTCGAAAGTAGTGGTAAGCTGAAATCCTCTTCTTAGACAACTACTTTTCTCATCGTGATATCATTCTGACTAAGACTCTCTTAATGGAGGCAAGCGGTAGCCATATTAACGGAAGACTGATAATAGGGCAAAAAAGGAGTGGACTTGCAGTCTCTGCTTCCAAGTTCAAACGTAGGGCAATATCGGCAGTTCGGGATTTCCCACCGGGTTGTGGAAGGGAACCAACATTCGGTGCGAATAGGCAGATCGTGGTCGTGCGCGATAGCGAGGGTAAGCATTTTAGATGGTTTGATTAGATTTAGATTAAGAAACTCTCTTTTGTTGGTTAATCGTGTGATATGGTGTTATAGGTGACGGTAATCACGAGACTTTAGTGCTCTACGTAATCAGGTGTGTAATCTCACACCATAGTCCCGTAGTTTCGTGATTCACCACAAAATAGGTAAAACAAGTCGCCATTGCGTACACGTCTAATCACCGGAATATTGCATGGAACCGAGTAATTCGCTGAAACAATGTTAGCTCTAAAATCTGTTGAAAACGTGTTAACAGGCCAAATTACTAAAACGCCCATAACGGGCCGAATTACCGAAAATGCCCTAATGGGCCAATTTACTAAAAATGCTCTAAAGGGTCGATTTACTAAAATGCCCTAATGGGCCGATTTACCAAAACGCCTTAATGGGCCGACTAACCAAAAAGCTTTACTAGGCTAGTTTACCAAAATACCCTCGTTGGGTTGATGTCTGCTTTGCATGTGAATTCATTAATATATGTATGTTGCACCTTATCATATTGCATGGGGCGAGGACTTGAATGAAGAGCAGTGTAGCCTGGTGGCATAGCCACAATTTATATATGTCTGAATATTTATGATCACAGTGGCTCAGACACAAGTAACTTATGTTGCAGCATGACTGCATATTGGTGTGAGCAGCGGGGTGGGTTGACTTGATCCCGACAGCTGTGATTGGCCGGTCGGGGGTGTGTTGGGTGGATGGGTTGGGTTGCATTCATTTCATTAATTACACTATTATGTTATTGGGCTTAGGCCCAACACGATGCTACATGGGTTGGGGCCTAGTGGATGACGGTAAAGGGATTATACACTGAGTTCTTGTAACTCACCCCATCTCTCTTTATCCTTGCAGGTAGTGCTCAACAGTGAGGACTTGGGGCCATGGATGACTCGATGGATGCCATATATTAGGAACGTTGATTTCAAACCTTAGTAAACATTCCTTCTGCTTGATTTCTTTACTTTTACTATTGTGGGTTTAAATTTGTAATAAGGCCCCTAGTATTTTAATTTGCTTTATGTTTTGACATATTCACTATCTTTCATGAATTGTTTAAAACGGGGATTTTTCTGAAAACGTAAATAACGTTTTTCTAAGGATGATTAACAAACGGATTATATAATAAATAAATATATATATATACAAATTATTAAACTTGAGTTTTCCTTCGAACTACAAATATTATTTTCAAAAAGTCACGCATTTAAAGTCCACTAGTTTGATTTCCCTAACACCAAACAACCTACCGGAATTAGTAATATTTATAACAAACATCTATTGACCAAGCCTGTTTTCCTAACTATAACAAAATAACATCAACTTTGATTCAATCTCAAGTTTCTTTAAGCACTCTCTTCATGTGACATGCCAGATCCGGTCGTAACGTATGGGCTAAGTTTGGGGTGTTACAGCTTACCCTATATAGAACTATACCAAACCTTAGCAATCACCCAGATATACGTTTGATTATTTGCTTTATATTTTACTCCATGTTACTAATTGATTATGTTTTATTTTATTGCATGTCATGATAAACCGTAATAGTAACATATTTTAATCCCACATTTAGTATGCTTTTGGATGATTTAAGCCTCGATTTATATAAAAAGGTGCTCTTAATCCTTTCTTTTCATGTCATATACTCAGGAAAGCACTCGAGGGTAAAAAGAACGAGAAACGGGCCCAAAACGGAGCAAATTGGGCCAAGGTGGAAATCGACACGGCCTGGACTTAAGCCCACACGGCCGTGCCTTGTTGATCATCTAGAACACGGCCTGACCTCCGATTTACACGGCCGTGCCTGATTAAAGAAATCCGAACACGGCCCAAAGACTAGTCACACGGGTGTGTGACATGCCAGTGTCCCTGTCGTGGGAATGAACAATTTCATTCGGATTTGGATACTTTGGGGCAAAGAAACACATTCCAAGAGCCTATATATACCCCCTAAGTTCATCCTTGGAGGGGGCGATTAGCTAGGTGATAAACCATAATTATAACATATTTTAATCCCACATTTAGCTTGTTTTTAGATGACTTATCCCCAATTTATGTAAAAAGGTGCTCTTAATTCTTTCTTTTCATGTTTTATACTCAGGAAAGCACCCAAGGATGAAAAGAACGAGAAACAGGCTTAAAACGGACCAAATTGGGCCAAGAGAGAAATCGACACGGCCTGGCCCAAAGCTAATACGGTCGTGCCTCATTAAAAGTCCGAGCACGACCTGGCCACGATCCACATGGGCGTGTGCCTGTCACAGGAAAGAGCAATTTCATTCGGGAAAGGATACTTGGAGGCAAAGAAACACATTCCAAAGCCTATTCAAACACACTAGTAGGAATTCTGCTTAAATTAGGAAACTTAGGAGCCAAGTAAGGCATCTCACAGTCTATATAAACACCCAAGGGGGAAACTTCAAGGGGGAGATCGACAGAAGCCGAAGGATCGAAAGCTAGGCCAAGGAGCCAAGCCGAGAAGGTTAGAATTAGGAAATAAGACGAGGATAGCCAGTTGATCCATCCCAAGAAGCCGAAGTTATACTCAAGACGGCGGGATTCTCTTTCAATTCCTTCAGGGGGTTTTAGGAATTTCTTATGTTTTGTTTTATCTTTTCTCTTGCGATGTTTTCTTTATTCATAATAAACTAAACCCTTCAGATACCTTAAGAGGATGAAACCTAGACGAATCTTGTTATTTGATTTTTAAGTTATATGATGAATTACTTAGTTTGTTCTTAATTATGTTGCTTAATCCAAATGTAATGTGCTTAGGTGGAGGAGGAATAGACCCCGCCTAAGAGAAGATCTAATATAATTAAGCGGAGTTGATCGAACGCCTAGAGATAGGGTTACGAGATTTTGCCAGATTAGGGTGAAACCTAATATGGGAGTCCATTGATCGATTTACTGCTATCCTAGGGGGTTATTATAAGCGAACGAGAGTTCCACTAATTAACCTAGGGTTAGACGTTATTCGCCTCGAGAGAGGGTTTAATATAGGTTAGGGAGTCTTACGGATCAAGCTAAGTAAAGAGATCATATAATTAAGGGTTAGATAACGAGTGACGTCTAGGTGGATTCTTCTTGAGGGTTTTGTTGTGATCAATTGAGTTTTCTTCAAGTTATTTTCCAATTTATCCTTTTTGTCTTTGTGTCCTTAGTTTAGTTCTTGTCAATTTAGTTTAAAGGCAATCTTCACTCTAATTTTAAGGCTAAATAATAAAAAGAAATTTAGTATTAATACTTTTAGTTCCTTTGGGTTTGATAATCCGGTCTTGCCTAAGCTATACTACTGTTCGATAGGTACACTTGCCTTTAATCGTTGTCAGAGTTAGTTTCTAGGTTTGATCATTCTTTTATAAATTTTTAAAGCTCTGATTTCAGCAATCCCTAGGCCAAGGAGACAAGCCAAGAAGGTCAGATTTGTGGGAATCACTCGAAGATAGCCAGTTGATCCATCACAAGAAGCCGGAATTCTACTCAAGGCGGTGGATTTCTCCTTCAATTCCTTCAGGGAGTTTTAGGGATTTCTTATATTTTGTTTTATCTTTTCTCTTGAGATGTTTTCTTTATTTGTTATGAACTAAATCCTTTAGAAACTTGAAGGGGATGAAACCTAGATGAATCTTGTTATTATTTTCTAAATTATATGATAAATACTTAGTTTGTTCTTAATTATGCAAGCTTAATCCAAATTTGATGTGCTTAGGTGGAGGAGGAATAGACCCTACCTAAGAGAAGATCTAGCATAATTAAGTGGAGTTGATCGCACGCCTAGAGATAGGGTGACGAGATTTTGCCGGATTAGGGTGAAACCTAATATGGGAGTCCATACATCGATTTACTGCTATTCTAGGGGTTTATTAAGTGAGAAAGAGATTTCTGTTAATTAACCTGGGGTTAGACATTATTCGCCTCGAGAGAGGGATTAATATACGTTAAGGAGTCTTACAGATCAAGCTAAGTAAATAAATCGTATTGTTCAGGGTTAAATAACAAGTGAAGTCTAGGTGGATTCTTTCTAAAGGTATCGTCATAATCAACTGAGTTTTTCCTAAAGTTATTTTCCCAATTCATCCTTTTTTCTTTTTGTCTTTAGCTTAGTAATTAGTTTAGATTATATTAAAGCAACTTCACTTATTTTAGGCTAAATAATAAAAAGAAAGTATTAGTACTTTTAGTTCCTTTGGGTTCGATAATCCGGTCTTGCCTAAGCTATACTACTGTTTGATAGGTACACTTGCCTTCAATCATTGTCAGAGTTAGTTTCCAGGTTTGATCATTCTCTTTATAAATTTTAAAACTTGACAGACATACGATCAAGTTTTTGGCGCCGTTGCCGGGGAACTAAAATATTAAGAAAACTCTATTTTTATTACTTTAGCAATTATTTTTAATTTTTGCAATTTGCTTTTATTTTTTTTAGAATAATCTAGGTTTTGCTAAATTTTCTTTCTTTTTTCATAGGTACCTCTAGTTTATGACTAGAATGAACCCGAGAGGATCACTAGTATACCATAGTGAAATTGAAGCTACCGTTCGTAGGAATCGCAGGGAAATCGGGCGAGCCCTAAATTACACAAAAGAAAATCAAGAAGATAGATCCAATCCTACTGTAGGGATGGACAAGACTAATCCACAACCACATGATGTGGGAGAAAATAATGCTCCAGATACAATGTTTGATTATGCTAAACCGCATTTAACAGGAGCAGAATCGAGTATTGTTAGGCCTGCTATAGCTGCTAATAATTTTGAATTAAAGCCTAACACAATACAAATGATTCAACAATTTGTTCAATTTGATGGTTTGCAGGACGAAGACCCAAACACTCATATAGCTAATTTCTTATAGTTCTGTGATACCTTCAAAATAAATGGCGTTTCTAGTGATGCCATAAGTCTGCGGTTATTTCCCTTTTCATTAAAGAATAAGGCCAAATAGTGGTTGAACTCGTTACCACGAGGGTCAATCACCATATGGGAGCAAATGACTGAAAAGTTTTTATTGAAATATTTCCCACCGGCCAAAACGGCCAAATTACGGAATGATATCTCTTCTTTTGTGCAAATGGATTTAGAGACATTATACGACGCATGGGAGAGATACAAGGATCTCTTGAGAAGGTGTCCACACCATGGTCTACCCTTATGGCTACAAGTCCAAACTTTTTATAATGGTGTAAACCCCTCAATGAGGTAACTAATCGATTCAGTCGCCGGTGGAACCCTAAACAACAGAACTCTTAAAACGGCCTACAAGTTCATTGAAGAAATGTCACTGAATAATTATCAGTGGCAAGTTACAAGGACTAAACAAACAAAATCAGCCGGAGTTTACAACATCGATGTAGTGACCATGTTATCAATGCAGGTAGAGATGATGAATAAAAAGCTTGATGGTTTGTGTTCTTTGCAGGCATACCCAGTCATGCAGTGCGATACAAGTGGAACTGTGGCAATTCCTGAGTACCCACCCTACCAACCAGGCGCAGAAAGCGAACAAATGAACTATATAGGTAATAATTTCAGATCCAATAATAATTCTCATGGCAATACTTACAATCCAGGTTGGAGGAACCACCCAAATTTTTCATGGGGAGGTCAAGGAAGTCAAAGGCAACAACCTCCTCAAAATTTCCAAAATCATCCATATCCGCAAGAGAAAAAGCCAAACCTCGAAGAGATGCTAACGAAGTTCATGGCAAGCACAGAAAACCATCTCCAAGATACTGAGAAAACACTTAAAGATCAACAAACATCAGTTAAAGAGACCAAGACCCAGGTTGGGGAACTGGCTAAGTCAGTTGGGGGACTCACTGAGTCAGTTGGGGAACTCACCAAGTTAGTTGGACTACTTACTAAGATGATCTGTAAAATATGAGCAGAGATTTTTCTAAAGAAATAGAACAGGTAAAAGTAGTTACATTAAGAATTGGAAAAGAATTAGTCGAGCCAAAGAAAAAATTACCACACAAAAACAACAACACAAAGGATGAAGGAGCTGAGAAAGTAAATACAGTCCGCAAAGAAAGCAAACCACCAATCCCATATCTAGCAAAGTTGAAGAAAGAACGATTAGATGCCCAATATGGTAAGTTTCTCGAACTTTTTAAACAAATACATATTAACTTACCTTTTGTTGAAGCTATTTCACAGATACCAAAGTACACAAAATTCTTAAAGGAACTCCTGACGAATAAAAGGAAGCTTGAAGAAATATCAATGATGGAGCTTAATGAAGAATGCTTTGCCGTCCTCCAAAACAAGTTACCAACCAAATTAAAAGACCCAGGAATTTTTACTATTCCTTGCTTAATTGGTAGCTTAAATATTAATAAAGCATTAGCTGATCTAGGTGCCAGTATTAATTTAATGTCTTACAAAATGTTTAAACAACTAGATCTTGGGGAACCAAAACCCACTAGGATGAGTATTCAGTTACCTGATAAATCTATTAAATATCCTAGAGGAGTTATCGAAGATATCCTGGTGAAAATTGATAATTTTATTTTCCCTATTGATTTTGTTGTGTTAGACATGGATGAAGACATTAATGTTCCCTTAATTTTAGGGCGTCCTTTTTTAGCTACCGCTAGGGCTATTATCGATGTAGGTAACAGTAAACTTGCATTAAGGATAGGCGATGAGGAAATTATTTTTAAAATTTATGATGCCATGCGATATTCTAGAGAACAAGATGATGCATGTTATTTTGTTGATACTACTGATCATATTATTCAAAACTCATTACAGGAAATCTTACATGATGACACGATGGAACTGTGCCTGACGCAAGATTTTGAAAATGCCGACCATCATCATGGAATTGATGCAAAGGACTTGAGTTTGGTCCCAGATCTGGTACTTCCTCATAAATTCAAATTGCTGAAATTTGAGAAGTACAATAGGACTAGTTGCCCTGAAGCCCACATCACTATGTTCTGTAGACGCATGACTGGTTATGTAAATAATGATCAACTTTTGATTCATTGTTTCCAAGACAGTTTAGTGGGGGCAGCATCCAGGTGGTACAATCAACTCAACCGCGCTAACATTAGCTCCTGGAGAGACTTAGCTCAAGCCTTCATGAAGCACTATAATCATGTTACAGACATGACGCCTAATAGAATCATGTTGCCAAATATGGAAAAGAAATTGAATGAAAGCTTCAAGCAATACGCGCAAAGATGGAGGGAAGTTGCCATGCAAGTTCAACCACCTCTCTTAGGGAAGGAAACCACCATGCTCTTTATCAACACTTTAAAGGCACCTTTTATCACCCATATGATAGGAAGCACCACTAAAAGCTCCGTGGATATAGTGAGGGCAGGGGAAATGATAGAAAATGCCATAAGGGGTGGTAAGATTGAAGCGGGAGAAACCACCAAAAGGTCTGCTCCTAGGAAAAAAGATAGTAAGGTAAATAATACGAGTACATACAACAAAGGGTACTTAAAGGCAGTTACTGCTAGCCAGCCGAAAGTAGTTACTGCCAAGCAACAAGGGTCGACAAGACAATAATCAGGACCCAGACAAAATTCTGAAAAGCTCCAATTTATGCCAATCCCAATGACGTATAAAGAGCTATATCAAAGTTTATTCGATGCACGAGTAGTGTCCCGATATTATCTACAATCGTTACAACCCCCATATCCTAAATGGTATGACTCAAACGCCAATGTGATTACCACGCAGGAATAGTGGGGCATTCGATAGAAAATTGCACTGCCTTCAAAAAAGTAGTTGAGAGGCTTATCAAGATAGAGATTGTCAAGTTTGATGATACACCCAGTGCGGAAAACCCATTACCCAATCATGGAGATAAGGGGATAAATGCGATTGGGGAAAATCTCGTAAGAAGGACCAAGGGGGATATTTCAGAGGTGAAAAATCCATTGAGAATGGTGTGGAAAGAAATGGTAAGAAGAGGAATGATATTATACGATTCTTTGAAAGGATGTGAAGGACTAAAGAACTACTGTGAGTTCCACAAAGCTGAAGGACATGAGATCCAGGAATGTGCTGAGTTTGGGGTTTTGGTGCAAAGCCTTATGGACAATAAGGAATTGGAGTTTTATGAAGAAGGCTCAGAGGGAGGAAATATATATGCAACTGAATGAGGGTTGACACATCAGAAAGTCAATTATCCGAGAATCATTATCTCCCGACCGAGAAATATAGAAGGCGGAGCACAAATTGCGCCTAAGGTTGTAATCCAGAAACCTGTTTCTTTTCCTTACAAGGATAACAAGATGGTACCATGGAATTACGACTGTAATATGACAATACCAGGAGGGGAAAACTCAGCTAGCACTTCCAAGGAGATCCAAAGTGAAGGATCTTACACACGAAGTGGAAGGCGTTGTGACTCGGTAAACGTCAGAAGTACGCCTGTGAAAGCTAAAACTTTGGTAGTTGAGCAGGAGAAAGAGGCTGAGGTGCTGATCAATGAACTTGTGAAGGAGGAGGAGGCTAAAAAATTTCTAAAATTCTTGAAGCACAGTGAATACAGCAAGGTAGAGCAACTGCGCAAGCAACTGGCTCGCATATCGGTGTTAGCCTTACTCTTAAGTTCAGAAGTGCATCGCGAAGCATTGATGAAAGTTCTGAATGAAATTTATGTTACTAAGGATATATCTGTCAATAAACTTGATCGTCTGGTTATTAATATAAGTGCTGACAACTTTATTTCCTTCAGTGACGATGAAATTATACCTGGAGGTATGGGATCAACTAAGGCTTACACATCACTACTCGTTGCAAAGGATATACTCTACCGAGCGTGCTAATCGACAATGGATCGACTTTGAATGTCTTACCATTGTCTACACTGAAAAGATTGCCGATAGATAGTTCTCACATGAAGACATGCCAGAACATAGTGAGAGCATTTGATGGCACCGATAGAAGAGTGATTGAGGAGTTTGATTACCGAAAAATAGTTCTGGGGTTGATTGAGGAGTTTGATGACATTACTTTCAATTATCTCCCACACGATGAAAATCAGATGGCAGATGCTTTGGCAACCCTGGCTTCTATGATCAAAGTAAACAGACCAGAGGATATGAGACCTATTCAGATGAGTATCTTTGAAGTTCCAGCTTATTGTTATTGTCGTAACCATTTTTAAAAAACGGGAATCGACTTTTAATAATAGGGAGTCGCCACCGATCTTGTTAGGTGTGATCGGATCACCTTTGTTTTAATAAAATATTTTGATTTACTAAAATAATAATTTTGGTCTACGAAATCTGAGAGAACGGGTTCGGGAGTCGGTTACGTGCAAGGAAGGGTTAGCATCCTTGCAACGCCAACATTTGGTACCAAATCGATTGATGTTGTCCCAATGTTGAAAACTTGAAAATATTTAGGGTAAAAAGAATTAAAAGAATGGGTTAATTAAATCGGGATTGAATCTCCAGATTAACTCGTTTCAAAGAAATAAAGTACCATACCCAACACGTTAGGGTATAACACATTTATACTCTGACACCGAGATCATCTTTGATCTTCAAAGAGTATAAAGGATATTTGGTTATTTAGTTGAACAAAAAAAAATCGACACCTAGCACGTTAGGGTGTGATCTTTCGAACTTCTGAACAAGCAAATATTGTCTTATTTTTTTGAAAGATTTTGGTTTTTAAACAATGGCAGATGTAATATTTAAATAACATGCATCATTTGTTTGAAGTGGGATGACAACTCGTATCGAATAACTACATTAGGATTTAATGCCGATGTGATTGCATAAGATGGGAATAGTAACGATCATGGAACAAAAATACATAAATAAAATACTATACGAATGAATAATGGTGATATGAAAATACGAATAAACCAATTACAATAAGTGCAATGGTAATGCTCGCATAACCTGTACTACTAAAATATTGACATTAATAATAGAAGAAATAATGAAATAAGTATCATGAGTAATAATCCAAAAAATAAATAAAGTAAAATTATCAAAAATTTTAAAGGGCATAATGGTTTAAAATGAATAATTCATAAAACGATTTTAAATAATAAAACAACGTATATAAGACTATTTAGATTAAATGATAAAAAAATTAAAGAAGTCTAAAATGAACGATATTTAAAGCAATTTAGAGTAGATGATGTGGAAATAATTTTAAAAATAATTAAAGCAAAATAATTCAAAGCAAAGTAACATGTAAGGTTCAAAGTAAATAATGTGTAACAAGGAAACTTAGAATAAAACAATTCAAAGATAAATGTTAAAGAAAAGTGTAATAGGTAATATCTATAAGTTTAGAATATTAAGTAATATATGTGAAATTTGAAATAAAATGATAGTTTAAAAATAATCGAATTTTAAAATACATATAACATAGTTTGGTCTAAATAATATATGAAATTTGAAATAGATAATATAACTTTAAATAATACGTGATTTTGAAATAAATAATACGTGAAAGAAATTAAAAAGAGAAATATACGAATTTATTTTTTGAAATAATCAGTATATGTAAAAATAAATAAATAATATATAAGATAAACTAAAACGAATAATAAAATAAAATAAATATATATGAAGAATTTTAAAATGAACAACCTAAAAAAAATCCAAACTACATAACGTATAACATTTTAGGATAAACAATATGTATAAAAAGAATTTTAAATAACTAATATATATAATCAGTTTAAAATCAAAGGTCAGGGACTAAATTAAAGTGAAATAGAAATAATGGGGTGAGATCATTAAAAGGTAAAAAGAATGCGAACGGGGTTCAATCAAGAAGTCTTGAAAAGGGGGGGACCAAATGCGCGATTATCCCTTTCCAGGGGTATGCGCAGATTCCCCTACCAAAACGATGCCGTTTCTTTATTATTACTTAAAACCAAAGGTTTTTTTTTGTTTATTCATTTCTCCCTGTTTCAGAAGAACGAAGCCCCCCTTTTTTCTCCATATTTTCCTTTGACTTCTATTAGGGTTTCCTTTGAAACCATTTTACGCCGCCGATCGGGCTTCCTCAGCCACCTTTCGCACCACCGAGCCATCATCGTATCGGTGGCCGGTGATGCCTCAAAATCGGGCCTTTAGGCTCTCTTCCAAACCCTGATGAAACTCTGAAAACCCAGAGGGGAAACTCGCTTCTTCCCTTGGGGTTAGCTTCGTCGACGGAGACAAGACTCTGCCGACGCACACCGAAGGTTCAGGTATGGCCTCCTCCCATTTCTTTTATTTTTGTTTATTAAAGGTTTGAGATAACGAAAACAAAATGATGAAAAACAGTAAATAATGATAGGAAAATAGAAAGTAAAATCGACCTTAAAAGTTTTTGTTCTTCTTTTTGATTTCTAAATGTTGGTTCAAAGTTCGTAAAAAGGAACTTTTGCTACAAAATTTGCTTCGATTTTGTTATAATCGAATTTGCAAAGATTTTTGCTCTTGGTTTTTTTGTGTCTTTTTTGGTAATGTGTCTCGGGGGGAAGAAGAGAATATGAAAGGTTTCCTCCCTCTTTTTATAACTGATTTGCAGGTTTCTTTATTTGCTTCGTTTTCTGTTGCTGCGTCTTTCTCCGTTTGTAGGGTATGGGCGAACGATGCTAGTGGAAATCGAGGCGCGGGGAGCGTGCTCGTGGTGCAGTGTGCGGGCACGGGGAATGACGCGCATGGGAGTGGTGGACGATATGAAGCTGGGGCGACGCGCGTGTAGGGGACGCGCGGCGGCGCTGGAAGGCGAGGAGCCCTAGGGTTTCTTTTCTGCCAAAATCTCCTAAGGTCTTGGGCCATTGGGCCGCGGTTTTGGGCTAGGTTAATTTAGGTTAAAATGGGCCACTCGGGTTTTTGTTATTTTGGGTGAATTGGGCTTTGAGTCTGATGTAAATGGACATTGTTCTTGGACCTTATTAATGGACTGTTGGATTTATTAATGGACTTTTTTATTCTGTTTTTTGTTTTATTGTTTGATGGGCCCGGGCACAAATTGGGTCTTACAGCTACCCCTCTTTGCTCATTGTCGTAAAACGAGAATAGAGCAAAGACAAAAGAAGAACCAATTTTGCCCGGTTTTGGTGGGCTTTGACTTATTGGTCCTTGTCTTCCTTAACATCCTCAAACTCTACTGTAGCCTGTTGTTTTGATCCATTCTGCCACTACTTCCGTAGTGATAGGGTCTGTAGCTTCAATTTGCTCTTGCTCAATCTTCTTTATCCACTGGAACTTCTAGGCAATGAATCTGAATTTTCCAATTTGCTTCCTTGCTATCTCAAGAAGACTTCAATCTTCAGTCTGCTCCATTACCATCTCTAGGGAACGAGATTTGAACTTTCCAATTTGATTCCTTACTATCTTCAGAAAGACTAAAAATGCCTTAGCGAGCGACCCGAGGCTTAACTCACCTCTCGCAATATGAATTGATGATGATTTTTTTTGAAGTACAGAGATTGAAAAATACCTCGGCGTGTGACCTGAGGCTCAACTCACCTCTTGTAGTATGAGTTGATTTTTTGAACAGAAATTAAAGAACACCTCAGGGTGTAACCTGAGGCTCAACTCACCTCTCGTTTTATGAGTTGATATTTTGAAAAGAAATTGAAAAACACCTCAGGGTGTGACCTGAGGCTCAACTCACCTCTCGTATTATGAGTTGATATTTTGAAAAATAATTGAAAAACACCTCAGGGTGTGACCTGATGTAACATCCCGAAATTGGGCCTAGTAGGATTGGGCCGTTTGGGCCTTGGGCTTAGGAGTATTTAAAATCTTCAAGAATATGAGAATGGTGTTATTGCAAATTTGACTTATTAGTTAAGGGGATTTGGAAGGTTACGAGGTTTCTATGAAGTATCGGGTTTAATTGGGCTTTAGGAAAAATTTGGTATTTTAGCACTTTAAGGAGAGATGGTAGGTAGCTTCAAGACATATGGAAATTTATGAGTAAATAACTTGCATAAAATGTGCAATTGGTAAAGAGGATATGATGCCACATGACGGACTTGAAGGGAAGAGGTTCGAATCACTTTGTGTGCAAATTTTGATTATTTTTGCATGCTTTCCTTAAGTGTCGATCAAAGAGGTATTTATGGATAAGATGGACATTTTTTTTATGGCAAGAAGACTTAAGGTTATGGTAAGCATGAAATAAGGGATAGAATTGCTAGATTGTGGGGATAGAATTTCTTTAACTTTGGGAAAGTAGAGGATTACAAGGCATGTATCTAGGTGGATGTTTTGGAAATTATTTCATGGCCATTTTGACCATGAACTTGGACGATTTTATGGATTAGGGGGGTGGCCAAAACTTTGAAGGCTTTTGGATGAGTTAGGAGTTAGTTGTGCACATCTTTCTTTTAGTCATTTTGTGTCACAAAGCATTTCTCTCTAATATTCCTCCTCTTAGCCGAATGTATATTAGATAAAAGGTAAACCTTTTTCTTTTTTCTTTTCTTTTGGTCATTTGAGTTTTAACCATTTCGGTTTTGAGTTGTCCTTTTTCTCCAAATCATATCTTCTTTCTCTCCTCTTTGTGACCGAAAATGCCAAAACATCAAAGACCATTTTCTTCTCTTTTTCCCTCATTGCCAAATGCACATTGCTTCTAAACTCACCTCTTTTCTTTTGAAAACCGAATCATCATCATCTCCTTCTTTCGTCCTTTTATTTTCTTCTCTTCTCTTCTCATTTACTTTGTTAAGGCCGAAATCTCTCTTCCAAAGTTCACCATTGCCGCAACCTCTTCAACCCAAAACACCATCATTACCGAATCTCCCTAAACTCCATTTCTTTCCCTTCTTATTTGTTAAGGCCGAATATCTCTTTGGATACCAAAGCTTAATCGCATCAAATCTCAACCTTTTCTCTTCATAATCTTCGTGACTCGTTAGAAAATTGAATCAAAGTGTTAAGATTTTGGGGCAAGCAAAATGGGTTCGAAAAGAGCGGTAAATAGTGTTTGGAAGAGGGGTGGTTCTGCTATACCCTCAAATTTCAAACGAAGGGCTGTGTCGGGAGTCTGAGACTTTCCGTCGGGTTGTGGACCCTCTGCCGGCGAAAATTGATTATTTGAAGTCATAGTACCCCCGAGCCATTGTTTGTTCGTGGTTCTTCATCGAGTTATGAATCATCAATCGGAGAGAAATCGCATATAGTTGTTGTTCAACATTCCGAGAGTAAGGATTTAGATTACTTATCATTTATATAGTTTTATAAGTATTAGTGTTCTAATCAAGCGTGATAAATATTTAGGTATCGACGAGCGGGAAAGTATAGTTCTCACTATTATCAGGTGTGTAGCCCTACACTAAACTTCCAATAAATCGATAGTATTAATATTTGCATGTGTTATTAAGAAATATGTTTGATAATGATTGCGGGTACCATTCAGTGGTATATGACATTCAAGTACGTTAAACCCCTAATACTTCGTTAATAATGCTATAAGCATGAATATGAAATGTGTATGATTCCGTTATGATTTTGGGGGTATATGGCATGATATCGAAATAATATGTTTATTGCATGGGCATATGGGTGATATTGATAAAGGGGAAGTGTTCCGGTGGTTTTTACCACATTATTCGGTGACTTCGGTCACATATTATGAATCTGGTGACTTCGGTCACATATGATGAATCCGGTGACTTCGGTCACATAATATGAATCCGGTGACTTCGGTCACATATTATGAATCCGGTGACTTTGGTCACATATTATGAATTCGGTGACTCTGTCACAATTATCTGGTGGCCATGCCACAATTTATAAGGGCGATGTGCAAGTTGACTGCAGCAACTGCCTTCGATGGTGTGTAGCGGATGGAGGGTCGATTTAATAATCCCCACGGTGTGATTGGTAGGTACGGGTGGTGTGTAGCGGATGGATATCTAGGTTGGGCTCGGGATTGCATTTCATTTCATATGTACATGTGATTATCTGATTTGCTATATTATGGGCTTATAGCTAAATGTGTTTTAAATGGGCTTTATTGCTATGATCGGTTGGGCTTTTAGTGCATTATTACACATTGAGTCTATTGACTCACCCCTCGTGGGATATCTTTTCAGGTGATATTTAGCGTGATGGATCAGGTCAGTGAGGACTACGTGGTGGCCATTGCTCAACTCAGTATTTCAGTTTTCCTTTTAATTAAACTTACTATGCGTTCTTTTATTATTTCAGGATTTATTTTGGGTTATGTTTTTGTAATAAGGCCGCCATAAACTGTTTTATTTATACGTTTTTAATTTTTATTCTGCTACGCTTAATTTCAATTAAATAATTAAATATTTTCGATAACCGAATTAAATTGTTTTGACACCTAAATACCTATGGTTTTCAACTTAATAATAAGTATTAAATCCAGTTCTTCTTTTGATTTATAAAATCATAAAGATAATGTTTTAATAAGATACAAATTTAAATCACAAAATGGTTTTCAACAAGTTCGTACTTCAAATCTATTCTCTTACCACAAATCACATGTTTTCCAAAACGACAAAACGAGTTTTTCTCAAGAAGCATACCAGATCTAGTCAGGGCTTCTGGGCCGGGTTTGGGGTGTTTCACCTGAGGCTCAACTCACCTCTCGTATTATGAGTTGATATTTTGAAAAATAATTGAAAAACACCCCAGCCTGTGAACTGAGGCTCAACTCACCTCTCGTATTATGAGTTGATATTTTGCAATCAGAATTTCATAACATCATCTGGTGGAACTCGGATGTCTTCTTTCTCCTTGGTTCGGTACAGCTATCGTCAAAACTTCATGTTCTACTGGTGTACCTCTATGCGTCATGAGTGATGTTATCATGATATGCACGTGTTTGTCTTAAATGCTTTTATGCCTACATGATTATGCCATGTGCCCTGGGTTTGCTTGCCGTGTGTCTCTTTTCATCACGACTTTCATGATGACCGGTATCCATTGCCTCGATTCTTGACTCCTTTCAGGTTTTGCATCTATCCTCAAGTTTTTACGGGCAATCCGCGTTTCTCACTTATCGCCCTTTTGCCCCTGTTGAACTTTGTCCTTGCTTTGAGGCTCTTGTACTTACTAGATCCTCATCCAGGTAATGCTCAACATTCCTTTTGTTTAGAGTATGTAATTTTACTATTTCTCATTTAAATGAACCAAACATGAGATGTCTGAAAATGGGGAAGTAAGTATGGAAGGGGTACCTCACACCCATATTTACTTCAAGAGTGTTAAGAAAATTGAACAAGGAATAATTCAATAAAGGAAATGTCATAAAAAGGGAAGTAGATTCAATTGTCGCAAGTGCTTTGGATATCTAACGCATGAACTTTTCGCGTTTCTTCATCTTGGATCTTTCCGAGCAAAGCCTCTTGTGTAGAGGATTTTGAGCTTCCGAGTCCGCTTCAAATATTAATGTCTCGCCCTTTGACTCCCTGTTCAAATCGCCCTAGCTCTTTATGCCCGAATCCCCTCCATTAGGATGTCGTTTCGGGTTTTCATCCCAATTTTGTTTATCAAGACGCCCTTTTCGGGTTTTCATCCTGTTTTTTTTTTTAGGCGTAGTATTTCTTCACGGCATCTGAGTTTACCGGATTTGGTAACTCCTTTCCATCCATTTCAGTGAGGATCAAAGCTCCACCGGAGAAATCTTTCTTCACGATGTATGGCCCTTCCCAATTTGGTGCCCATTTTCCTCGAAAGTCTTTTTGTATGGGGAGAATCTTCCTCAGTACGAGTTCTCCCTCACGAAATTCTCTCGGCCGCACCTTCTTGTCATGGGCGTTGACCATTCTTTTCTGGTACATTTGTCCATGACAAATTGCCTTCAAGCGTTTTTCCTTGATAAGATTTAACTGGTCATATCTAGCTCGAACCCATTCGATTCTTCTAGTTCTGACTCCATTAGGACTCGCAGGGAGGGGATCTCAACTTCAATGGGTAGCACAGTTTCCATTCCATAAACCATAGAGAAAGGAGTTGCCCCTGTAGAGCTCCGCACACACGTGCGATATGCATATAGAGCAAATGGTAGCTTCTCGTGCCAGTCTTTATATGTCTCAGTCGTTTTCCCAATAATCTTCTTAATATTCTTGTTAGCAGCTTCTACCGCTCTGTTCATCTTTGGACGATAGGGTGACGAATTATGATTCTTTATTTGAAATTGCTCACACACTTCCTTCATCATCTTGTTATTCAGATCCAAGGCATTATCTGAGATGATTCTCTCAGGCAAACCGTATCGAGATATGATCTCCTTTTTTAAGAACTTGCACACTGTGGTTTTTGTCACATTAGCAAATGAAGCGGCTTCTACCCATTTCGTGAAGTAATCTATGACCACAAAAATGAATCGATGTCCATTAGAAGCCTTCGGGGAAATTGGCCCTATAACATCCATGCCCCACATAGAAAAGGGCCACGGAGAAGTCATAACGTGAAGGAGCGAAGGTGCTGGTGAATTTTATCGCCGTAAACTTGACATTTGTGGCACTTTCGTGCGTAACTAATGTAGTCACTTTCCATTGTCAGCCAGTAATAACTGAGCCTCATAATCTGCCTAGCCATAGTGAAACCGTTAGCATGCGTTCCGCAAATTCCTTCATGGACATCTTCAAGTATCTTTCTGGCTTCGACAGTATCCACACATCTCAGGAGCACTTGATCTTTTCCCTTTTTGTATAGGATGTCCCCATCAAGAACAAACCCCGTCGCCATCCTTCTGATTGTTCTTTTGTCGTTCTCATTTGTTCGCTCGGGATATCTTTGATTCTTGACATATTCTACGATATCATGGAACCATGGTTGCCCATCTGCCTCTTTTTCGATGCTAAAACAATGTGCAGGGGCCTCGTATATGCTCATTTGGAGAGGCATTATTTCCGTTTCTTGGCTTGCTTTGAACATTTAAGCCAAAGTGGCTAGGGCATCAGCCAACTGGTTCTCCTCTCGTGGGAAGTAATTAAAGGTTACTTCTTCAAATTCTTTGATCAGCTCTGTCACGAGATCGCGATATTTGACTAACTTCGAGTCTCTCACTTCCCAATCTCCACGGATTTGGTAATCACCAATGTCGAATCCTCGGATACCTTTAAGATTTTGATGTCTCGTTCAATAACTGCGCGAAGTCCCATGATGCAAGCCTCGTATTCCGCTATGTTGTTGGTACAGAAGAAATTTATTCTGGCAGTGAATGGGTAATGATTCCCTTCTGGTGACACTAAGACTGCTCCAATCCCATGCCCCAATGCATTTGATGCACCATCAAAGCTTATCTTCCATGATTTTTTATTTGACAACTCACATTCTTTTTCTGTAATGCACATCAAGTCTTCATCCGGGAAGTCAAATCTTAACGGCTCGTATTCTTCTGTAGTTCGAGCTGCTAGGAAGTCAGCTATCGCACTCCCTTTTATCGACTTTTGGTTAACGTAGATGATGTCGTACTCCTATAGTAGGATTTGCCATCGTGCCATTCTTCCTGAGAGTGCCGGTGATTCCATCATGTACTTTATTGGGTCCAATTTTGAAATCAACCACGTCGTATGATACAGCATATATTGTCTGAGCCTTCGAACCACCCAGACCAAAGCACAATAGAATTTTTCAATTGACGGATACTTCGCTTCACACCCCGTGAATTTCTTGCTGAGGTAGTAAATCGCCTTTTCTCTTTTTCCTGACTCATCATGTTGCCCCAGTACACAAGCCATGGAATTTTTGAACACAGTCAGATACAATATTAACGGTCTCCCGGGAGTTGGCGGTACTAGCACTGGGGGATTGGAAAAATATCATTTTATCTTGTCGAAAGAAATTTGACACTCCTCATTCCATTCTCCAGGATTGTGTTTTCGGAGGAGTCGAAAAATTGGGTCGCATTGGTTGGTAAGCTGAGCAATAAATCGAGCGATGTAGTTCAACCTCCCCAAAAATCCTCTGACTTCCTTTTGTGTGCGTGGAGGCGGTAACTCCCGTATGGCTTTTATCTTGTCTAGGTCTACCTCGATACCTCTCTCACTGACGATAAATCCCAGTAATTTTCCAGAGGTAACCCCGAAGGTACACTTGGCTGGGTTAAGCTTCAGCTGGAACTTTCTCAGTCTTTCAAACAGCTTCCTGAGGTTCCCGACATGCTCTCTTTCCCCTCGAGATTTGGCAATCATATCGTCGACATAGACTTCTATTTCTTTGTGCATCATGTCATGAAACAGCATCACCATTGCCCTCTGATATGTTGCCCCGGCGTTCTTTAGTCCGAATGGCATTACCTTGCAGCAGAATGTTCCCCACATTGTCACGAAGGTAGTTTTCTCCATATCCTCGGGAGCCATCTTTATCTGATTATAACCCGAGAATCCATCCATGAAAGAAAATAATGAATGTCTCGCTGTGTTATCTACCAATGTGTCGATGTGTGGCAAGGGAAAATAATCTTTTGGGCTTGCTCGATTCAGGTCACGATAATCTATGCACATTCGCACCTTACCGTCTTTCTTCGGTACTGGGACTATATTAGCCACCCATTCTGGATATTTAGAGACTTGTAAGAAGCCAGCATCAAATTGTTTTCTTACTTCTTCTTTTATCTTTAGCAACATTTCAGGTCTCATCCGTTTTAGCTTTTGTTGAATGGGTCTGTATTCTGGCTTTAGTGGGAGTCTATGGACCACTACATCCTCGTTCAAACCTGGCATGTCCTGATACGACCATGCAAACACATCTTTGTACTCATGAAGCAAGGCGATCAAATTATGTTTGGTCTGCTCTGAAATGGAGGTCCCAATTCTCACTTCTTGCCTCTTTTCTTCGTTTCCCAAGTTCACTGCCTCAACAGATTCTTCATGGGACAGAATCTGTTTATCTTCATGTTCTATCATTCTCAGTAAGTCAGGGGTTGAGACATAATCTTCAGCATTTTCCTCAGCTTCGGATTCTCCTAAACAAACAGCTTGCTCGAAATCGATTTTAGGATTTGTAACGGGATTGTTCACGTCGTCGATATCTGAGCACCTGAAAGGTAAATGGAAAAGAAACTATAGAGGAGCATCGAGGTACTGGAACCTACAAACGCGATACTATGGCATGATATGGGATATATATAAAGACGGGTTATGAGAGGAGGGAATAAATATGAAGCCAATGAGAATGAGAGACCATGAAAAAATGCATTTTCATTAATGTTCATTTAAAAGCTAAATAACCAACATAAACTCTTATAATAGATTCCCCCCCACAACTTAGGGGCATACAAGAAGTGAGCATTGAGCATTACTTTGGGGAAGACTTAGAAACTACGAGAAGGTCCACGGCAATCCAGTTATTCAAAACAAATCCAGGGGGCTTGGGCGTATCATTGAAATGTCTTTCTCTGCATCATTCACTCTGTCAATGACATTTATGCTGAAGCTCTGAAAGCCCTTTTCAACCGATGAGAATGTGTTTGGTGAATTATCTCTCCCCGGGTATATCATTCCTGCAGATGTAAATGTTTTCGACAAGGGCGGATACATTATGGGCTCCCATTCCACTTCCCGACCTGGTGCACTTGCAATCCTCCTTTCTTGCTCTTTCTGTAACTGTTTCCTTTTTTGTCGCACATCAGGCTTGAATCCTAAACTGCATCGAGCCTTGTGATGTACTGGCTTTAGTGCTCTGGCCATTCCTTGCTGGTACTTTCCCAATCCTTTCTTCGCTCGGGCTCCTTTTCCCACAGTCAGCTTGATTCCCATCTTGGTATTCCTCGATAATTTGGGTTCGGGGATTTTATTTCCTTCAACAACGAATGTAGCATTGATAAATTCGAAGGAGCGGAAGGAACATTCTACTGAATCTTTATTTGCTTTGATGTAGGGCGTGTCAGTAGCGACAGACGCAACAATGTCTTCTTCACCGGCGACCGTGATCAAACGGTTATCCATGACAAACTTGATCTTTTGATGGAGAGACGAAGGAACTGCCCTGGCGGAATGGATCCAAGGCCTCCCTAAGAGGCAGTTATACGAAGGTGCGATGTCCATGACCTGGAACTCAATATCGTATGTACATGGGCCCACTTCTAAAGGAATCTCGATCTTTCCCATGACCTCTCGTCGTGTCCCATCAAACGCCCTTACCGCGGAATGACAGGGCCTTAGGTAAGACATATCAACTGGCATCCTGGACAGTGTAGCCAAAAGCATGACATTGAGTGCAGACCCGTTATCGATGAGCACGTTCGGTATTATATAGCCTTTGCAACCGGTCATGATGTGCAATGCTTTTACAGAACCCCTACCATTCGGTGGTATTTCGTCATCACTGAAAGAGGTGAAATTATCCGTATTCAAGTTGTTCACCCACCTATCAAGCTTTTCAACGGGTACGTTGCTCGGCACATACGCTTGGTTTAACACTCTTAATAAAGCGTTTCGGTGTGGTTTTGAGTTTAACAGAAGAGATAACACTGAGATCTTTGCCGGTTGCTTGTTCAATTGCTCCACGATGTTCTACTCGCTGTGCTTGATAAACCTTAGAAATTCATGTGCTTCATCCTCATTCACGGGTCTTTTAATTCCCTGTTCGGATGGAGTTTCAGTCTCGACCACCGCCTCATGCATTGGTGCCTTTCCTTTCTGATTCGAGCCAATGGTCTTCTTACTTGGTTCAACCACCTCGGGAGAATAACATCTCCCGCTGCAGGTAAAATGCCCCACCTCGCTAACATTCCATTCGTAGCTTCGGGCGTGGTAATGTTGACGTCGTATTTCCAAGGCACTACATTGTCATCCTTCTAAGGGAACAGAGCTGGTACTTTGATTATCATCTTTGGTTCGACTTCCTTCTTTTTGACCTCATAATAAATCACCAGAGGTCGATTGATACTATAAGGGATGGCTGGTGGTTGATCATCAGAGGCGCATATTTCCCCTTCCTCGGCCTCGTTCGTTTTATCAAAGATCTTGACCTCCTTGTTGTCCATCATGTCTTGAAGTAACTCTTTGAATTTCTCGCAAGACTGGATGTGATGCCCTTCTGTGCCATGAAAGACACAAAAATTTTGACCCCTTGTACTTTCCTCCTTGGAACTTTTCTTGAACAAGCCTTTCTCAGTCATTATTTCCCATACTTTGCTCAAAGGTGTCTTTATTTCAGATATGCGATTTTTAACTCGCCACCTGTCCTCCTTCGTCACCATGCTCACGTTCCCTTCAGCATGGTTAGGGAGCGGATTTCCAGCCATATTATTAATACCATCAAATCATAAAATACCCGCATCAATAAGACCTTGAACCCGTTTTTTGAAAGCTAGGCAATTTTCTGTCGAATGTCCTCGGTTTCCAGCATGATACATGCAACTGGCGTTAGGATCGTACCATTTTGGGTATGGAGGTTTCAGAGGTGCCATATAATGTAGGGATATTAATTGTTTTTCCAGTAATTTTGGGCACAGCTCTCCATACGACACAGGGATAGGGGTGAATTGAAGTTTCTTAGGGTTGGGTTTTGCTGGTCTCTGTTCATTTTTGGGCTGACTTTGAGCAGGTGTAATACTTGGCGGGAATATGGTGAATGGTCTTTGGTTATCAGTGGCATAGACGGGGTAAGGAGGAGGTGTTTGATAGTAAGTGTTTTGAGGAGGAAAATAGAAGTTCGGAGGTGGGCGAAATTGAGGTCGTGGTTGGGTTGGGTATGGATTGGAAGCATAGCGGCTTCCGGTCCCCACCATGTGAGCTTCAGGCTCTTTTTTCTTCATGGGTACTGGCCTTTTTGAACTCTCAGGACCCTCCATCCTTCCACTCTTGATGCCATTTTCAATGAGTTCTCCAGACATTACGATGTCGGCGAAGTCTTTTGTGGCGTTTCCCACCAGTTTGTCGTAAAATGGTGCTCTCAAGGTGTTGATAAAGAGGACCGTTATCTCACTTTTAGTCAGTAGGGGTTCTATTTGCGCCGAGACGTCCCTCCACCTTTGAGCGTATTGTCTAAATGTCTCTGCTGGCTTCTTTTCCATCATCTACAGCGTTAGTCGATCAAGTGCCATATCGGAGACATGCTTGTATTATTCACAAAATGCCGATGCTAGGTCCTTCCATGATTGGATCCTCTCTCTGCTGAGTTGGTAATACCATCGGAGGGCTTATCCAATCAAGCTATCTTGAAAAATAATGTATTAACAATTTGTCTTCATTCACATAACCCGCCATCTTCGGACAAAACATGATAAGATGCGCCTTTGGGCATCTCGTTCCATTGTATTTTTCAAAATCTGGCGCTTTGAACTTCGGGGGTAGGACCAGATTAGGTATTAAACTGAGCTCTTTGGCGCTCAGTGCAGAGAAGACTCCAGTACCCTCTACCGCTTTGAGTCTTTGTTCTAGACTCCTATACTTGTCCTCGGCAGCATGTTCCTTCATTCTCAGCTTGGCTATTTCTACCGGATCATCCAAATCCGGAACTATTGGATTAGCGAAATTATCTCCGGAGTTCGATGCAAACATACCTTGCCCTAGATGAGCAGGTGGTGCGGGTCGTTGCTCTAGGCCTACCGGTTCCCCTTGAGGGTATCCTCTTTGCGTTGCAGGGACGTGGGGTGGAGTGAATCCTGGGAGATAAAGCGGATCTTGATTAACTCTCGAATGGGGTTCTGTAACATCAGGACTTTGCACGGGCCCTTTTCCTTTGACCAGAGTTGATATCATCTCCATCATTTTGGTCATTTGACCCTTCTGCTCGAGCGATTCCTCTCAGGACCTTGCCATAAGATCCCTTGCTTCTTGCTGCGACTTGGCTAACTGTTCTTGCAACTCTCTCTGGATTCTTTCCATTCTTTTGATCCTCTCATTGAGTTCGGCGTCCATAGCTCTAGTTCTTAGACGTGTCCTATAGGGATGACGTGATTCCAGATTCGTAGTGTCACAACTGCGGATTATACGATTTTAGCCTTAGTGAATGATTAAGGTGATATGATACTAATGTATGCAATACAATGCAATGTATGGTATGAATGCAAAAAGGTGTCAACTCTAATTCAATTCCCCATAGAAAACTTTCTTAGAAAACAAAACTCTTTACATAAGATAGATTACAAGAACAGCCTTGCTCTAACACCTAAGGCTTTAATCTTCGTCAGTAGGGAAGCTAATTCCCGTCCACGATCCGACCGTGTCTCGAACTGTACGCTCAATGTGTCAGCTTGTATGGCTAGCGTCTGTAAATGCTCGGCTATCTCACGTATCTGGGTTATAGCTTCCCCCATGAGGTAATCTCTATCTTTGACTTGATTCTGGGAATGGTACAGCTCTATTTCTCTTCGTTCTTCATTCTCTTTTATATATCCAATATGATTCTGACAGTTCTGTAGCTCCATTTCTAACTCTTCAGTTTTCTTCTACATTTCTTTGATTCTACTCAAACTTGCCTTTAATTCTCTTACGAGTTACGGTTTCGATAATAGTCAAGGGACCTTTCCAACTCCGCCACTCTAGTCTTCAATTTATTTCTTCTGTTTTGGTCTTCTGACACTTGCTTTTCTAGGATCTCCTTCTGAGCCTTCATTTCTTGAAATTTCCTTTCCCATTGCTCGGTCTTAGCTCTCTCCTCTTGTAACTCTTGTCGCCATTGACTCGAAGTCTTTCCTAGTCCCGCAGTTCTCATTGAGAGACGCATCTTCTTGTAGTCCCCCTTTAGGCTATCCAACTCTTCTTCGACTTTGCTCTTCCCCTTTTTTATCTTTTCTGATTCTGATTTCTGTATCTCTACATCCAACTTTAAAAGCATCTTCTCTTCCTCCAATTGCTCAATTTTCTTCTCAAGCTCTGAACTTAGCTTTACAAAATCTTGCTTTATAATTTCTAATTCCATCGGTATCATTTGCAAACATTCCTCTATAAATTGAGCATTATCTAAACTTGGTCTCGGGATATTGTCGTTGATTCTTTTGTTTAGCCATACTTTATACTCAGAGTTCACCGTTTCGCCCACGGTCAGCCTCTTCATCCGGTAGGTTTGCTTCCAAGCATTTGCAATTTCCTTAATCTTCTTCTTGTAACCCTCTCCTGTATAAGAGAATTCGCTTCGATCCAACCCATGTGTTGCTGGCATGAACTGTCTAGACTGGTATTGTCTTGCTGCTAGCAATGGGGCATACCCGATGACTCCCCAAATTCCGGGTAGAGGGACCCAATTAAAGTCTCCGCATCTATAAAGGATCTCTCCAGGCATCATCCATGGAGCTCTCCACTCAATGTCTTCTTCCTGAAGATTCTGAAGAATTGTCCTCCATCCTTCCTCCGTTATATCTTCTCGCCTTGACACGGCCACTTCCTCTTTTATCAGCGAATAATCCTTATAAAAGGGTCGACAAGAGACTTTATCCATCTTCCAAAAATGCCCGTAAAACCATACCATTAATAGCTGTGCGCATCCGATAATCCTTCATTCTCCCGCTCTTCTGCATGCATTTAATGATCTGAAAGTCTCTGCAAGAATTGCTGGGACAGGTGTAACTTGTTTATCCAATCGATCGAACAAATCCACTGCTGCTTCATCTATGTGTCTTAGGGCTTTTGGGAAGATGACTAGTCCGTAGAGGCTTAAGGCGAAAATATCAACCTTCCTCCTCACATCGGGGTGCGTCAAAATCAGATCCCTTAAATTTACCCAAGGAATACATCTCCCTTCACCTTTCTGTTGAATCTTGGTCGAGATCCACTGTTCACTCATTCCCGTAATTTTCATCAACTTCTTCGCCAAAGGAGGGACATAGGCGGGCCTAATATAAACCTTGTTAACCTGCATCAGGGGAATACGAAGTAAAGTGGTGTATTCTTCTATTGTCGGCACCAAATCCACTTTCCCAAAAGTGAAGCAACTGTATGCGGAATTCCAAAACTGGACCATGGCCCGAAACAGGTGTTTATCTATCTTAACATCCAATAAGTAAAAGATATCACCATAACGGTGGCAGAACATCTGTTTAGCTTCATCTTCCCAATGGGTCCAGATATCCCGCAACTCTTGAAGCTCATTTTGTGTCACGCTAACACGGGTGAAGTCCCTCAGCTCCGATGTATGACCTTCAATTAAGCTATCTCCTTTTTCCAACTGTAACTTTTCTGACCACACGCGCACAGCCGCATTGTCCTCTACTTTATCAAGAAAGTCATTTTCCATAGCAAACTTCCTATCGCAGCAACCGAACAGAAATTGACACCACTACTATATGAAATGTGATGCAAATCAAACAAATCAACACAAGTCAGTATTGCATAATCAAAACAAGCAAAATATCATCACACATTTATCTGGGTAACTATTTCGACATTCTGCCTAGGGTAGGCTCTAGGGTTTCTACACGGGGTTCGGTTCTAAAGAGGGGTACCTGAACCAGCAAATTCCTCAATCCTCACCCATTATAGGCTCATATGGATCGAGTTTAGTTCAGGGGAACACATTTCCCTATGGCCATGCGGAGGTGAAGACCTCACGAAGCACATAGGTACAGATGTGTCCTGGAAGCAATCCACTAGCCCATGCGAAGATGAAAATCTCACGAAAGCTTAGTTTCTTACTCCACTTAAAGGTGTGACCACGACGGTCATGCAATGTAAATGCAAGTATTATGAGACTAGGCAATGTAGCAGTTATAGCATGAACAAATGCTTTAGAAGAAACATGATTTTTTCGTTAAAAAACAAAAACAATTTTTCAAATTTCCAATCAAAAGGAAAAAAATCAACCAATTTATGGCCTGACTCTCGAAGCTTTCCCCAGTGGAGTCGCCAATCTATCGTAACCATTTTTAAAAAATGGGAATCGACTTTTAAAAATAGGGAGTCGCCACCGATCTTTGTTAGGTGTGATTGGATCACCTTTGTTTTAATAAAATATTTTGATTTACTAAAACAATAATTTTGGTCTATGAAATCTGAGAGAACGGGTTCAGGAGTCGGTTACGTGCAAGGAAGGGTTAGCACCCTTGCAACGCGCACATTTGGTACCAAATCGATTGATGTTGTCCCAATGTTGAAAACTTGAAAATATTTAGGGTAAAAAGAATTAAAAGAATGGGTTAATTAAATCGGGATTGAATCTCCAGATTAACTCGTTTCAAAGAAATAAAGTACCATACCCAACACGTTAGGGTATAACACATTTATACTCTGACACCGAGATCATCTTTGATCTTCAAAGCGTATAAAGGATATTTGGTTATTTAGTTGAACGAAAAAAAATCGACACCCAGCACGTTAGGGTGTGATCTTTTGAACTTCTGAACAAGCAAATATTGCCTTATTTTTTTGAAAGATTTTGGTTTTTAAACAATGGAAGATGTAATATTTAAATAACATGCATCATTTGTTTGAAGTGCGATGACAACTCGTATCGAATAACTACATTAGGATTTAATGCGCGATGTGATGGCATAAGATGGGAATAGTAACGATCATGGAACGAAAATACATAAATAAAATACTATACGAATGAATAACGGTGATATGAAAATACGAATAAACCAATTACAATAAGTGCAATGGTAATGCTCGCATAACCTATACTACTAAAATATTGACATTAATAATAGAAGAAATAATGAAATAAGTATCATGAGCAATAATCCAAAAAATAAATAAAGTAAAATTATCAAAAATTTTAAAGGGCATAATGGTTTAAAATGAATAATTCATAAAACGATTTTAAATAATAAAACAACGTATATAAGACAATTTAGATTAAATGATAAAAAATTTAAAGAAGTCTAAAATGAACGATATTTAAAGCAATTTAGAGTAGATGATGTGGAAATAATCTTAAAAATAATTAACGCAAAATAATTCAAAGCAAAGTAACATGTAAGGTTCAAAGTAAATAATGTGTAACAAGGAAACTTAGAATAAAACAATTCAAAGATAAATGTTAAAGAAAAGTGTAATAGGAAATATCTATAAGTTTAGAATATTAAGTAATATATGTGAAATTTGAAATAAAATGATAGTTTAAAAATAAACGAATTTTAAAATACATATAACATAGTTTGGTCTAAATAATATATGAAATTTGAAATAGATAATATAACTTTAAATAATACGTGATTTTGAAATGAATAATACGTGAAAGAAATTAAAAAGAGTAATATACGAAATGTTTTTTTTTTTTGAAATAATCAGTATATGTAAAAATAAATAAATAATATATAAGATAAACTAAAACAAATAATAAAATAAAATAAATATATATGAAGAATTTTAAAATAAACAACCTAAAAAAAATCCAAACTACATAATGTATAACATTTTAGGATAAACAATATGTATAAAAAGAATTTTAAATAACTAATATATATAATCAGTTTAAAATCAAAGGTCAGGGACTAAATTAAAGTGAAATAGAAATAATAGGGTGTGATCATTAAAAGGTAAAAAGAATGCGAACGGGGTTCAATCAAGAAGCCTCGAAAAGGGGGGACCAAATGCGCGATTATCCCTGTAACATCCTAAAATTTGAGTATTATTTGTGTTGGCTCGGGTATGAATTTTGTGTGTTAGCATAGTCTTGTGAAGGCTTGATTTTATTTAGGAAGCTAGAATAATTTTTAGTATGGTTTATTTAATGAAGTGGATTAGGTGAACTTGACATTTAAGTTAATTTAAGTGTTAAATTAAAGCACATGAGGAGTTAGTGGCATAGTGGATAAGGAGCTAGAAAGGTTGCTTGAGGGAAGTGGTTCGAGTAGCATGGAAAGCATATTGAGGATTTTTTTTTTTTTTTTTGTACATCCTAGCATTAAGTGTTGGCTAAGTTCAAATTATGGAAGGTTGGACTTTCAAATTTTTGGTAAGTTGAATATTGGTTTAGGAAAGCATGAAATTGGGGATAAGAATCTTAAAAATTTTGGAAGGATGGGGGGACATAAGGCTTGGCTTAAGGAAGATGTTTTGGAAACTATTCCAAGGCCTTTAGTGCATGTATGTGGACGGCATGTGCGGCTAGGGGGTGGCCGAATTTTGTTAGGATGTTTGGGGGAGGATAGTTGGTCAACTTGAGCATTTGTGCATCTTTTGGCATTTGTTTTTCTTTCTCTCCAAAAACTCCCTCCTTGGCCGAATGTGTATTGTGCTTTTGGTGCAATTTTGCTTTTGGTTTTTAGTCTCATTTTGTTTGAACCAAATACCATTTTCTTCTTTCATTTGTTCTTTTGAAACCGAAACTACATTTGAACTTTGTGCATTTTTGTGCACTTTTCTTCTTTGGTAAAATAGGTGTTGGCCGAATCTCTCAATCCCATTTTCTCTCTTTTCTTCTTTTGATATTGGTTCATAATCACATTTTCTTTTTGCTCTCTCTTGCCCGAATCTTTCTCCTTCTCAAATTCCATTTCTTTTTCATTTGCTCAAAGATAAAACATCCGTTTTCATTCTATTTTTCTTTTCTTTTTACTTCACCATAGCCGAATCTTCTTCCTCCCATTTTTCTATTGTTTTGGCCGAATATCATCAAGGGTAGGCGTTCATTTTGGGTTTTCTTCAATCGGTTTTGGAAAAGGGTAAGTGTTCATGGCCGTTTTTCCTTCATTTCTTTCTCTTTTCTATGTCGTTTTCTTGTAGACAAAGGCCGAACCTATGGGCATTTGTTGCAAGGTTCTTACCATTTTAGGAACCGATTATTCTTTTAGGCTCCTTGGGACGTTGGAAGCAATCAATCTAAGCCTCGTTTCTTTGTCAATCGTTTTGGGTAAGTTTAGGTAAGACTTGGTATTTTAAGGATAACTCATTTGGATTAAGGTGTTAATGGCCGAATGGCCTTTGTTAATAATCTTAGTATTGGCCGATTGTAGGACAAGGTGATCTAGTGTGGTAGATCGGATCTTTGGAAGTTAGTTCTTGCGTTGGTGAAAGGTGTGTATCTTACACACTTTATAACTTGGTTTATATATGTATATATGTGTGTTAAATAACTATTCATGTTGTTAAAGCCGAACTATGAGATATTGATATGATACCATGATGGTATGAATGAGGATTCGGGTAAGTCTGTTTCGATATGTTGTTAATACATGTGGATTGAAATCATGATCTACGATTTATGATATTTTTGTTATGTGATCCATATCAAAGTATATTGACATGATTTGTTTATCTATTGCATTGGTATGGGCAACATGAGAGGAGGGGGAAGATTGATATCGTGTCTTCGGACACCAGAGGTTTGGTACCTCCAGTGATTTGGTATCACATTTGTGTCTTTGGGACACCAGAGGTTTGGCACCTCATAGCGACTCGTCCCTGTGGTTAATACCACCATGGGTTGGCCCCACTTTTAAGATATGGGATCGTCGCCAGTGATTTGGTATCACACGTGGGTTGGCCCCACAACTTGATTATTCGTGACTTCGGTCACCAGTGATTTGGTATCACATTTGTGTCTTTGGGACACCAGAGGTTTGGCACCTCATAGCGACTCGTCCCTGTGGTTAACACCACCGTGGGTTGGCCCCACTTTTGAGATATGGGATCGTCGCCAGTGATTTGGTATCACACGTGGGTTGGCCCCACATATGGATTATTAGTGACTATCAGTCACCAGTGATTTGGTATCACAATATTGAATATCGTGACTTCGGTCACCAGTGGTTTGGCACCACCTGTGGTTTGGTACCACACGGGGTAGAAAAGGAGTTATGGATGGCTAGGTTGGGTGCATTATACCACCTGTGGCATTTACCCGGGAGAGGGAATATGCACTGAGTCTTGGTGACTCACCTTCTCCCTTATCGTTTCAGGTGATTCGTGAGATCGCGGATGAGGAGCCGGATGAACTCGAGGAGGCCATGCAATAAAATTTGGTTTTACATGAACTACCATTTGGGTACTTTATTTTAATTTGGTTTTCATATTTTTATGGATTTGTAATAAGGCCTGTTTATTTATGTTTTGGATTATTTATATGTTTTGGATTTGTTTTAAATTTGGCTTACAAATTACATGTTTGATATAATAATTTGAGCATAAAGTTTTCTAAACTACAAAACGAAATAGTTTTCAAAATCTCACCATCGGGTAATAATAAAAATCGTTTGATAGTAAAATTTCAACTTAATTGTTTTTTTTTTTTTTGACAACTTAAATGTTTTACAAATTGAAGTTTCTACTCTCAAATGCAAACGGTTTACAAAGTAATAATTCGGGATTGTCAACTTAGTTTTAAAAGATTTACTTACGGGATTTTAAAAGTAAACTATCATGCACCTATTTTATAAAATTAAATCGGTAACTCAATTTTCTTTAAAACGTTTTCCTTCGTGGCATGCCAGATTCGGTCATGGCGTATTGACTGGGTTTGGGGTGTTAGAAATTGGTATCAGAGTTAAGTTCAAAAGCTCGGCTGTGGGCCCGAGGCCCAAAATGATTTAAAGTATGGTTTTAAAATGTTTTTGTTTAAAATTATATGGTTTGAAAGGCATGGCACCGAGTCTCCGGCACCAATCCGCCCTGGTAAGTACTTCAAACTGTTGATTTTGATGATATGATATGATGATGTTGGCATGACTGAATAGTAGTAGGTACTACTTTAGAGACCCAAAACTATAGGTTGGATGTACTCGCGAAACAATCTCTTATTAAATTTTTCATAAAACTGTGCTTTAAAGATAGTGGAATAATGACTAAATCATAAAACTTTTAAATCAGATAAGTCGAGATCTTAGATATGAGTACTCGAGGTCGGGGTCGTGTTATGCGTGGACGTGGTCGAGGTAGGATGGCTGTGTCTGAGCCAGTGAGGTCGGGTCAAGGATCCGAGAATGAGGTACCACCAGCCCCACCACCAGCGGTTGGAGTTGAGCATCAGGATCAAACGGGGGATGACGCAGTGTCTCAGGCGATGCTGCGAGTTCTTGAGAGGGTAGCTGGAGTAGGTGGAGGCACGGGAACTCAGAAATCTGTACCCGAGCGACTCCGATCCAATAGAGCCGAGGTATTTCGAGGTGTTTCGGGTGTAGCTCCCAGCTCGGCTGAATATTGGTTAGAGGCAACGGAGCGAATCATGGATGATCTGGATCTGAATGCTGAGGAAAAGCTGAAAGGGATAGTGTCGCTTCTTCGGGATGAGTCATATCAGTGGTGGCTCACGGTTCGGAACAGTGCTGCGGCGGAGGATCTCACTTGGGACTACTTTAAGGCAGCGTATCAGAAGAAATATATTGGGTCTAGTTACGTTGATGCAAAGCGTAAGGCATTTCTGAGTTTGGTCCAAGGAAGTAAGTCTGTATCAGAGTATGAGGCTGAGTTCTTAAGATTGAGCCGGTATGCTGGAGGTATTGTGGCTTCGGAGCACGAGCGATGTGTGCCGATTCGAGGATGGTTTGAGAGATGAGCTGAGGTTGCTGATTGCTCCACATCAGGAGCGAGAATTTGCTGCGTTGGTTGAAAAGTCTAAGATTGCTGAAGGGATAAAGGAATCTGGAAGGCAGAGTTACGATCGAAATAAGCATAAGAGAGGATATGGATCATCTGGGTCAACCGGTAATTCTCAGAAGAGGGTTAGGCAGAGTGGGCCGAATCTATCTGAAAGGCCTGTTACTGCTAATCAGAGACCAGCACAGTATAATCGATGTGGGAAGTTTCATTGGGGCGAATGTTGGACCGGAGGAAAAGGATGTTTTAAGTGCGGCTCGCTGGATCATCGTGTGAGAGACTGTCCACGTAAGCAAGCCAGGAATCAATTTGAAGGTCAAGGTCGTGCTTAGTTCAGAAAGGAGGGACCAGCACCGCAGAGAGGTTGTGGTAATGGTAGAGGAGGTAATGGTTCTAGTCGAGGCCGCGGAGCATCGGGCAGAGGTGCAAGCAACACTGAGGCAAGACAGCCTGGTTTCGTGTATGCAGCGAGACGACGAGAGGAGGGCGACGCACCGGATGTCATAACTGGTACGTTATTAATCTTTGGTGTTCCATTTACTGCTTTGATAGATGTGGGTTCGACGCATTCGTATGTTGCTAGTAGCATTGTAGAGACCATGAATCTAGATTCTGAGACTGCTTCTAGGAGGATGACAGTACTTAGTCCTTTAGGTCACTCTGTAGAAGTAGATAAGCTGTATAGGGATGTACCCCTAGAACTCCAAGGGGTAGTGTTTGTAGCTGATCTGATGGAACTGCCGTTTGAGGAGTTCGATCTAATTCTTGGGATGGACTGGTTGGTCAAGTACCAGGCAAGTTTGGATTGTGCTGCTAAGCGCATGGTTTTGAAGATAGTTGAGGGTAAAGAGGTGGTCATGATAGGTAATAGAAGAGATTATCTATCTAACATGGTATCTACGTTGAAAGCTGTGAAGATGGTCAGGAAGGGCTGTGAGGCATTTGTAGTCCATGTGTGTGCTTTGGAAGCTAAGGAGTCTTCTGTGGGGAATGTTCAAACTGTAAAGGAATATGCTGACGTATTTCCTGAAGAACTTTCGGGACTGCCTCCGGATCGTGAAGTCGAATTCGGTATAGATTTGTTACCCGGAACGGCGCCAGTGTCTATAGCTCTGTATAGGATGGCACTGAAGGAATTGATGGAATTGAAGGCTCAGATTCAGGAGTTATTGGATCGAGGTTTCATTCGACCAAGTGTTTCGCCTTAGGGAGCGCCGGTACTTTTTGTCAAGAAGAAGGATGGTACGATGCGGATGTGTTAATGGCCGAATGGCCTTTGTTAATAATCTTAGTATTGGCCGATTGTATGACAAGGTGATCTAGTGCAGTAGATCGGATCTTTGGAAGTTAGTTCTTGCGTTGGTGAAAGGTGTGTATCTTACACACTTTATAACTTGGTTTATATATGTATATATGTGTGTTAAATAACTATTCATGTTGTTAAAGCCGAACTATGAGATATTGATATGATACCATGATGGTATGAATGAGGATTCGGGTAAGTCCGTTTCGATATGTTGTTAATACATGTGGATTGAAATCATGATCTACGATTTATGATATTTTTGTTATGTGATCCATATCAAAGTATATTGACATGATTTGTTTATCTATTGCATTGGTATGGGCAACATGAGAGGAGGGGGAAGATTGATATCATGTCTTCGGACACCAGAGGTTTGGTACCTCCAGTGATTTGGTATCACATTTGTGTCTTTGGGACACCAGAGGTTTGGCACCTCATAGCGACTCGTCCCTGTGGTTAACACCACCGTGGGTTGGCCCTACTTTTGAGATATGGGATCGTCGCCAGTGATTTGGTATCACACGTGGGTTGGCCCCACATATGGATTATTAGTGACTATAAGTCACCAGTGATTTGGTATCACAATATTGAATATCATGACTTCGGTCACCAGTGGTTTGGCACCACCAGTGGTTTGGTACCACACGGGGTAGAAAATGAGTTATAGATGGCTAGGTTGGGTGCATTATACATAAATGTTGCTTGGTTATAATTTGTGTAAGTATGTGGCATTTACCCGGGAGAGGGAATATGCACTGAGTCTTGGTGACTCACCTTCTCCCTTATCGTTTCAGGTGATTCGTGAGATCGCGGATGAGGAGCCGGATGAACTCGAGGAGGCAATGCAATAAAATTTGGTTTTACATGAACTACCATTTGGGTACTTTATTTTAATTTGGTTTTCATATTTTTATGGATTTGTAATAAGGCCTATTTATTTATGTTTTGGATTATTTATATGTTTTGGATTTGTTTTAAATTTGGCTTACAAATTACATGTTTGATATAATAATTTGAGCATAAAGTTTTCTAAACTACAAAACGAAATAGTTTTCAAAATCTCACCATCGGGTAATAATAAAAATCGTTTGATAGTAAAACTTCAACTTAATTGTTTTTTTCGACAACTTAAATGTTTTACAAATTGAAGTTTCTACTCTCAAATGCAAATGGTTTACAAAGTAATAATTCGGGATTGTCAACTTAGTTTTAAAAGATTTACTTACGGGATTTTAAAAGTAAACTATCATGCACCTATTTTTCTAAAATTAAATCGGTAACTAAATTTTCTTCAAAACGTTTTCCTTCGTGGCATGCCATATTCGGTCATGGCGTATTGACCGGGTTTGGGGTGTTACAATCCCTTTCCAAGGGTATGCGCAGATCCCCTTAGGAAAACGACGCCGTTTCTTTATTATTACTTAAAACCAAAGGTTTTTTTTGTTTATTCATCTTTCCCTGTTTCAGAAGAACGAAGCCCCCCTTTTTTCTCCATATTTTCCTTTGACTTCTGTTAAGGTTTCCTTTGAAACCATTTTCCGCTGCCGATCAGGCTTCCTCAGCCACCTTTCGCACCACCGAGCCATCGTCGTATCGGTGGCCGGTTATGCCTCAAAATCGGGCCTTTAGGCTCTCTTCCAAACCCTGTTGAAACTCCGAAAACCCAGAGGGGAAACTTGCTTCTTCCCTTGGGGTTCAGCTTCGTCAACGGAGACAAGACTCTGCCGACGCACACCGAAGGTTCAAGTATGGCCTCCTCCCTTTTCTTTTATTGTTGTTTATTAAAGGTTTGAGATAACGAAAACAAAATGATGAAAAACAGTAAATAATGATAGGAAAATAGAAAGTAAAATCAACCTTAAAAGTTTCTGTTCTTCTTTTTGAATTCTAAATGTTGGTTCAAAGTTCGTAAAAAGGAACTTTTGCTACAAAATTTGCTTCGATTTTGTTATAATCGAATTTGCAAAGATTTTTTCTCTTGGTTTTTTTGTGTCTTTTTTGGTAATACGTCTCGGGGGGAAGAAGAGAATACGAAAGGTTTCCTCTCTCTTTTTATAATCGATTTGCAGGTTTCTTTATTTGCTTCGTTCTCTGTTGCTGCGTCTTTCTCCATTTGCAGGGTATGGGCGAACGACGCTGGTGGAAGCCGAGGCGCGGGGAGCATGCTCGTGGTGCAGCGTACGGGCACGAGGAACGACGCTCGTGGGAGTGGGGGACGAGGTGAAGCTGGGGCGACGCGCATGTAGGAGACGCGCGGTAGCGCTGGAAGAGGAGGAACCCTAGGGTTTCCTTTCTGCCGAAATCTCCTAAGGTCTTGGGCCATTGGGCCACGGTTTTAGGCTAGGTTAATTTAGGTTAAAATGGGCCACTCGGGTTTTTGTTATTTTGGGTGAATTGGGCTTTGAGTCTGATGTAAATGGACATTGTTCTTGGACCTTATTAATGGACTGTTGGATTTATTAATGGACTTTTTATTCTGTTTTTTGTTTTATTGTTTGATGGGCCCGGGCACAAATTGGGTCTTACAGTTATAATGTAAAAGAGGAGGAAAAAGATGATCACCCTTGGTATCAGGATGATTTATGATACGTAAAAAATCGTGAATACCCGGAGCAGGCCACTGAGAATGAGAAAAGGACTTTAAGAAGATTGGCCTCTGACTATGTTTTAGATGGGGATATCTTGTACAAAAAGAGAAAAGATCAAGTATTATTGAGATGCGTTAATGCAGTCGAAGCTAGGAAGATCCTAAAGGAAGTTCATGAAGGCGTTTGTGGAACACACGCTAATGGATTCACAATGGCTAGACAGATAATGAGATGTGGATATTATTGGTCCACCATGGAAGGTGTTTGTATCAACTATGCTAAGAGATATCATAAATACCATATTTACGGAGATAAAATTCATGTGTCTTTGTCACCTTTGCACGTCATGACTTTCCCATGGCCATTTTCCATGTAAGGTATGGATGTTATTGGACCGATCTCACCAAAAGCTTCGAATGGGCATCGATCCATATTTGTGGTAATTGACTACTTCACAAAATGGGTAGAGGCTGCTTCATATGCTAGCGTCACTAAATCAACAGTTAGTCAGTTCCTGAAGAAGGAGATCATTTTTCGATATGGAATGCCCGAGAGGATCATATCAGACAATGCACTGAATTTGAACAACAGCACGATAGCAGAAATTTGTAGTCAATTTAGGATCAAACACCACAACTCTTCTCCATATCGTCCAAAAATGAATGGAGTAGTGGAAGCAGCCAACAAAAATATCAAGAAGATAGTAGGGAAGATGACTGAGACTTACAAAGATTGGCATGAGAAACTACCGTTTGCACTCTATGCTTATCGGACGTCCGTCAGAACCTCTACTGGGGCAACGTCTTTCTCATTGGTCTATGGAATGGAGGCAGTTTTACCTATTGAAGTGGAAATACCCTCTCTTCGATTTTTGTCAGAAATAAAGCTGGATGAAGCTGAATGGATCCAAGCTCGGTATGACCAGTTGAACTTAATTGAAGAAAAGAGGCTAAGCGCTATTCATTACGGTCAGATGTACCAAAAACGAATGATGCAAGCCTATGATAAGAAAGTTCACCTAAGAGATTTTCATGAGGGGGACCTTGTATTGAAAAAGATCCTTCCCATACAAAAGGATTTCAGAGGAAAATGGATGTCGAATTAGGAAGGACCATATGTGGTAAAGAAGGCTTTCTCTGGAAGAGCACTGATCTTGACCGGAATGGATGGGAAAAGTTTACCCAACCCTGTGAACTCTGACTCTGTCAAAAAATATTTTGCTTGAAAAGGAGAGGAGGCCAAAATGAAAACCCGCAAAGGGCGCTTTGAGTTTCTAAAAAAAAGAGAGGCCAAGGCAAAAACCCGCAAAGGGCGCCTTGAGACCAAAGGGGTTTTGAGTTGAAAACCCGAAAAGGGCGGCTCAAATTCTAAATGGACATGCAGTAATCTTACTCTATTTGAATCAACCAAGAATAAAGTATGTTGCATACTTAGGGCATCAACAAAGTACTTTGGGTCTTCTAAACACATGTTGAGCTCAAGGGAGTCTACATGAAATTTGTATATAGAAGCTTAATTTGCGATATCTAGGGCATCTGATCTTTGTCCTATTCATTTTACCATTTTCTTCTCAAAGATATGTTTTCAGTTAATTTTCTTGCTATTTTTGATAATTCATTTAACTCTTTTTGAGATCAATTTATTTGTTACACGTTATTCATAAGGGTGTTTCATTGAAATAATGATTAACGAACTAATAATTTCACAAAATGAAGTTCTACATATTACTTTGGAAATTTCTAGATAAGACCAGGAACTGAAATAAGGCAATTGTTTAGATTTTCCATGTGCATAGAAATATCTGAGAAAGAAGAGTACGGATAGAGACTATTTCTCTGAATTCTTTATCCAATTGATAATTGGACAAAATAATGAGTGTGATGGAAGTAAGTGATGTCATCAGTCATAACATTCGGGGAATGGTGTGACAAACTAAGAAACCCTGAATTGTGCTGGAATGGGTTGAATTTGAAATAAACCCTATACCCTGAAAATTACAGATTGGTTAGATTGAAAAAGTTTCAACTCCCATTGTGTTAGGATAGTACAAGCCTTGTGTTCTCAAGATTCAAGTGGAGTTGACTCAGAAATTACAATGGGGCAAGCTTGTTGGGTAGAACATGATTGATGAACAAGAATGAAGAACAAATGAGTGATAACACCTACTGTAGGAATCATACTCATAACATTTTTGTATCATAGCAAATTTCATTAGGAGCATTTGATTCATTCCGATCATTTCATCCCAATCCTAGTCCTTTAAAAGGAATCATATTCATGACATGTTACATGTAGCTAGAAGCATTTGATTCATTCTGATCATAGCATCCTAGTCATGTGAAATAAACATACTAAACCGAGTCTACAGGACATGTCCCTTAGTGGACGGTGTAGCAATATCAGTGAATTTGCAGATCTCATCTTCCTGAAGTTGCAGGAACCAGTTCACAGACACTTTCAGCCTAGTCTCCCTGAAGTTGCAGCGGAGTAGACTAAAGACAGCAGATCTCATCTTCCTAAAGTTGTAGGAAGCAGATCGAAGACACTTTCAGCCTTGTCTCCCTGAAGTTACAGTGGAGTAGACTGAAGACAGCAGACAGCAGATCTCATCTTCCTAAAGTTGCAGGAAGCAGATCGAAGACACTTTCAGCCTTGTCTCTCTGAAGTTGCAGCGGAGTAGACTGAAGACAGTAGATCTCATCTTCCTAAAGTTGCAGGAAGCAGATCGAAGACACTTCCAGCCTTGTCTCCCTGAAGTCGCAGCGGAGTAGATTGAAGACAACAGATCTCATGTTATTGAAGTTGCAGGAAGCAGATCGAAGACACTTTTAGCCTTGTCTGCCTGAAGTTGCAACAGAGTAGACTGAAGACAGCAGACCTCATCTTCCTGAAGTTGCAGGAAGCAGATCGAAGACACTTTCAGCCTTGTCTGCCTGCAGTTGCAGCGGAGTAGACTGAAGACAACAGATCTCATCTTCCTGAAGTTGCAGGAAGTAGATCGAAAACACTTTCAGCCTTGTCTCCCTAAAGTTGACAACAAATCCCATCTTTTTGAAGTTACAGGAAGCAGATCGAAGACACTTTCAACCTTGTCTCCCTGAAGTTGTAGTGGAGTAGACTGAAGACAGTAGATCTCATCTTCTTGAAGTTCCAAGAAGTAGATCAAAGGCACTTTCAGCCTTGTCTCCCTGAAGTTGCAGTAGAGTAGACTGAAGACATCAGATCTCATCTTCCTGAAGTTGCAGTGAAGCAGATCAAAAACATCAGATCTTATCTCCCTGAGTTTGTAGTGGAGCAGATCGAAAAATAGTAGATCTGGCATTCCTGAAGTTGCAGGAAACAGATCGAAGAAAGCAGATCGAAGACATTAGTCTTGTTTTCCTGAAGTTGTAGGAAACAGATTGAAGCCATCAGACTTATTGAAATGAAGAGGAAGTTCCAATACCGTTGAAGTTGCAGTGGATTTGGAAGCCATTTGAAGAAGATGTGGACCAAGAAGTCAAGGCTCGGTAAAGACCGGGCAAAATTAGACCTTTTATAGTCTTTGCTCTATTCTCGTTACATGACAATAAGCAAAGAGGGGCAGCTGTAACCAGCCCATTTTGCCCGGGCTTAAACAAATATATAAATAACAAAAAATAAAAACAATGTTTACAGTCTATTTACAATAAAATGGGCTTAAAGCCCAAACCAGACACTCAAACCCAAATAGCCCAATCCTTTAACCCTAAAACCCGAAACCTATTACACCCTTAGCCCAATACAATAGACCCAAAACTAAGTTGGCCCAAATGGCCCAAAGAGCTTGCGGACGTAGGAAACCCTAGGTTTCCACTGCGCCGCAAGCGCCTCAGCAAGCACCCTAGCAGCCTCGACACCCACCCCTTGATCGCGCCGCAATCCGGGTGAACCACGCCACCATCAACTCGCGGAGACCCCTAGTCGCCAGAATCCTCGCCTCTCCTGCACAAAAAAGGAAGGAACAACAGCAAAATATGGTAGAAAACAAGACAAAATCTTTTATTCCTTTTTTTATGTTCATTTTCGAGGGTTATAAAAACCCATCAAATTTGTAAACAGGACAGAGATGCACGTGAGCTAGAAATACACAGACAAATTTATATACACAAATATTCAGAGATTAATAAAAAGCAATAGAGGTGATTTCCTCTGTTATTCTATTCTTATTTTTTATTTTTATTTATACATTTTTTTATATACATGAGAACTATTTTGAAAAAAGAATAACAAGGGTGCGAGTTTACCTTTCAAATGGCGCTGAAAATATGAGACTTGGCCTCCGACCACCATACTTGGTGGCGTGTGAGGCGCGTGGGGGCGGTGGCCTGTATTTGTTATAAGTTTTTTTTTTACTTTAATGTTTTTTTGTTACATATTGTTTATATGAATATATTAAATCATTTCAAAAATTGTCATATTCTTTTTTTTTTTAGGTTTAAATATATCATTTTTTATTTGATTTTGTTATTTTGTAAAAATCTTAATTCTCACCACCTATTTTATATCCTATATTCATTTATTTTTCTTTAATTGTTTGTTATTGCTTAATATAATTCTTTATTTATTTATTCATGTTATGTTATTCTTTAAATTATTTATATAATTGGTATTTATGTTGAATTGCTATTAAGTATGTATGTTATAATATCCTATTCAAATCATTGTGTAAAAACATATTTTGATAAATTGATGCATTTCATTTAAAGACTTCTCAAATATAGCGATATGTGATATTTGGGGACTTCGAGAGAAATTATACCCTAACTTACGGGGTGTTAATTTTTCTCGTGGAACTTAAATTATCAAATATTTTTTTTTTAAACTTACAAACTTCAATTCAAAACTTATTCTAGGGAATTCAAAATGTTGTATCCTAATTTACTGGATATGATGTTTTGTGTCTCGAGATAAGAATTTTCTAAATAGAGGTGAGCCTAGTTTCAAAGCCATGAAATTTTATATCCTAACTTACTGGGTATAATATTTTATTTCTTTGAGATAGGTAAGTCTCGGTTTTATTTCTAATAAAAAGGATTATATTTTAAATTTTTTCAAATTTTCGACAATAGGACATGATTTTATCGATTGGGTACCAATTTTTGGGCGTTATGAGGGTGCTAACCCTTCCTCATACGTAACCGACTCCCGAACCCATTTTCTTGTTTTTCATGGACCAAAATCAAATATTTTAAAATAAAAAGTTTTACAAAGGTGATCCAATCACACCTAAGTAAAAAAAGGATTGGTGGCGACTCAATTTTCGTTTTTTAAAGTCGATCCTCGTTTCTTACAAAAATTAGAAAATGGTTTCGACAACAGTCATTTTGCCTCGTAAGGGCATCTCGGTAATTTTACCCGTCGAGGGTATTTCGGTAACTTCACCCATAAAGGGTATTTTAGTAAATTCACAAACCAGGGGTATTTTGGTAATTTTGCAAATCGGGGTATTTCAATAATTTTGTAAACTAGGGGTATTTCGGTAATTTGCAATCTGAGGGTATTTCTCTAATTTTACAAATCAAGGGTCTTTTAGTAATTTCACAAATTAAGGGTATTTCGATAATTTTGCAAAACAATGGTATTTCGGTAATTTTGTAAACCAAGGGTATTTCAGTAATTTGTAAACCAAGGGTATTTCAGTAATTTTAAACCAAGGGTATTCTAAACAGAGATAACGCTGCGAATGGGTATAGGGCCCATTCTCGGCCCAAATGTACCCACACGCTCGTGTGGCCCACTTAGCCCAAATCTAGCCACAGTTATGAGATTCACATAGACCAGTCTAATATCTACTTAAACAATCATACAATTTATTCATATGGGCCCACGGGCCCATTGGCCCCACATGACCCATTTCAGCCCATCGCCAAACAGCCTAACCCACAAGAACACTCATGATGGCCTCAACTATCACGTCGAAGCCCCCACACGTGCGCTCGCACGCTCGTGTGGCTACCATTGTCGTGTAACCGGCATTTCGGCATTTGCCACTCTACAGCTAGAGTATGCGAAATACACACCTAATAGGAATCTGGAGTTGATTCGCGCTCCGAACATTCCTATGCCCAAACGTCAACCCAGGTATGCTTTCTCTCCTCATAGATTGGTCTATTTAAAGCCAGCTTCTCACCTTCCCTCTTGCTAGCTTCCCGATGTGGGATCTCTCCTTCAGCAGAGTTTAATTCCATCTCAAACACTTGCCGCCCCAACTTAGCAAAATATATATTCCCTTTTTGCTTGCAATGGGATTCGAACTCAGGCTCCCTTGTAACATAATCCATGCCGCTAGCCACTTTACCAACTAGATCCTTGTTATCTTAAAACATGTGCAACTAAATATAAGTCTATGGCCAAAGTCTAAGTTCCTTTAAAAAAAGAAATCAAAATGAAACGCAAGCACCAAGACTTGAACCTTGGACCCCATGCTTCCTTGTATGGCGTCACTTCCTTGTCTCCCATGTGGCACCATTTGCCACTATACCACAACTCTTTTTTGTGTCATTTTTCTCCACATTTTATTCTTAAAGCCTACTTACTAACTCCCAGGGTTTTACTCAGCTAAAACCAAAACTTTCCTAAAGCCCAAGTTTGATCTCGGGACTTCATAGAAGCCCCCTAACCTTCCTAAATTACTCACCTAATAGGTCCAAATTGCATTAGTGCCGTTCTCTCGTTCTAAAAACTTTTAAACGGTCCCATGCCCAAGGCCCAATAGGCCCAATTCTATTAGGCCCAAATTCGAGTCTTTACATTTTCTCTCATTTTTCTTTTTTGTTTTTTGAAGTCCACATATTAAAGAATAGATCTCATCTTTTATTCTCGCAAAATTCTCTAGAAAAGATTTCCAAAGTTGAGAAAATAACTCATCCGGGTTCTTCAAAGATCTTGATCCAATCTTCAATATTGGTGATTCCAAATCTATTGAAGGTATTGTCTCAACTCTAAATTCATTTTAAGGTTGTTTTTAATCATTATTTTCAATCTAAATTGAATAAAATGGTTTTTCAAATCTTGATCTCATAACTCTTGAACATGAGATTCATCAATGGTGAATTCATGGTTTTGAGTTGGAATCCAAGTTTAAATAAATATTTAAGCTCAAATAATGTTTATTAAGAGGTGTTTTTATCAGAAAACAAAAGATCAAACTTGTTTGGTTGATCAATTTTGACAAATCCATTTTTTAACTAAGAACAGGAGTTGATTTTCTGGAAAATTATGAAATGTTTTGTTTGATGAAATCGATGCTTAGGTTTTTGCTGATAGATTAGGAATGATGTTTAGAAATGATTTTTGGTGCAGAGAAGGTCATTTAGGGGCTAAAATTTGTGTTTTGGCTAGATCGTGAGTTTTCAGTACGGTAGATTGGAAAGGCATTTTAGATATGTCTAGTTCATGATTTTTCAATTTTCTTATTGTTAATGATAGCTTGTAACATGTATTTTACCTCTATTTAAGATCCACATCAAGGAGGGGCCACTGTTAATCAAAATTTAGGTCCAACCACAACTACTTGATACACTTTGGCTTGAAAAGCAAAGTGTGAATGTGAGTGGTTTTTAAAGGCAATTAACGAACATATGCCTATTTACATTCAAATGGTTTAGATTTCAAAATTGGTTTTAATTGTATGAAAGCATATTTGTAAATGATTTACGAAAACTGTGAATAAAGTGTTTGATATGGTTGATTTTTATTGTATTGATTAATAATTGGAGCATGGATTACTGTATTTTAGAGCACTTGATGATGATTTTATAGTTGGCTTTAGATCCATGGACAAAGATATTATTGAGCTTATCTATGCAGATGTTAAAATTGCTAAGTGACATGCCTTAAATTAATTTTTTATATCCTGAATTAAGTATTTAAATATCAATGTTTATGCCCTGTGTGTTTGGTTATATTGGCAACATTGCATGGTGGATCCATTGGATATAGTTGGCATGCCATATGATTTGTGAGTACTCACCACTACATGTGTTATATGTGAGCATATGGATCTAGGAGTATTGATTTTGTTGGAGTGAATAAGGGAGTGTTGAGCCTTTTTCTCCACTCAATCATTGGCGATTTCGAAGCTACATAAGGGAGTGTGTGGCTATGCCCCACTCAACCGGAGTATTGTATTCGATATTTTGGGAGATTGGAGATCCGTTTATCCAATGCATGATCACATGTTTATATTTTTCCATGGATGTCATTTGTCAATATAAGTGTATATATTATGTTTTCATATGCCATAATAAATGTGATTTTTACTCATGGAATAACATGTGGAATTATGATGTTATGATGTTGCACTGCTGTTGGGAATTTCAGTCAATTGAATGCCATAAATGAGTGTAAAAATATAATTGAAATTATGAAGCTTATACTTGAAATTTGATACATGATTTTTCTTGGTTTAAGTATTTCTTTGGTGTGATTTACTTATTGAATTTATGGTCATTCACTGAGCTTTTTTAGCTCACACGCTCACAGCTTTGTGCAGAGTTTTTCCAAATTTGGGGAGTCGAGGAGCAATGGAGAGGCTAGTCCACGTTTGTATAGATTAAGGACTTTTCTATAGATAAATTAGAGGGCATTGTGGCACTCAATTGGGTTAGTTTGATACACTCGTAATGGATGTTTGAGACTTACATTTGGATATTAATTTTGAGATGTTATATTTGTTTTAATGTTTGATTTTATGGTTAAATTTTGAGTGTATTATTTTTTTTTCTAAGTGATAACATGGTGATTGAAGAACGATATTTTCACTAATACATTTTAATTTTAGTTTGTTCAGGAGTGGATAGCTTTGTGACTAAGGTAAGTCCATTGTATATTCAACATGATTTTGAATGTTTAAATTATTATTCACATGTTGTTTATTAGTTTTAATTAGATTAATTAGAGTTGTATGTATGAATTAAGGTAATAAAACTTAGCTAATATAGTCTTAATTAATAAATGGATTAAGGAAAAATTACAAATAAAAAGAAGATTAGATAGTTATTAGTTAGAATTGAGGTGTTATAAGGTTGGGGTGTGCTTTAGGTGATTTTGTGTTGGAGAGTCCCTTCCGTGACTAATGTGTCGCTTTGGATTCGAGTCAAATCGTTTCGATTGGGTTTGGGGTGTTGCATTTTGATTGTGGTTTAAGATCATGAAATGCTTGATAGATACATGTTTGTGGTTTGGGAAATGATGTATGTGAATTGGATTTTAAATGTTTGAATTGTGGTACCAATGATGGTACATTGGTTAGGCACTTAGGTTGAATGTGAATTGGCATAATTTTGGCATGTTTTGATCTATTTTGAATAGGTATAATTTGATGGAAATAGTATGGGTTGGATCGTAAGATATGGATGTTGAAATAGCTTGGTTTTGAAGTCATTTTAGGTACATATGGCCTAGGACACGGTCTATCACACGGTCATGTGCCACATACAGCCTCCCCCATGGATATGTCTAATTAATTTTTAGGTGTAGGTTTTTACGCACAACATCAGTTTGTTACATAGCCGTGTGACCCTATGTCGAGTTGTACATGACCTGGCGACATGGCCATGTGCCCTTAATTTTGAACTGTACACGGTTTGGCACATGACAATATTTTTTAGCCACATAACCTGGGTTTTGTCACATGGCCAGGCCACATTGCCGTGTGACCCTTGTTTTTAATGTTTTCTCATATTTTTCTGTTTTGTTTTAGATTAGTCAATATTTGTAACATCCTAAAAATATGAGTATCGATATGTTGCATGTTTTTGGTGTTTAGCTTGTGAATGATTAAATTTGTGTGCTTAATATAGTCTTGAGAAGGCACGGGATTATTCAGAATTAGAATAAATTTTAGAAATGAGTACCTTATTGAAGTGCATCAAGTGACCTTGATGTTTAAGGAAATTTAGTGTCAAAAACTAGCATAATAGGAGCTAGTAGTAAAGTGGAGTTGGCGCCATAAGTGTTGCTTGGAGGGAGAGGTTCGAATCCCATGGAATGCATTTTGGTGACTTTTATTTTTGCACCTTTATAGCATGTGTCGGTCAAGCCTTATTTATGGCAAGGTTGGAATATTTTACTTATGGCGAGGTGGCTAATAGTTAAGGTAAGCATAGAACTTAAGGAAAAGAATCTTATGAAAAAGGCATTAAGGGTGGACACAAGGCTTAATGGCAAAAACTTTGACTTTGTGTCCATGTACTTGGACGGTTTTTGGGGCTAGGGGGTGGCTGAAATTTTGAAGGCATTTGGATGAACTAGGAGCTAGTTGTGCACATCTCTCTTTTAGTCATTTTGTGTTCTCTCAAAGCATTTTTCTCTAATTTTCCTCCTCTTAGTCGAATGTATTTTGGAAAAAGGTAAACCATTTTCTTTTCTTTTGGTCATTTGAGTTTTGACCATTTCGGTTCTGAGTTGTTCTTTCTCCTCAAATTACTTCTTCTTTCTCTCCTCTTTGTGACCGAAAATACCAAAACATCAAAGACCATTTCTTCTCTTTTTTCTCTCATTGCCGAATGTACATTGACTCAAAGCTCTCCTTTGAATCATCTTTTATCCTTGAGAACCGAAATCCAAACCTTCATTTCTATTCTCTTTTCTTATTTACTTCTCTTAAAAGACTCTCAAACATCATTCTCTCCCTAATTCTTCACCATGGCCGAATGTTGATGGTAAAATCTTTAGCCGAATCTTTCTCTTTATTTATAATCTTTACTCTTTCAAACAAATCCTTCTTTCTTGGTAGTGATATAGCGGAGTGCCGATTATTTCTACATCGATTAGTCGACCTTAGCCATAATAAGATCGTGTGGAAAAGAAGCTCATTGTTCAAGGTGAGGGATCAATTTTGAAAAGGGGTTTTATATTACTCTTTTAATTGATTAAGGATTGTTTTGATTAATCAATTCTGTTATAGGGACTTTATTAATCGACTTTCACTCTTTGAATGAAAGAATCCTGTGGTAAACCTATTTCGCCTTTAAAATCAATTGGTTGTAATAAGGGAATATTAGTCGAACTAACATTTAATTGTCAATGGAGGCAATCAAAATAGGGACGAAAAGGGTTGTTAATAGCGTTTGGAAGAGGGGTGGTTCTGCTATTCCCCCTAAATACAAACGAAGGGTTGTTTCGAGAATCCGAGACTTTCCATCGGGTTGTGGACTCCCATCCGAGGAGAATCAATTATTCGAAGTCGTGCGTACTCCGGAGCCATTGACTTTTCGTGGTTCTTCAATGGGTTATGAACCATCAATTGGGAAGAAACCACAAATAATTGTTGTACGAAATTCTGAGGGTAAAGATCTAGATCGTTTATCTTAACGTAGATTTATATTAAGTATTAGTGTTTAATCAAGCGTGTCACGTATTTAGGTATCGACGAGCGGGAAAGTATAGTTCTCACCGTAATCAGGTGAGTAATTTCACACTTATCTCATGGGTTATATTATACCGTAAGCATTAGAATAAAAATCGTAAAGTTAGTAAAATTGGAAAATACGGTATATTAGCATTTTTGTGTGAATGCATGAAATCGGTATTAAAGTTGTGGAAAATTACGGATTTGCCCTTAATGGGCTATATTGTTAAAAAGTGATATTTTGGGCCATATGAATTATTTTGATAAATTGGCCAAGTGAGAAAATTGTGAAAAGGGCCCCATGTGTCTAATGGGCCAAATTTGCTAGATCGATAAATGGGCCAAATTTGCTAGATCGATAAATGGGCCAAATCTTGCTAGATCGAATAATGAGCCAAATTGCTAGATTGCTTAATGGGCCAACTTGTATTATGGGCCTTATGATGAAATTATTATATGAACATTGTTATGCTTGGTATATGCATACATGAATGCATGGGTTGGGATAAAATTGAAGAGAAGTGCTGGTGGCTCTGCCACAATCTAGTTCGGTGACTCTGTCACAATCTAGCTCGGTGGCTCTGCCACAATCTAGTCTGGTGGCTCTGCCACAAATATTTTAAATGGCTTTATGCCTGCGATTGGTGTGTTGGCGGGGTGGGTTGACTTGATCCCCACAGGTCTGCTGGTTGGTACGGGTGGTGTGTAGCGGATGGAAACTTAGGCTTGGCTAGGAATTGCATATCACATGCATTTTATATTTGATATATATATTGTACACTAGTAAATGGGCTCAAGCCCAAATATATGCTTATATGGTTTTGGCCCAGTGGACACGGTAAGTGGGTTAGACATTGAGTTCTAAACAACTCACCCTATTTTTCTTACCCTTCTCGGGTAATGACAATTGATGGAGGCTTAGGCCGAGGATGACTTTGTGGAGGCCATACTTCAAATGATGGTTTTTATGAACTTTAAACTACTCTTTAGTATTTTTGCTTAATTATTATTTTGGGGATGTAATAAGGCCTCTAGTATTGTTTTAAGGATTTTATCTCGTGGATGGATTTTAATATGTTTTAGATACTTAAATGTGACTATTTTAATTTTTATAAAAGTTTTCTTAAACTTACGTATAAAAAGGGGTTTTTCTTAAATATCGCTAACTCGTAAAATTTTTTGTAAAAACTCTTTTATGAAAGTATTTCAATCAATTATTTCTCTGGAAACCAAATTATAAACCCTTACGTTTTAAAATCATGGATTTTAAATAAATCTCAATTTTTGATAAACTCCATCACCAAAATCGTTTTTGAAGTTTTCTTCTCTTAAAATCATTGATGTCTAGATGTAAATTCGAATTGCGTGGCATGCCAAATCTGGACTTAACGCATAGGCCGGATTTGAGGTGTTACATTTTATGGTATCAGAGCCAGTTTCAAAACTCGGCTCTGGTTTGGGTTCAACAATAACTTTCGTTTGAAATTATTTTGAATATATAGAATTGATGTTTTAAAGGTTTATTAAATGTTTATTATTGTGATATGATCATAGGAACACTCTAGAACTTCTAGTTTTAGGTGTTGAAAATGGTAGAGATCGAGACTATATGATGTGATTGCGAAAATAACTTTATCTCTTATATATCATAAAATATCGTTCATAAACACTGAAATAGTATTCTGATTCATAAAACTTGTAATTAGATCAAATTGAATTAGTTATTATGAGCACTAGAGGACGTGGTCGTGGACGCGGTAGACGTGGCCGTGGTAGAGGACGAGGTGCTAAGGTTGTGTCTGAAGCGCCGGGTCATATGCCGGAAATGGATGCACCTGCGTCACCCGGGAGTGAGACTGGATCACATGACCATACGAGAGAGGACAATGCTTTGACTCAAGCAATGTTGCGAGTCCTAGAGAGGGTTGTTGGGACTAGAACTAGTCCAGCAATTCATGGATCTATATCGGAACGACTTAAACCAAGTGGTGCCGAGGTTTTTAGAGGTGTCTCTGGTGTAGCTCCGAATGTTACGAAATATTGGCTCGAGGCTGTAGAGCGGATCATGGACGATTTGGAATGCACCAGCAGAAGCTAAGAGGAGCCGTGTCCTTGTTAAGGGACGAGGCGTATCAATGGTGGCTTACTGTTCGAGAAGGCACCGAGGCTGCATTGGTTACTTAGGATTTCTTCAAAGCTGCTTTGCAAGGGAAGTACGTCGGGATAAGTTATGTAGATGCCCGGAAGAAGGAATTCCTGAATTTGGTTCAAGGAAATAAGACGGTGGCAGCTTACGAGGTAGAATTTCTTCGCTTGAGCCGTTATGCTCACACAATAGTGCCGACTGATCATGAGCACTGTGTACGCTTTGAAGATGGGCTGAATGATGAGTTACGGGTACTGATAGCCCCACAACAAGTACGGACTTTTGCCTCGCCTGTAGAGAAAACCAAGATAGCCGAAGAGGCTAAGAACGCAGAACGCCAGAACCGGGAAAAAGTCTGAGGCAAGAGGGATTTTAAGCACTTGGGTTCTTCTAAAAGGTTCCAGAAGAGGCCTCGAAATGATGAGCCAGCTCAAGCTAGAGCACCTGTGACTACCAATCAGAGTCGAGACTGTGCTGACTGTGGTAAGCGACACCCCAGGGAATGCTGGAGGAAAACTGGTGCCTGCTATAAATGTGGTTCCAAGGATCATCAGTATAAGAATTGTCCTCGACGCACTGATACGACTCAAGAAGCTCGTAACCCTGATGCTCAGCCAGCTAGAGGTATTCAGCAGCCACCGAGAGGCTGTGGACCAGGTCGTGGTGGTAATAGTGTTGGACGTGGTCTAGGTACACCGGGTCGAGGTAATGGCTTCAGAGGTAATGGGTTTTGAGTTGTTCTTTATCCTCAAATTACTTCTTTTTTCTCTCCTCTTTGTGACTGAAAATACCAAAACATCAAAGACTATTTCTTATCTTTTTCTCTCATTGTCGAATGTACATTGACTCAAAGCTCTCCTTTGAATCATCTTTTATCCTTGAGAACCGAAATCCAAACCTTCATTTCTATTCTCTTTTCTTCTTTACTTATCTTAAAAGACTTTCAAACATCATTCTCTCCCTAATTCTTCACCATGGCCGAATGTTGATGGTAAAATCTTTAGCCGAATCTTTCTCTTTATTTATAATCTTTACTCTTTCCAACAAATCCTTCTTTCTTGGTAGTGATATAGCGGAGTGCCGATTATTTTTACATCGATTAGTCGACCTTAGCCATAATAAGATCGTGTGGAAAAGAAGTTCATCGTTCAAGGTGAGGGATCAATTTCGAAAAGGGGTTTTATATTACTCTTTTAATTGATTAAGGATTGTTTTGATTAATCGATTCTGTTATAGGGACTTTATTAATTTACTTTCACTCTTTGAACGAAAGAATCCTGTGGTAAGCCTATTTCGCCTTTAAAATCAATTGGTTGTAATAAGGGAATATTAGTTGGACTAACATTTAATTGTCAATGGAGGCAATCAATATAGGGACGAAAAGGGTTGTTAATAGCGTTTGGAAGAGGGGTGGTTCCGCTATTCCCCCTAAATACAAACGAAGGGCTGTTTCGGGAATCCGAGACTTTCCATCGGGTTGTGGACTCCCATCCGAGGAGAATCAATTATTCGAAGTCGTGCGTACTCCGGAGCCATTGACTGTTCGTGGTTCTTCGACGGGTTATGAACCACCAATCGGGAAGAAACCACAAATAATTGTTGTACGAAATTCTGAGGGTACAGATCTAGATCGTTTATCTTAACATAGATTTATATTGAGTATTAGTGTTTCATCAAGCGTGTCACGTATTTAGCTATCGACGAGCGGGAAAGAATAGTTCTCACCGTAATCAGGTGTGTAATTTCACACTTATCTCATGGGTTATATTATACCGTAAGCGTTAGAATAAAAACCGTAAAGTCAGTAAAATTGGAAAATACGGTATATTAGCATTTTTGTGTGAATGCATGAAAACGGTATTAAAGTTGTGGAAAATTACGAATTTGCCCTTAATGGGCTATATTGTTAAAAAGTGATATTTTGGGCCATATGAATTATTTTGATAAATTGGCCAAGTGAGAAAATTGTGAAAAGGGCCTCATGTGTTTAATGGGCCAAATTTGCTAGATCGATAAATGGGCCAAATTTGCTAGATCGATAAATGGCCAAAGTTGCTAGATCGATAAATGGGCCAAATCTTGCTAGATCGAATAATGAGCCAAATTGCTAGATTGCTTAATGGGCCAAGTTGTATTATGGGCCTTATGATGAAATTATTATATGAACATTGTTATGCTTGGTATATGCATACATGAATGCATGGGTTGGGATAAAATTGAAGAGAAGTGCTGGTGGCTCTGCCACAATCTAGTTCGGTGACTCTGTCACGATCTAGTTCGGTGACTCTGTCACAATCTAGTTCGGTGACTCTGTCACAATCTAGTTCGGTGACTCTGTCACAATCAAGTTCGGTGGCTCTGCCACAATCTAGTTCGGTGGCTCTGCCACAAATATTTTAAATGGCTTTATGCCTGCGATTGATGTGTTGGCGGGGTGGGTTGACTTGATCCCCACAGGTGTGCTGGTTGGTACGGGTGGTGTGTAGCAGATGGAAATTTAGGCTTGGTTGGGAATTGCATATCTCATGCATTTTATATTTGATATATATATATATATATATATATATATATATTGTACATTTGTAAATGGTCTCAAGCCCAAATATATGCTTATATGGTTTTGGCCCAGTGGACACGGTAAGTGGGTTACACATTGAGTTCTAAGTAACTCACCCTGTTTTTCTTACCCTTCTCAGGTAATGACAATTGATGGAGGCTTGGGCCGAGGATGACTTTGTGGAGGCCATACTTCAAATGATGGTTTTTATGAACTTTAAACTACTCTTTAGTATTTTTGCTTAATTATTATTTAGGCGATGTAATAAGGCCTCTGGTATTGTTTTAAGGATTTTATCTCGTGGATGGATTTTAATATGTTTTAGATACTTAAATGTGACTATTTTAATTTTTATAAAAGTTTTCTTAAACTTACGTATAAAAAGGGGTTTTTCTTAAATATCGCTAACTCGTAAATTTTTTTGTAAAATATCTTTTATGAAAGTATTTCAATCAATTATTTCTCTGAAAACCAAATTATAAACCCTTACATTTTAAAATCATGGATTTTAAATAAATCTCGATTTTTGATAGACTCCATCACCAAAATCGTTTTTGAAATATTGTGCTCTTAATATCATTAATGACTATATGTAAATTCGAATTGTGTGGCATGGCAAATCTGGACTTAACGCATAGGCCTTGTTTGGGGTGTTACACTATTAGTTTCCAAATTGATTTTATGGTCTAGGCTCGGTTTAAGTTTTGTTTTCACAAATGTGTTGTGATTAATAATTGGATAATGATTTATGTTATTTAATTTTGATTGTTGAACTGTTTTAAGATATTATCGAGCTTATTTACTATCATAATATTGATTTATGATGATGAAATTGAATTCTGAACTATTTTGATTTATTATTAGACTTGTTAATCATCGTAGCATCCCATAACCTTAATCTGATGATAGTGACATCTTAGGGGTGTTACTCTAAGGACAGATGAGAATAACAAGGTTGCTATGGTTGGTGAGCATCAAGATTACCTTTTCCAATGTATTCTTCGCCCTAGGAGTTGAAAAGTTAGTCCAAAAAGGGTGTGAGGCATACTTTTCCTGCATATCCAACTTTGTTCCTACAAAGCTTTCTGTACGAGAAATTCATACTATGAGGGATTTTCTGAATTTTTTCCCAAAGAACTGCCTGGAATACCTCCAAATAAATAGGTTGAATTCGACATCGATTTGTCACTAGGTACTGCTCCTATGTCCATTGCATCCTATCGCATGGCACCGAAGAAACTTGCAAAGCTAAAAGCTCAGCTCTAGGAACTTCTTGATAGGGGGTTCATTCGACCGAGTGAGTCTCTGTGGGGGACGCCACTATTTTTTGTTAAGAAGAAGGACGGATTGATGAGAATGTGTATAGATTATCAACAGTTGAACAAGTTAATGATAAAGAATAAGTTTTCGCTGTAGAGGATTGACGACTTATTCGACCAGTTTCGTGGGGCTTCTATTTTGTCTAAGATCGATCTTCTTTCTAGTTACCATCAACACAATGTTAAATAGACTGACGTGTACAAGAAAGCTTTCAGGACTCATTATGGACATTATGAGTTTCTTGATATGCCTTTTGGTTTGACAGATGCCCCTACAGCATTCATGGAGTTAATGAATGGGGTGTTCCAACAATATTTGGATCAATTTGTGGTGGTTTTTATCGATGACATACTAATTTATTCCAAGATTGAATCTAAGCATGATGACCACCTTCATATTGTCCTCTAGACACTCCGAGAAAATAGTTGTATGCTAAGTTTAGCAAGTGCGAGTTTTGGTTGCAAGAGGTTTCTTTTTTAGGGCATGTGGTGACTTCTCAAATGTGCCTAAACTTCGAAGTTTGCTGGGTTTAGCAGGTTACTACCAAAGGTTTTTCGAGGGATTCTCTTTGATTCCGTCACCTCTGATGAACCTACTGTATAAGAATGTTCCATTTGTGTAGTTTGGAGAACAGCAGTCTAGTTTTGAAAAGCTACAGTCTGTCCTGGTGCAAGCTCCTATTCTAGTCCAACCTGAATCGGGCTCCTACCATATTCTGGGATATTTCCCCTTCTTATACTTTGATGAAATAATATCATGTGATACATCTTCGGTGGAACATATATTGAAGTGCAAAATGATAGTTGATTTTTATTGTATTGATTAATAATTGGAGCATGGATTACTGTATATTAGAGCACTTGATGATGATTTTATAGTTGGCTTTAGATCCATGGACAAAGATACTTATTGAGCTTATCTATGTAGATGTTAAAATTGCTAAGTGACATGCTTTAAATTAATTTTTTATATCCTGAATTAAGTATTTAAATATCAATGTTTATGGTTATATTGGCAACATTGCATGGTGGATCCATTGGATATAGTTGGCATGCTATATGATTTGTGAGTACTCACCACTACATGTGTTATATGTGAGCATATGGATCTAGGAGTATTGATTTTTTTGGAGTGAATAAGGGAGTGTTGAGCCTTTTTCTCCACTCAATCATTGGCGATTTCGAAGCTACATAAGGGAGTGTGTGGCTATGCCCCACTCAACCGGAGTATTGTATTCGATATTTTGGGAGATTGGAGATCCGTTTATCCAATGCATGATCACATGTTTATATTTTTCCATGGATGTCATTTGTCAATATAAGTGTATATATTATGTTTTCATATGCCATAATAAATGTGATTTTTACTCATGGAATAACATGTGGAATTATGATGTTATGATGTTGCACTGCTGTTGGGAATTTCAGTCAATTGAATGCCATAAATGAGTGTAAAAATATAATTGAAATTATGAAGCTTATACTTGAAATTTGATACATGATTTTTCTTGGTTTAAGTATTTCTTTGGTGTGATTTACTTATTGAATTTATGGTCATTCACTGAGCTTTTTTAGCTCACACGCTCACAGCTTTGTGCAGAGTTTTTCCAAATTTGGGGAGTCGATGAGCAATGGAGAGGCTAGTCCATGTTTGTATAGATTAAGGACTTTTCTATAGATACATTAGAGGGCATTGTGGCACTCAATTGGGTTAGTTTGATACACTCGTAATGGATGTTTGAGACTTACATTTGGATATTAATTTTGAGATGTTATATTTGTTTTAATGTTTGATTTTATGGTTAAATTTTGAGTGTATTATTTTTTTTTCTAAGTGATAACATGGTGATTGAAGAACGATATTTTCACTAATACATTTTAATTTTAGTTTGTTCAGGAGTGGATAGCTTTGTGACTAAGGTAAGTCCATTGTATATTCAACATGATTTTGAATGTTTAAATTATTATTCACATGTTGTTTATTAGTTTTAACTAGATTAATTAGAGTTGTATGTATGAATTAAGGTAATAAAACTTAGCTAATATAGTCTTAATTAATAAATGGATTAAGGAAAAATTACAAATAAAAAGAAGATTAGATAGTTATTAGTTAGAATTGAGGTGTTATAAGGTTGGGGTGTGCTTTAGGTGATTTTGTGTTGGAGAGTCCCTTCCGTGACTAATGTGTCACTTTGGATTCGAGTCGAATCGTTTCGATTGGGTTTGGGGTGTTGCATTTTGATTGTGGTTTAAGGTTATGAAATGCTTGATAGATACATGTTTGTGGTTTGGGAAATGATGTAAGTGAATTGGATTTTAAATGTTTAAATTGTGGTACCAATGATGGTACATTGGTTAGGCACTTAGGTTGAATGTGAATTGGCATAATTTTGGCATGTTTTGATCTATTTTGAATAGGTATAATTTGATGGAAATAGTATGGGTTGGATCGTAAGATATGGATGTTGAAATAGCTTAGTTTTGAAGTCATTTTAGGTACATATGGCCTAGGACACGGTCTATCACACAGTCATGTGCCACATACAGCCTCCCACATGGATGTGTCTAATTAATTTTTAGGTGTAGGTTTTTACGCACAACATCAGTTTGTTACATAGCCGTGTGACCCTATGTCGAGTTGTACATGACCTGGCGACATGGCCATGTGCCCTTAATTTTGAACTGTACACGGTTTGGCACATGACAATATTTTTTAGCCATATAACCTGGGTTTTGTCACATGGCCAGGCCACATGGCCGTGTGACCCTTGTTTTTAATGTTTTCTCATATTTTTCTGTTTTGTTTTAGATTAGTCACTATTTGTAACATCCTAAAAATATGAGTATCGATATGTTGCATTATTTTGGTGTTTAGCTTGTGAATGATTAAATTTGTGTGCTTAATATAGTCTTGAGAAGGCACGGGATTATTCAGAATTAGAATAAACTTTAGAAATGAGTACCTTATTGAAGTGCATCAAGTGACCTTGATGTTTAAGGAAATTTAGTGTCAAAAACTAGCATAATAGGAGCTAGTAGTAAAGTGGAGTTGGCGCCATAAGTGTTGCTTGGAGGGAGAGGTTCGAATCCCATGGAATGCATTTTGGTGACTTTTATTTTTGCACCTTTATAGCATGTGTCGGTCAAGCCTTATTTATGGCAAGGTTGGACTATTTTACTTATGGCGAGGTGGCTAATAGTTAAGGTAAGCATGGAACTTAAGGAAAAGAATCTTATGAAAAAGGCATTAAGGGTGGACACAAGGCTTAATGGCAAAAACTTTGACTTTGTGTCCATGTACTTGGACGGTTTTTGGGGCTAGGGTGATACGAGCTCGCCTACGAAGCCTGTGACAGACGTCAACTATGATCCGATGAAGTTACCTAGTGGGCCAATTACACGTTCACGTGCCAAACAATTCAAAGATGCCGCAATGGTTTTGGTGGCACAAATTTGGAATGACGATAGAAAAGAGTCCAAAAACATGCTGAACTATTACAATTTCTTTGGAGTTGAATATACTAACTAGTCCGACTGCTAGATTATTTAATATTTTAAAATACGCATGTTTGATTAATTTTCAGAAGTTGTTGCACTTTCTTAATTCTCATTATTTTGTTTAAATAGCACGAATTTTTAATAAATCCTTTGTCATAGTGAATGATAGTGTGTTTTACCTAGTATTTAAATAAAGTGTGATTAAAATGTGTGCTAATTTATGTCTAACTGAAATTTTACTAATATGGGTTTATATTTTGTAGGTGATTCACGTTATTTGGATGACAACAATGGAAAGCATAGATTAAATAAATAATGAATTGAGCATGCGGCACTAGTTTAAGGAATGCATTAAACAATTGAATGGAAATTCAAGCATGAAGTGGGAGTGGAACCATGATGGACGGCATGACTTTGGATTGAGTAAATGGAGCTTAATGGAACGGCATTAGAACATTGGAAAATAAAAGATAATGACCATATTATTTTAATGAAGCCAAATGGAGCATTTTGAAAATGGAAATAGTTGGACGGCATACAAAGAATTGAAGCCATGAAATTGGAGCATTATAAGATCATGATGGATGGCTTGGAGGTTTATAATGGAATAAATAATTGAATTTAATATGGCTAGTGCTTTGTTGGACGGCAACTTTGGGGGGGGATTAATTGATAAAAAAAAAAACTAAGCCATGGATTACCTAGGTGGACGGCAAGCAAGAAGCATCATGGAGAATTGGAGTATGAAATTGACATTTGAGTGCCATAGGAAATCAACTAATGAGACGGCCCAAGCACTTAAATTAAGATAATTTAAGTATATTTTATTTTAATTGTAAGTGGCCATCCTTTCTCTTGGCCGATTGTTGCCCTCAAATTATTTCTTCTTTATTCGGCTAACATTAACAAGGCCTATAAATATTGCACATTCTTGTAAAAGGAAGAGAAGAACTTGAATTTTAAGGAAAGAAGTATTTCTTTTGGTGAGTATTTACTCTCCTGATTTTCGAGGTTTGAATTGACTTATCTAGTTATCTAGTGGCGTCGTTCTTTCCTTGTCTTGAACTTATCATCCTCACGGGTGTGGCGTTCAATTACCTATACCGTTGGTTCCTATCTTGCTAGATAGTGGGTCTCGGTTTTTATTTCGAAACTCCTTCCATCAATTTGAAACTTATAAGATTCGGGTCTTTAATTTTTATTAAAGGTTCTTTCTTGTTTCAAATACGTATCCATCACCTATTTTGCATTTTAAAGATATTATTTCCAATAAAATTATCCCTTTTGTTAGTTAAACGAGAAACTGTCTAATTTACGATCGGGCAACATTTACGATTCGCCTCCTAACCCGAGACGGACCGTTATCATCTGGTATCAGAGCCAATTAAATTAGGCACGTTTTGATCGTCTTGAGTTTTTCCGAGTAAGTTTCAAAAAAAAATTCAAAAAAAATTCAAAAAAAAAAATTGTTCAAGTTGTAATTTTTGTTTCTTGTATTTCATTATAGTGTATTTAAAAGGTTCAAATAAAAAAAAAAAAGAGATACAAAAAAAAAGTTCAAAAAAAAATCAAGGTTAAAAAAAAAATCCGAGTTAAAAAAAAAATTTCCTACCTTGGTCTGTTTAGATTGTCAAGTTCTTCTCTAAGAAGACGAACGACATTTGCTTGCTTATATTCCCAGTGTTGTACAAAGTATACTAACTGAGACGAGCTCTTGTCTGTATAATTAGTTAGCTCTATAAGATGTTGGGAATCAACTATAGTTGACTTCCTCGCAATTGTTACCTCCTTCAACATATCTTGGTCATCTCTTGGCTTTTCTACATTAAACTGCTTCCCAGCTATCAACCAAACTTACCTTTTTAACTCTCGAAACAACCTACGAGCTGCTAGTAAGTCGAAGACAACCTTCTAGAATCTAGAAGAGTGAATTCGAGCGGTAAAAGGCAAGAGTGAACACATTAAGGAAAAAGCCAGAATTGAGTTAAAACACGAGTGTGAGTGTTGATAATTTTCTTTGTGAGAGAACAAGTGAGGATTGTAGTGAGGAATTTATTAATTTTGTTTACAAACATGTCTAGGAACCCTGAACATCAAGTAATAAGTGACGAAGCATCCGACGCCGCCGGAGGTGGAGGATTACAACCCCGAAGAAATGATCCCGAAGGGAGAAATCAGGATGTGCAAACAGTATTGCAAGAAATCACACATATGTTCAGAACAATCACCGAACAATTAGATCGAAGAGATGAACGAAGACCTCGAGCAAACACCCCTCCAATTCCGAGAAGGGGACAAAAACAACCTTGGTTACGTAACAACGATGTCTACGAACCAAGTGAAGCCGACAGCAACCCGGCTTTTGAACACGATGAACGGAGAAGAAATCCACGAGCCCATGAGCGAAGGGATCGAGAATGGGCCAATGACGACTTAAAGAACATTAAAATGACGATTCCTGCTTTCCAAGGGCGATCCGATCCGGAAGCCTACCTTGAGTGGGAAAAGAAGGTTGAATTAATTTTCGACTGTCATAATTATTCAAAAAATAAGAAGGTGAAACTTGCTGCCATCAAATTTTCTGATTACGCCCTTATCTGGTGGGATCAACTCACGACGAGTCGAAGACGGGATGGTGAACGCCCAATTTCCACATGGGCAGAAATGAAGGCACTAATGCGGAAAAGGTTCATCCCAACCTACTATCACCACGAGTTGCATCAAAAGTTGCAAAGCTTAACTCAGGGTCACCGAAGCGTGGAAGATTACTACAAGGAGATGGAAGTGGCTATGATCCGCGCTAATGTAGAAGAAGAACGAGAAGCCACCATGGCACGTTTTAGCGCTGGCCTTAATCGAGATATCTCAAATATTGTAGAATTACACCATTACATCGATATCATCGAAATGGTCCACATGGCCATAAAGGTTGAAAAACAGCTGAAACGAAAAGCTACACCTAGAGCAACCCCCAATCATGCTTCAACATCTAAATGGGGGCAAATGACCAATAAAAAGGACTTGCCGAATCGAGCCAAAGAAACCAGTGGCGCACCCAAGTCTAACAAGCCGATCGGTGAAACGAGCAAAGGCAAAATGGAAGCTCTTCCGAATCGATCCCGAGACATTAAGTGTTTCAAATGTTTGGGACGAGGACATATCGCAAGTCAATGTCCAAATCGAAACACTATGTTTATCCGAGATGATGGCGAGATCGAATCTGAAAGTGAAAAGGAAGATGATGCCAGTGAAACATCCCAAGATGAGGAAGAAATAGAACAAGCCGAAAGTGGAGAAATCTTGGTGGTAAAAAGGAGCCTCAGCTTGCAAGGTGTCGAAAATGAACAACAACGCGAAAACATCTTCCATACGCGTTGTCAAGTAAAGGGGAAGATTTGTTGCGTCATTATTGATGGAGGAAGCTGTACTAATGTGGCTAGCACCATATTGGTGGAGAAACTTGGATTGACTACCACAAAACATCCCCATCCGTATAAGCTACAATGGCTTAATGACGCGGGTGAACTTAAGGTCACAAAACAAGTTCTGGTTCCCTTTACAATAAGGAAGTATCAAGATGAGGTTTTGTGCGATGTGGTTCCGATGCTAGCGGGACATCTTCTGCTTGGACGACCTTGGCAATTTGACAAGCGAGCAATCCATGACGGCTACACTAATCGGTACACTTTTAAATACTTGGGCCGGAACGTGACATTAGCTCCGCTAACACCCAAGCAAGTTTACGAAGATCAGTTGAAAATGAAGGCATCAATAGAAAAATCAAAAGAAAGCGAGCGGAAAAATGAGAAAGAAAAAGAGAAAAATTTTAAAAAAAAGAGGGACAAGAAAATAAGTGAAAAACAAGAGAGTGTGAACAAAAAGAAGAGGAAACGAAGGAAGAAAAAGAAAATGGAAAAATGAGTGTTTTTGCAAAAGCAAGAGATATTCGAAAAGCTTTGTGTGTGAGACAACAGATGTATGTCTTACTATACAAGGAATCATTTTTAAACACTAACAACTTACCCAAGAATCTACCTTCTTATGTGTTGACTCTGATTCAGGAATTCAAGGACATATTTCCAGAGGAGTTACCAAGTGGTTTACCGCCCATTCGAGGCATAGAACACCAAATTGACTTGGTGCCGGGAGCTTCTCTGCCAAATCGACCTGCGTACCGGAGCAATCCTGAAGAAACAAAAGAGCTCCAAAAGCAAATCACTGAACTGCTAGAAAAGGGATATATCCGAGAAAGCCTTAGTCCATGCGCGGTACCGGTGTTACTAGTGCCAAAGAAAGATGGTTCGTGGCGGATGTGTGTAGACTGCCGCGCAATCAACAAGATTACCATCAAATACCGACACCCTATACCCCGACTCGATGACATGCTCGACGAGTTAAGTGGAGCTCGAATCTTCACAAAGATTGATCTCAAAAGTGGCTATCACCAAATTAGGATGCGGGAAGGCGATGAGTGGAAAACGGCTTTCAAAACAAAGTTAGGTTTGTATGAATGGATGGTAATGCCATTCGGACTTACAAACGCTCCGAGTACTTTTATGAGACTTATGAATCATGTTTTATGAGCTTTCATTGGCAAATCATGTGTTGTTTATTTTGATGACATATTAGTGTACAGCAAATCTTTGGAGGATCACCTCCAACATTTACGTGCAATCTTAGAAATACTGCGAAAAGAGGTATTGTACGCCAATCTCGAAAAATGTTCTTTTTGTACTGACAAGGTTATTTTCTTAGGATACATCGTAAGTGCAAATGGATTAGAGGTGGACCAAGAGAAGATTAGAGCAATCCAAGAGTGGCCCCGTCTTACAACAGTTAGCCAAGTACGAAGTTTCCATGGGTTGGCTAGTTTTTATCGCCGATTCGTGCCCAACTTCAGCACAATAGCCGCTCCTCTAACGAGTGTAATCAAGAAGAATTCAGCTTTCCATTGGTCTGATGCGCAAGAACGATCTTTTAAGGCCCTTAAAGAATGTCTTTTTAAAGCTCCATTGTTATCCCTTCCTGACTTTACTAAAACTTTTGAAATTGAATGTGATGCATCAGGAGTAGGGATCGGAGCCGTTCTAACTCATAATGGAAGACCGGTGGCGTATTTTAGCGAGAAATTGAATGGAGCTGCACTCAATTACCCCGTGTATGACAAAGAGATGTACGCTCTAATAAGATCGCTTGAAACATGGCAACATTACTTGAGACCGAAAGAGTTTGTTATTCATTCAGATCATGAAGCACTCAAGTATATTAAAGGTCAGCACAAGCTCAACAAACGACATGCAAAATGGATCGAGTATTTAGAATCGTTTCCGTACGTAATTAAGTATAAGAAAGGTAAGGAAAATGTGGTTGCGGATGCATTATCACGGAGGTACTCTTTATTAACCTTTCTTGATTCTAAAGTACTTGGTTTCCATCACATTAAGGAATTGTATGCAAATGATGCTGATTTTGGCAATGTCTATAATGCTTGTGAGAGTGGTGCTTTTGATAAGTTTTACAGGCATGAAGGATTCCTTTTTCAAGGAAAACAAGATATGTATACCGCAAGGTTCTATGCGAGACATGCTTGTGATAGAGGCACATAGTGGTGGCCTTATGGGTCACTTTGGAAGAGACAAAACATTGTCCACTCTTCAAGAACATTTTTTTGGCCAGGAATGAGCAAGGATGTTGAACGAATTTGTGAACGTTGCATTGCTTGCAAGCAAGCCAAATCACGGGTCCAGCCTCACGGTTTATATACGCCCCTTCCTATTCCAGACACTCCGTGGGTCGACATTTCCATGGATTTCATCCTTGGATTACCAAGATCAAAAACCGGGAAGGACTCAATTTTTGTCGTAGTTGATCGTTTTTCTAAAATGTCCCATTTTATCCTTTGTTCTAAGACTGACGATGCTGTGCATATTGCAAACTTGTTTTTTAGGGAAATCATACGATTGCATGGAGTTCTGAAGACGATCGTATCTGATCGGGACGTAAAATTTTTAAGTCACTTTTGGCGAACTCTGTGGGGAAAGTTAGGGACGAAACTACTATTCTCAACCACGTGTCATCCTCAAACGGATGGACAAACCGAAGTAGTGAACCGAGTCCTATCAACTTTGTTACGAGCATTGGTGCAAAAAAATCTCAAAACATGGGAAGACTGTCTGCCCCACATCGAATTTGCTTACAACCGAACTGTTCACTCTGCAACTAAATTTTCGCCTTTCGAGATTGTTTACGGGTTTAGCCCTCTCACCCCTCTTGATTTATTGCCATTACCTTCAGATAAATTTATCCATCCCGATGCTAGGAAAAAGGCAGAATACATAAAGGAGCTGTATCGAAAGGTACGCGAGAATATTGAAGCAAGAACCAAGCAATACGTCCAACGAGCTAACAAAGGTCGTAGACGCATTCTCTTTGAACCAGGGGACTGGGTTTGGGTTCATATGCGAAAAGAAAGGTTTCCCAAGCAAAGGCGATCTAAATTTCTCCCAAGGGGAGACGGTCCATTTCAAGTCATTGAACGCATAAATGACAACTCATACAAATTGGACTTGCCAGGTGACTATAATGTGAGCGCGAGTTTTAATGTTTCTGATCTTTCTCCTTTTGATGTAGGTGATGATTCGAGGACGAATCAACTTAAAGAGGGAGGGGATGATACGAGCTCACCTACGAAGCCTGTGACAGACGTCAACTATGATCCGATGAAGTTACCTAGTGGGCCAATTACACGTTCACGTGCCAAACAATTCAAAGATGCCGCAATGGTTTTGGTGGCACAAATTTGGAATGACGATAGAAAAGAGTCCAAAAACATGCTGAACTATTACAATTTCTTTGGAGTTGAATATACTAACTAGTCCGACTGCTAGATTATTTAATATTTTAAAATACGCATGTTTGATTAATTTTCAGAAGTTGTTGCACTTTCTTAATTCTCATTATTTTGTTTAAATAGCACGAATTTTTAATAAATCCTTTGTCATAGTGAAGGATAGTGTGTTTTACCTAGTATTTAAATAAAGTGTGATTAAAATGTGTGCTAATTTATGTCTAACCGAAATTTTACTAATATGGGTTTATATTTTGTAGGTGTTTCACGTTATTTGGATGACAACAATGGAAAGCATAGATTAAATAAATAATGAATTGAGCATGCGGCACTAGTTTAAGGAATGCATTAAACAATTGAATGGAAATTCAAGCATGAAGTGGGAGTGGAACCATGATGGACGGCATGACTTTGGATTGAGTAAATGGAGCTTAATGGAACGGTATTAGAACATTGGAAAATAAAAGATAATGACCATATTATTTTAATGAAGCCAAATGGAGCATTTTGAAAATGGAAATAGTTGGACGGCATACAAAGATTTGAAGCCATGAAATTGGAGCATTATAAGATCATGATGGACGGCTTAGAGGTTTATAATGGAATAAATAATTGAATTTAATATGGCTAGTGCTTTGTTGGACGGCAACTTTGGGGGGGATTAATTGATAAAAAAAAAAACTAAGCCATGAATTACCTAGGTGGACGGTAAGCAAGAAGCATCATGGAGAATTGGAGTATGAAATTGACATTTGAGTGCCATAGGAAATCAACTAATGAGACGGCCCAAGCACTTTAAATTAAGATAATTTAAGTATATTTTATTTTAATTGTAAGTGGCCATCCTTTCTCTTGGCCGATTGTTGCCCTCAAATTATTTCTTCTTTATTCGGCTAACATTAACAAGGCCTATAAATATTGCACATTCTTGTAAAAGGAAGAGAAGAACTTGAATTTTAAGGAAAGAAGTATTTCTTTTGGTGAGTATTTACTCTCCTGATTTTCGAGGTTTGAATTGACTTATCTAGTTATCTAGTGGCATCGTTCTTTCCTTGTCATGAACTTATCATCCTCACGGGTGTGGCGTTCAATTACCTATACCGTTGGTTCCTATCTTGCTAGATAGTGGGTCTCGGTTTTTATTTCGAAACTCCTTCCATCAATTTGAAACTTATAAGATTCGGGTCTTTAATTTTTATTAAAGGTTCTTTCTTGTTTCAAATACGTATCCATCACCTATTTTGCATTTCAAAGATATTATTTCCAATAAAATTATCCCTCTTGTTAGTTAAACGAGAAACTGTCTAATTTACGATCGGGCAACATTTACGATTCGCCTCCTAACCCGAGACGGACCGTTATCATAGGGGGTGGCTGAAATTTTGAAGGCATTTGGATGAACTAGGAGCTAGTTGTGCACATCTCTCTTTTAGTCATTTTGTGTTCTCTCAAAGCATTTTTCTCTAATTTTCCTCCTCTTAGTCGAATGTATTTTGTACAAAAGGTAAACCATTTTCTTTTCTTTTGGTCATTTGATTTTTGACCATTTCAGTTCTGAGTTGTTCTTTCTCCTCAAATTACTTCTTCTTTCTCTCCTCTTTGTGACCGAAAATACCAAAACATCAAAGACCATTTCTTCTCTTTTTCTCTCATTGCTGAATGTACATTGACTCAAAGCTCTCCTTTGAATCATCTTTTATCCTTGAGAACCGAAATCCAAACCTTCATTTCTATTCTCTTTTCTTCTTTACTTCTCTTAAAAGACTCTCAAACATCATTCTCTCCCTAATTCTTCACCATGGCCGAATGTTGATGGTAAAATCTTTAGCCGAATCTTTCTCTTTATTTATAATCTTTACTCTTTCAAACAAATCCTTCTTTCTTGGTAGTGATATAGCGGAGTGCCGATTATTTCTACATCGATTAGTCGACCTTAGCCATAATAAGATCGTGTGGAAAAGAAGTTCATTGATCAAGGTGAGGGATCAATTTTGAAAAGGGGTTTTATATTACTCTTTTAATTGATTAAGGATTGTTTTGATTAATCAATTCTGTTATAGGGACTTTATTAATCGACTTTCACTCTTTGAATGAAAGAATCCTGTGGTAAGCCTATTTCGCCTTTAAAATCAATTGGTTGTAATAAGGGAATATTAGTCGAACTAACATTTAATTGTCAATGGAGGCAATCAAAATAGGGACGAAAAGGGTTGTTAATAGCGTTTGGAAGAGGGGTGGTTCTGCTATTCCCCCTAAATACAAACGAAGGGTTGTTTCGAGAAACCGAGACTTTCCATCGGGTTGTGGACTCCCATCCGAGGAGAATCGATTATTCGAAGTCGTGCGTACTCCGGAGCCATTGACTTTTCGTGGTTCTTCAATGGGTTATGAACCATCAATTGGGAAGAAACCACAAATAATTGTTGTACGAAATTCTGAGGGTAAAGATCTAGATCGTTTATCTTAACGTAGATTTATATTAAGTATTAGTGTTTAATCAAGCGTGTCACGTATTTAGGTATCAACGAGCGGGAAAGTATAGTTCTCACTGTAATCAGGTGAGTAATTTCACACTTATCTCATGGGTTATATTATACCGTAAGCATTAGAATAAAAATCGTAAAGTCAGTAAAATTGGAAAATACGGTATATTAGCATTTTTGTGTGAATGCATGAAAACGGTATTAAAGTTGTGGAAAATTACGGATTTGCCTTTAATGGGCTATATTGTTAAAAAGTGATATTTTGGGCCATATGAATTATTTTGATAAATTGGCCAAGTGAGAAAATTGTGAAAAGGGCCTCATGTGTCTAATGGGCCAAATTTGCTAGATCGATAAATGGGCCAAATTTGCTAGATCGATAAATGGGCCAAATCTTGCTAGATCGAATAATGAGCCAAATTGCTAGATTGCTTAATGGGCCAACTTGTATTATGGGCCTTATGATGAAATTATTATATGAACATTGTTATGCTTGGTATATGCATACATGAATGCATGGGTTGGGATAAAATTGAAGAGAAGTGCTGGTGGCTCTGCCACAATCTAGTTCGGTGACTCTGTCACAATCTAGCTCGGTGGCTCTGCCACAATCTAGTCTGGTGGCTCTGCCACAAATATTTTAAATGGCTTTATGCCTGCGATTGGTGTGTTGGCGGGGTGGGTTGACTTGATCCCCACAGGTCTGCTGGTTGGTACGGGTGGTGTGTAGCGGATGGAAACTTAGGCTTGGCTAGGAATTTCATATCACATGCATTTTATATTTGATATATATATATATATTGTACATTAGTAAATGGGCTCAAGCCCAAATATATGCTTATATGGTTTTGGCCCAGTGGACACGGTAAGTGGGTTACACATTGAGTTCTAAGCAACTCACCCTATTTTTCTTACCCTTCTCGGGTAATGACAATTGATGGAGGCTTGGGCCGAGGATGACTTCGTGGAGGCCATACTTCAAATGATGGTTTTTATGAACTTTAAACTACTCTTTAGTATTTTTGCTTAATTATTATTTTGGGGATGTAATAAGGCCTCTAGTATTGTTTTAAGGATTTTATCTCGTGGATGGATTTTAATATGTTTTAGATACTTAAATGTGACTATTTTAATTTTTATAAAAGTTTTCTTAAACTTACGTATAAAAAGGGGTTTTTCTTAAATATCGCTAACTCGTAAAATTTTTTGTAAAAACTCTTTTATGAAAGTATTTCAATCAATTATTTCTCTGGAAACCAAATTATAAACCCTTACGTTTTAAAATCATGGATTTTAAATAAATCTCAATTTTTGATAAACTCCATCACCAAAATCGTTTTTGAAGTTTTCTTCTCTTAAAATCATTGATGTCTAGATGTAAATTCGAATTGCGTGGCATGCCAAATCTGGACTTAACGCATAGGCCGGGTTTGAGGTGTTACATTTTATGGTATCAGAGCCAGTTTCAAAACTCGGCTCTGGTTTGGGTTCAACAATAACTTTCATTTGAAATTATTTTGAATATATAGAATTGATGTTTTAAAGGTTTATTAAATGTTTATTATTGTGATATGATCATAGGAACACTCTAGAACTTCTAGTTTTAGGTGTTGAAAATGGTAGAGATCGAGACTATAAGATGTGATTGCGAAAATAACTTTATCTCTTATATATCATAAAATATCGTTAATAAACACTGAAATAGTATTCTGATTCATAAAACTTGTAATTAGATCAAATTGAATTAGTTATTATGAGCACTAGAGGACGTGGTCGTGGACGCGGTAGACGTGGCCGTGGTAGAGGACGAGGTGCTAAGGTTGTGTCTGAAGCGCCGGGTCATATGCCGGAAATGGATGCACCTACGTCACCCGGGAGTGAGACTGGATCACATGACCATACGAGAGAGGACAATGCTTTGACTCAAGCAATGTTGCGAGTCCTAGAGAGGGTTGTTGGGACTAGAACTAGTCCAGCAATTCGTGGATCTATATCGGAACGACTTAAACCAAGTGGTGCCGAGGTTTTTAGAGGTGTCTCTGGTGTAGCTCCGAATGTTGCGGAATATTGGCTCGAGGCTGTAGAGCGGATCATGGACGATTTGGAATGCACCAGCAGAAGCTAAGAGGAGCCGTGTCCTTGTTAAGGGACGAGGCGTATCAATGGTGGCTTACTGTTCGAGAAGGCACCGAGGCTGCATTGGTTACTTAGGATTTCTTCAAAGCTGCTTTGCAAGGGAAGTACGTCGGGATAAGTTATGTAGATGCCCGGAAGAAGGAATTCCTGAATCTGGTTCAAGGAAATAAGACGGTGGCAGCTTACGAGGTAGAATTTCTTCGCTTGAGCCGTTATGCTCACACAATAGTGCCGACTGATCATGAGCGCTGTGTACGCTTTGAAGATGGGCTGAATGATGAGTTACGGGTACTGATAGCCCCACAACAAGTACGGACTTTGCCTCGCTTGTAGAGAAAACCAAGATAGCCGAAGAGGCTAAGAACTCAGAACGCCAGAACCGGGAAAGAGTCAGAGGCAAGAGGGATTTTAAGCACTTGGGTCCTTCTAAAAGGTTCTAGAAGAGGCCTCGAAATGATGAGCCAGCTCAAGCTAGAGCACCTGTGACTACCAATCAGAGTCGAGACTGTGCTGACTGTGGTAAGCGACACCCCAGGGAATGCTGGAGGAAAACTGGTGCCTGCTATAAATGTGGTTCCAAGGATCATCAGTATAAGAATTGTCCTCGACGCACTGATACGACTCAAGAAGCTCGTAACCCTGATGCTCAGCCAGCTAGAGGTACTCAGCAGCCACCGAGAGGCTGTGGACCAGGTCGTGGTGGTAATAGTGTTGGACGTGGTCTAGGTAGACCGGGTCGAGGTAATGGCTTCAGAGGTAATGGGTTTTGAGTTGTTCTTTATCCTCAAATTACTTCTTCTTTCTCTCCTCTTTGTGACTGAAAATACCAAAACATCAAAGACTATTTCTTATCTTTTTCTCTCATTGCCGAATGTACATTGACTCAAAGCTCTCCTTTGAATCATCTTTTATCCTTGAGAACCGAAATCCAAACCTTCATTTCTATTCTATTTTCTTCTTTACTTCTCTTAAAAGACTCTCAAACATCACTCTCTCCCTAATTCTTCACCATGGCCGAATATTGATGGTAAAATCTTTAGCCGAATCTTTCTCTTTATTTATAATCTTTACTCTTTCCAACAAATCCTTCTTTCTTGGTAGTGATATAGCGGAGTGCCGATTATTTTTACATCGATTAGTCGACCTTAGCCATAATAAGGTCGTGTGGAAAAGAAGTTCATCGTTCAAGGTGAGGGATCAATTTCGAAAAGGAGTTTTATATTACTCTTTTAATTGATTAAGGATTGTTTTGATTAATCAATTCTGTTATAGGGACTTTATTAATTTACTTTCACTCTTTGAACGAAAGAATCCTGTGGTAAGCCTATTTCGCCTTTAAAATCAAGTGGTTGTAATAAGGGAATATTATTTGGACTAACATTTAATTGTCAATGGAGGCAATCAAAATAGGGACGAAAAGGGTTGTTAATAGCGTTTGGAAGAGGGGTGGTTCCGCTATTCCCCCTAAATACAAACGAACGGCTGTTTCGGGAATCCGAGACTTTCCATCTGGTTGTGGACTCCCATCCGAGGAGAATCAATTATTCGAAGTCGTGCGTACTCCGGAGCCATTGACTGTTCGTGGTTCTTCGACGGGTTATGAACCATCAACCGGGAAGAAACCACAAATAATTGTTGTACGAAATTCTAAGGGTAAAGATCTAGATCGTTTATCTTAACATAGATTTATATTAAGTATTAGTGTTTAATCAAGCGTGTCACGTATTTAGGTTTCGACGAGCGGGAAAGAATAGTTCTCACCGTAATCAGGTGTGTAATTTCACACTTATCTCATGGGTTATATTATACCGTAAGCATTAGAATAAAAATTGTAAAGTCAGTAAAATTGGAAAATATGGTATATTAGCATTTTTGTGTGAATGCATGAAAACGGTATTAAAGTTATGGAAAATTACGAATTTGCCCTTAATGGGCTATATTGTGAAAAAGTGATATTTTGGGCCATATGAATTATTTTGATAAATTGGCCAAGTGAGAAAATTGTGAAAAGGGCCTCATGTGTTTAATGGGCCAAATTTCCTAGATCGATAAATGGGCCAAATTTGCTATATCGATAAATGGGCCAAATTTGCTAGATCGATAAATGGGCCAAATCTTGCTAGATCGAATAATGAGCCAAATTGCTAGATTGCTTAATGGGCCAAGTTGTATTATGGGCCTTATGATGAAATTATTATATGAACATTGTTATGCTTGGTATATGCATACATAAATGCATGGGTAGGGATAAAATTGAAGAGAAGTGCTGGTGGCTCTGCCACAATCTAGTTCGGTGACTCTGTCACGATCTAGTTCGGTGACTCTGTGACAATCTAGCTCGGTGACTCTGTCACAATCTAGTCTGGTGGCTCTGCCACAAATATTTTAAATGGCTTTATGCCTGCGATTGGTGTGTTGGCGGGGTGGGTTGACTTGATCCCCATAGGTCTGCTGGTTGGTACGGGTGGTGTGTAGCGGATGGAAACTTAGGCTTGGTTGGGAATTGCATATCACATGCATTTTATATTTGATATATATAATGTACATTTGTAAATGGGCTTAAGCCCAAATATATGCTTATATGGTTTTGGCCCAGTGGACACGGTAAGTGGGTTACACATTGAGTTCTAAGTAACTCACCCTATTTTTTCTTACCCTTCTCAGGTAATGACAATTGATGGAGGCTTGGGCCGAGGATGACTTCGTGGAGGCCATACTTCAAATGATGGTTTTTATGAACTTTAAACTACTCTTTTGTATTTTTGCTTAATTATTATTTTGGGGATGTAATAAGGCCTCTAGTATTGTTTTAAGGATTTTATCTCGTGGATGGATTTTAATATGTTTTAGATACTTAAAAGTGACTATTTTAATTTTTATAAAAGTTTTCTTAAACTTACGTATAAAAAGGAGTTTTTCTTAAATATCGCTAACTCGTAAATTTTTTTGTAAAAATTCTTTTATGAAAGTATTTCAATCAATTATTTCTCTGGAAACCAAATTATAAACCTTACATTTTAAAATCGTGGATTTTAAATAAATCTTGATTTTTGATAAACTCCATCACCAAAATCGTTTTTGAAGTTTTCTTCTCTTAAAATCATTGATGACTAGATGTAAATTCGAATTGTGTGGCATGTCAAATCTGGACTTAACGCATAGGCTGAGTTTGGGGTGTTACATTTTATGGTATCAGAGCCAGTTTCAAAACTCGGTTGTGGTTTGGGTTCAACAATAACTTTCGTTTGAAATTATTTTGAATATATAGAATTGATGTTTTAAAGGTAATATGGCACCACGAGTATCCGGCACCAAGTCAAGTAAGTATTTGTTTATTAAATGTTTATTATTGTGATATGATCATAGGAACACTCTAGAACTTCTAGTTTTAGGTGTTGAAAATGGTAGAGATCGAGACTATAAGATGTGATTGCGAAAACAACTTTATCTCTTATATCTCATAAAATATCGTTAATAAACACTGAAATAGTATTCTGATTCATAAAACTTGTAATCAGATCAAATTGAATTAGTCATTATGAGCATTAGAGGATGTGGTCGTAGACGCGGTAGACGTGGCCGTGGTAGAGGTCGAGGTGCTAGGGTTGCGTCTGAAGCGCCGGTCATATGTCAGAAGTGGATGCACCTGTGTCACCCGGGAGTGAGACTGGATCGCATGACCATACGAGAGAGGACAATGCTTTGACTCAAGCAATGTTGCGAGTCCTAGAGAGGGTTGCTGGGACTAGAACTGGTCCAACAATTCATGGATCTATATCGGAACGACTTAAATCAAGTGGGGTTGAGGTTTTTAGAGGTGTCTCTGGTGTAGCTCCGAATGTTGTGGAATATTGGCTCAAGGCTGTAGAGCGGATCATGGACGATTTGGAATGCACCACCAAGTAGAAGCTTAGAGGAGCCGTGTCCTTGTTAAGGGACGAGGCGTATCAATGGTGGCTTACTGTTCGAGAAGGCAACGAGACTGCATTGGTTACTTGGGATTTCTTCAAATCTGCTTTCCAAGGGAGTACGTCGGGACAAGTTATGTAGATGCCCGGAGGAAGGAATTCCTGAATCTGGTTTAAGGAAATAAGACGGTGGCAGCTTACGAGGTAGAATTTCTTCGCTTGAGCCGTTATGCTCTCACAATAGTGTCGACTGATCATGAGCGCTATGTACGCTTTGAAGATGGGCTGAATGATGAGTTACGGGTACTGATAGCCCCACAACAAGTACGGACTTTTGCCTCGCTTGTAGAGAAAGCCAAGATAGCCGAAGAGGCTAAGAACTCAGCACACTAGAACTGGGAAAGAGTCAGAGGCAAGAGGGATTTTAAGCACTCGAGTTCTTCTAAAAGGTTCCTGAAGAGGCCTCGAAATGATGAGCCAGCTCAAGCTAGAGCACCTGTGACTACCAATCAAAGTCGAGACTGTGCTGACTGTGGTAAGCAACACCCCGGGGAATGCTGGAGGAAAACTGGTGCCTGTTATAAATGTGGTTCCAAGGATCATCAGTATAAGAATTGTCCTTGACGGATTGATACGACTCAGGAAGCTCGTAACCCTGATGCTCAGCCAGCTAGAGGTACTCAGCAGCCACCGAGAGGCCGTGGACCAGGTCGTGGTGGTAATAGTGTTGGACGTGGTTAAGGTACACCGGGCTGAGGTAATGGCTTCAGAGGTAATGCAGAAGCAATACAGCCGGGATTGGTCTATGCGGTTAGGCGTCGTGAAGATGGCGATGCACCTGATGTGATAACTGGTACGTTCTTCATCTTTGATGTACCTGTTACTGCTTTGATAGATATAGGGTCTACCCACTCGTATGCTGCTAGTGCCATATCTAGAAACCTGAATATTAGATCTGAGATAACCGATAAAGAGATGACGGTAATTAGTCCTTTAGGACAGTCTGTAATCGTGAATAAATTGTTTAGAGATGTGCCCTTAGAAATTCAAAGAGAAATATTTTTGGCGGACTTGATGGAATTACCTTTCGGCAAGTTTGATCTTATTTTGGGCATGGATTGGTTGGTGAAGCACCGAGCACAATTGGATTATGCTGAAAAGTGGATGTCAATAAGGACTGTGGATGATGAGGAGGTAGTAATGATAGGCGAGCGAAGGAACTTTTTGGCAAATGTGGTATCTACATTAAAGGCGGAGAAATTGGTGCGGAAAGGGTATGGAGCATTCCTAGCCTTCATTAGTGCTTCGGATGCCAAGGAATTATCGGTGGAAGGTGTCAGAATGGTGAAAGAATTTCTAGATCTCTTTCCTGAAGAATTTTCGGGTCTACCTCCAGATCGGGAAGTAGAGTTTGGCATTGACCTTTTGCTCGAAACGGCTCCGGTGTCCATTGCTCCTTATAGAATGGAACCGAAGGAGTTAGCGGAGCTTAAAGCCCAAATTCAAGAATTGTTACATCGGGGATTTATCCGACCGATTGTGTCTCCGTGGGGAGCACCGGTTTTGTTCGTCAAGAAAAAGGATGGGTCGATGCGTATGTGCATTGATTATAGGCAGTTGAATAAGTTGACGATCAAGAATAGGTATCCATTACCGAGAATTGACGACCTCTTTGATCAATTGAGAGGAGCTTCAGTTTTCTCCAAGATTGATTTGAGATCGGGTTATCATCAACTCAAGGTAAAATAGGCAGATATTCATAAGACGGCATTCCGAACTCGTTATGGACATTATGAGTTTTTGGTGATGCCGTTTGGTTTGACTAATGCACCAGCTGCATTTATGGATATGATGAATCGAGTCTTTCAACCCTATCTAGACCGGTTCGTAGTGGTGTCCATAGATGATATCTTGGTATTTTCGAAGAATGAAGAAGAGCATGACTCTCATTTGTGCATTGTGTTGCAAATTTTGCGAGATAAGCAACTTTATGCCAAATTCAGTAAATGCGAATTTTGGCTGAAGGAAGTGACTTTCTTGGGTCATGTAGTGTCAGCCGAAGGAATAAGAGTTGATCCTCGGAAGGTAGAGGCAGTGTTGGATTGGAAACCGCCAAAGTCAGTGGATGAGATTCGGAGTTTCTTGGGTTTGGCTGGTTACTATAGACGCTTTGTTGAGGGGTTTTCATTAATTGCTGCACCCCTAACTAAGCTGTTGCGAAAGGGAGTACTGTATGTGTGGACCGATAAACAACGAGAAACTGAAGAAGATTCTGACGGAAGCGCCAGTACTGATTCAGCCTGAGGCTGGAAAAGAGTTTGTCATTTACTATGATGCGTCACGTACGGGTTTAGGATGTGTACTGATGTAAAGTGGAAAAGTGGTAGCTTATGCTTCTCGACAGTTGAGGCCGCACGAAGTCAACTATCCTACTCATGACTTGGAGTTGGCTGCGGTGGTGTTTGCCTTAAAGATTTGGAGGCACTATCTCTATGGTGAGAAGTCAATCATTTATACGGACCATAAGAGTCTTAAGTACCTCCTTACCCAAAAAGAGTTGAACTTGAGACAACAGAGATGGGTGGAGTTGTTGAAGGATTATGACTTCTCAATCGAGTACCATCCTGGAAAGGCTAACGTAGTGGCAGACACGTTGAGTTGTAAGGTAGTATCGGAGTTAAGAGCAATGTTTGCTCATCTCAGTTTGTATAAAGATGGCAGTCTGCTAGGCAAACTTCAGGTGAAGCCTCTGTGGTTGGAGCAAATCAAGGAAAAGCAGTTATCAGATGAAAAGTTGGGTCCTTTAATGCAACAAGTTGAAAGTGGTATAATAGGGGACTTCGAAATGAACAAGGATGGCGTGCTGTGTTTTCATGGAAGAGTTTGTATGCCCATGGATTCGGATTTGAGACAAATGATTCCACGAGAGGCGCATAGTAGCCCTTATGCTATGCACCCCGGAGGAAATAAAATGTATCGGGATCTCCGTGAGCAGTATTGGTGGCCAAGGTTAAAGCGGGAGGTTACTGATTTTGTGGGAAGGTGCTTAACGTGTCAACAAGTGAAGGCGGAGCATCAATTACCATCGGGTTTATTGCAACCGGTAAAGATTCCTCTATGGAAATGGGAGCGAATAACGATGGATTTTGTTAGTGGGTTACCCTTAACACCTACTAAGAAAGAATCTGTTTCGGTGGTAGTTGATCGATTAACGAAGACTGCTCATTTTCTACCAGTTCGTACGGATTACTCGCTGCAAAAGTTGGCTAAGCTGTATGTATATGAGATCGTGAGGTTGCATGGGGTACCAGTGTCTATCATATAGGACAGGGATCCTAGGTTTACATCGCGGTTTTGGGAAGCTTTACATGAGGCTTTGGGAACAAAGTTAAACTTCAGTACGGCTTTTCATCCTCAGTCAGATGGTCAGTTAGAAAGAGTAATTCAGATTTTGGAAGACATGTTACGAGGTTGTGTGATCGACTTCAGAGGTAGTTGGAAGGATTTTCTACCGTTGGCTGAGTTCGCGTATAATAACAGTTACCAATCCAGTATCCAAATGGCGCCCTATGAAGCGTTATACTGTCGTAGGTGTCGTGCCCCTACTTGTTGGACTGAATTGGGGGAACGACAGTTGTTGGGTCCTGAATTGATATCTGAGATGGAAGAAAAGGTAAAGGTGATTCGAGCTCGGTTAAAGGAAGCTTCGGATAGACAAAAGTCGTATGCAGATCTGAAGCGTAAGGATATTGAGTTTGCGGTGGGAGATCAGGTCTTTCTGAAAGTCTCACCTTGGAAGAAGATTTTCAGATTTGGAAGGAAGGGCAAGTTGAGCCCTAGGTTCATTGGACCGTACTGTGTGTTGAAGCGTGTAGGACCAGTGGCCTATTAGCTTGAATTGCCTCCGAAGTTGAGTCAGATTCATAGTGTCTTCCATGTTTCTATGCTGAGGTGTTATAGATCGGATCCGTCTCAGATAGTACCGGTAGAAGAAGTGGAGTTAAGGCCAGACTTGTCTTTCGAGGAGGAACCAGTGAAAATCTTAGACCGTGATGTTAAGGTGCTAAGAAAGAAGACTGTGCCGTTAGTTAAGGTTCTATGGCATAATCACGAAGCGGAGAAAGCTACGTGGGAGCCTGAGGACGCAATTCGGCAACAATATCCTCACCTCTTTTAACCAGGTAAATTTCGAGGACGAAATTTTCTTTAAGGAGGGTAGAATTATAACATCCTAAAAATATGAGTATCGATATGTTGCATGTTTTTGGTGTTTAGCTTGTGAATGATTAAATATGTGTGCTTAATATAGTCTTGAGAAGGCACGGGAATATTCAGAATTAGAATAAATTTTAGAAATGAGTACTTTATTGAAGTGGATCAAGTGACCTTGATGTTTAAGGAAATTTAGTGTCAAAAACTAGCATAAGAGGAGCTAGTAGTAAAGTGGAGTTGGCGCCATAAGTGTTGCTTGGGGGGAGAGGTTCGAATCCCATGGAATGCATTTTGGTGACTTTTATTTTTGCACCTTTATAGCATGTGTCGATCAAGCCTTATTTATGGCAAGGTTGGACTATTTTACTTATAGCAAGGTGGCTAATAGTTAAGGTAAACATGGAACTTAAGGAAAAGAATCTTATGAAAAAGGCATTAAGGGTAGACACAAGGCTTAATGTAAGGTGAATGTTTTGGAAAGTTTTGTGTGGCAAAAACTTTGACTTTGTGTCCATGTACTTGGATAGTTTTTGGGGCTAGGGGGTGGCCGAAATTTTGAAGGCATTTGGATGAATTAGGAGCTAGTTGTGCACATCTCTCTTTTAGTCATTTGATGTTCTCTCAAAGCATTTCTCTCTAATTTTCCTCCTCTTGGCCGAATGTATTTTGGACAAAAGGTAAACCATTTTCTTTTCTTTTGGTCATTTGAGTTTTGACCATTTCGGTTCTGAGTTGTTCTTTCTCCTCAAATTACTTCTTTTTTCTCTCCTCTTTGTGACCGAAAATACCAAAACATCAAAGACCATTTCTTCTCTTTTTCTCTCATTGCCGAATGTACATTGACTCAAAGCTCTCCTTTGAATCATCTTTTATCCTTGAGAACCGAAATCTAAACCTTCATTTCTATTCTCTTTTCTTCTTTACTTATCTTAAAAGACTCTCAAACATCATTCTCTCCCTAATTCTTCACCATGGCCAAATGTTGATGGTAAAATCTTTAGCCAAATCTTTCTCTTTATTTATAATCTTTACTCTTTCCAACAAATCCTTCTTTCTTGGTAGTGAAATAGCGGAGTGCCGATTATTTCTACATCGATTAGTTGACCTTAGCCATAATAAGATCGTGTGGAAAAGAAGTTCATCGTTCAAGGAGAGGGATCAATTTTGAAAAGGGGTTTTATATTACTCTTTTAATTGATTAAGGATTGTTTTGATTAATCGATTCTGTTATAGGGACTTTATTAATCGACTTTCACTCTTTCAACGAAAGAATCTTGTGGTAAGCCTATTTCGCCTTTAAAATCAATTGGTTGTAATAAGGGAATATTAGTTGGACTAACATTTAATTGTCAATGGAGGCAATCAAAATAGGGACGAAAAGGGTTGTTAATAGCGTTTGGAAGAGGGGTGGTTCCGCTATTCCCCCTAAATACAAACGAAGGGCTGTTTCGGGAATCCGAGCCTTTCCATCGGGTTGTGGACTCCCATCCGAGGAGAATCAATTATTTGAAGTCGTGCGTACTCCGGAGCCATTGACTGTTCGTGGTTCTTCAACGGGTTATGAACCATCAATCGGGAAGAAACCACAAATAATTGTTGTACGAAATTCTGAGGGTACAGATCTAGATCGTTTATCTTAACATAGATTTATATTAAGTATTAGTGTTTCATCAAGCGTGTCACGTATTTAGCTATCGACGAGCGGGAAAGAATAGTTCTCACCGTAATCAGGTGTGTAATTTCACACTTATCTCATAGGTTATATTATACCGTAAGCGTTAGAATAAAAATTGTAAAGTCAGTAAAATTGGAAAATACGGTATATTAGCATTTTTGTGTGAATGCATGAAAACGGTATTCAAGTTGTGGAAAATTACGGATTTGCCCTTAATGGGCTATATTGTTAAAAAGTGATATTTTGGGCCATATGAATTATTTTGATAAATTGGCCAAGTGAGAGAATTGTGAAGGGCCTCATGTGTTTAATGGGCCAAATTTGCTAGATCGATAAATGGGCCAAATCTTGCTAGATCGAATAATGAGCCAAATTGCTAGATTGCTTAATGGGCCAAGTTGTATTATGGGCCTTATGATGAAATTATTATATGAACATTGTTATGCTTGGTATATGCATACATGAATGCATGGGTTGGGATAAAATTGAAGAGAAGTGCTGGTGGCTCTGCCACAATCTAGTTCGGTGACTCTGTCACAATCTAGTTCGGTGACTCTGTCACAATCAAGTTCGGTGGCTCTGCCACAATCTAGTTCGGTGGCTCTGCCACAATCTAGTTCGGTGGCTCTGCCACAAATATTTTAAATGGCTTTATGCCTGCGATTGATGTCTTGGCGGGGTGGGTTGACTTGATCCCCACAGGTGTGCTGGTTGGTACGGGTGGTGTGTAGCAGATGGAAATTTAGGCTTGGTTGGGAATTGCATATCTCATGCATTTTATATTTGATATATATATATATATATATATATATATATATATTGTACATTTGTAAATGGTCTCAAGCCCAAATATATGCTTATATGGTTTTGGCCCAGTGGACACGGTAAGTGGGTTACACATTGAGTTCTAAGTAACTCACCCTGTTTTTCTTACCCTTCTCAGGTAATGACAATTGATGGAGGCTTGGGCTGAGGATGACTTCGTGGAGGCCATACTTCAAATGATGGTTTTTATGAACTTTAAACTACTCTTTAGTATTTTTGCTTAATTATTATTTAGGCGATGTAATAAGGCCTCTAGTATTGTTTTAAGGATTTTATCTCGTGGATGGATTTTAATATGTTTTAGATACTTAAATGTGACTATTTTAATTTTTATAAAAATTTTCTTAAACTTACGTATAAAAAGGGGTTTTTCTTAAATATCGCTAACTCGTAAATTTATTTGTAAAATCTCTTTTATGAAAGTATTTCAATCAATTATTTCTCTGAAAACCAAATTATAAACCCTTACATTTTAAAATCATGGATTTTAAATAAATCTCGATTTTTGATAGACTCCATCACCAAAATCGTTTTTGAAATATTGTGCTCTTAAAATCATTGATGACTATATGTAAATTCGAATTGTGTGGCATGCCAAATCTGGACTTAACGCATAGGCCGTGTTTGGGGTGTTACACTATTAGTTTCCAAATTGATTTTAAGGTCTAGGCTTGATTTAAGTTTTGTTTTCACAAATGTGTTGTGATTAATAATTGGATAATGATTTATGGTATTTAATTTTGATTGTTGAACTGTTTTAAGATATTATCGAGCTTATTTACTATCATAATATTGATTTATGCTGATGAAATTGAATTCTGAACTATTTTGATTTATTATTAGACTTGTTAATCATCGTAGCATCCCATAACCTTAATCTGATGATAGTGACATCTTAGGGGTGTTACTCTAAGGACAGATGAGAATAACAAGGTTGCTATGGTTGGTGAGCATCAAGATTACCTTTTCCAATGTATTCTTGGCCCTAAGAGTTGAAAAGTTAGTCCAAAAAGGGTGTGAGGCATACTTTTCCTGCATATCCAACTTTGTTCCTACAAAGCTTTCTGTACGAGAAATTCATACTATGAGGGATTTTCTGAATTTTTTCTCAAAGAACTGCCTGGAATACCTCCAAATAAATAGGTTGAATTCGACATCGATTTGTCACTAGGTACTGCTCCTATGTCCATTGCATCCTACCGCATGGCACCAAAGAAACTTGCAAAGCTAAAAGCTCAGCTCTAGGAACTTTTTGATAGGGGAGCTAAAAGCTCAGCTCCAGGAACTTCTTGATAGGGGGTTCATTCGACCGAGTGGGTCTCTGTGGGGGACACCACTATTTTTTATTAAGAAGAAGGACGGATTGATGAGAATGTGTATAGATTATCAACAGTTGAACAAGTTGATGATAAAGAATAAGTTTTCGCTGTAGAGGATTGACGACTTATTCGACCAGTTTCGTGGGGCTTCTATTTTGTCTAAGATCGATCTTCTTTCTAGTTACCATCAACACAATGTTAAATAGACTGATGTGTACAAGAAAGCTTTCAGTACTCATTATGGACATTATGAGTTTCTTGTTATGCCTTTTGGTTTGACAGATGCCCCTACAGCATTCATGGAGTTAATGAATCGGGTGTTCCAACAGTATTTGGATCAATTTGTGGTGGTTTTTATCGATGACATACTAATTTATTCCAAGATTGAATCTAAGCATGATGACCACCTTCATATTGTCCTCTAGACACTCAGAGAAAATAGTTGTATGCTAAGTTTAGCAAGTGCGAGTTTTGGTTGCAAGAGGTTTCTTTTTTAGGGCATGTGGTGACTTCTCAAATGTGCCTAAACTTCGAAGTTTGCTGGGTTTAGCGGGTTACTACCAAAGGTTTGTCGAGGGATTCTCTTTGATTCCGTCACCTCTGATGAACCTACTGTATAAGAATGTTCCATTTGTGTAATTTGGAGAACAGCAGTCTAGTTTTGAAAAGCTACAGTCTGTCCTGGTGCAAGCTCCTATTCTAGTCCAACCTGAATCGGGCTCCTACCATATTCTGGGATATTTCCCCTTCTTATACTTCGATGAAATAATATCATGTGATACATCTTCGGTGGATCATATATTGAAGTGCAAAATGATAGTTGTTCTTAGATGAGAGTTGTTCTTGAATAATGATTATTTTGACTTGTTCCAAATGTGAGTTTTTCAAAATATAGAGGTTGTTCCGAACAAGAGTTGTTATGTGGTGATGCCTTCTTGAAAGAGGTTGTAAATTCTCTATTAATTGAGAAAGTCGTATCTATAATTGTGACTGCCAATTAAAGTCAGTTTGGATTGTGCGTCTAATAGGGTCGTTTTGAGGATCTTTAGATTGAGTGGTAGAAGGAAAATGATCATCTTGGTGAGCATGACTAATTACATTCACATGTCCTCGAGGATTCTTATAAATTGGAAGAGTTTCTGCACCCCATTATTCATTATAAAAACTTCTCTTTCTTGGACTCTTTGATGGAATATCTTACGAAGATTTCTATATTCAAAAAGTGGATGAGAAATCGTTTAATGATAATTACAGTGTTGGGAGTTGGGTTTCTCTTCAACAGTTGGCAGTAATGAAACATAAGGTAGATTAATATTTCAATATTTGATTCATTCTTTGAGAAGTGCTTTAACTCTGTCTAATGGAATAGGAAATGGTGGAGAATCAATATCACTATTCTACATTCCTCTCACATTATCTCTTTTGGGACACTAATTAGGTCGTGGTGGGCCATTTCTTTCTCTTCTTCCTTCCTGAATTACTTTCACTATGGGAGTAATTCTCCTAGTAAATTGATTAACTCCTCTTTACCTTTGAAGCGTGTTATTTATTCTTCTAGAAGCTTCAACCAATGTAGCAAAAGTTGGAAAGAGGTAAGTTCTCAAAATATACCTTATTTTCATCAAACATTCCTTGGATGCATACCTTCATCAACTTCTCATCATGAGAATCTTGGATGTCCAACATGCTTTTCCTAAAGTGCCAAATGTACTCTATAAGAACTTATCTTGGTTTTTGGCGCTCCTTCCCAGATCAATCAAAGTAGCCTTCTCCTAAGTGGAAAATATCTTCTTACCAAACAACCTACTCCATAACTCAATAGAACCAGGATTAAGGTTAACATACCAAGTGCATGCCTTATCTGTCAAAGACTTGGAAAATTATTTCAACATCAAGTTATCATCCAACTCAGCTGCTCGAAGTGTTTCCACAAACTTCTCCACATGTTCACGAGCATCACTTGTCCTCTCGTTGAATTTCATGAACTTTGAACTAGTGTAGTCCTTAGGATAGGGCTTTGTAGCTACCCTAACTAGGTATGGTAACTCGAGATCCAAATCGAAAAACATCAAGCTCTTGTTCTTCTCCACAAGTAACCTCTGAAGCTTCTCCTTAGTGACATAACCCTGAGAAGTAGCCTAAGAAGTAAACAAAGTAGAGGCACCAACAACACTAGTAGAAGCATTGGGAATAGTAGGAATAGTTCTAGTAATAATGACAGAAGGATTAGTAATATGGGTTTGGAGTTTCCAGATGAAAAAGGATTAATGGGTGTGTTCTCTCCATTGTTGGTCACATGTCTAAAAGAGTTGTTCCATCATAAGTATTTCCACTTCCACTCACATATTACACTCGTGGAGCTGAAGAAGAATATGCAAGCTTGGAAATGGTTTCCATCAATTTCCTGTTATTCTCCCCCAAAGTTTGCATGCGCTTATGAAAGGCTTGAACCATGTTCACCAGTTCTTGGAAGTAGGTAGGAGCAATTGTGCCTTTGTTTCTAGAAGAAGGCGTCCATATTTTCAAGTTAAAAATGTATTAAGAAAGTTTCACCTAATGCAATCTCTCCACCCTAGTGGAGTCACCAACATATAAAGGGTTCTTTGACAGAGAGAGGAAGTGATGTAAACAAGTGAATGAGATGTATCGAGAAAAAGCGAAAAGGAAGAGGAAGAGAAAGATTAAAGCATATTTGAGAAAACTAAGAGCAACAATGGGTGGTAGTTAGTAAGGTAAAGAAAGGGAAATGTGATTGATTATAAGGCTAAACAAAGAAAACAAGTTGAGAGAATTTTAAAGAGACTTTTGAGAGTTAGAATGCCAAAGTGCCAAAAAGTCCCTTCACCAATTGTGAAGGCTCCTATGATAGTGTTCCAAGAATAAGAGTTACAAAGCTAACAATTATGAGAGTAATGATAGATATTCTTCAATTATAAAAAGATTAATGATTTTTTATTATGAAAGGATTTTGTAGGTGATAGTGAATAGTGTATAAGAATTAATCATGTTTAAGAAAGAAAGGAGAAGCAGTCAGTGTTACAAGAAAAGGTTAAGAGGAAACCTCTTCACTATCTCCATATTTGATCCATCAAGCCAAACTCTCCATAACATCCCAAGAGGGAAGACAACCCCAAAACCCTACCATATTTTGGGTTATTTCCCCTTCTTATACTTTGATGAAATAATATCATGTGATACATCTTCTGTGGAACATATCTTGAAGCGCAAGACGATGGGTGTTCTTGGATTAGAGTTGTTCTTGAATAATGATTATTTTGACTTGTTCCAAATATGAGTTGCTCTAAATATAGAGGTTGTTCCAAACAAAAGTTGTTATGTGGTAATGCCTTCCTGGAAAAGGTTGTAAATTCTCCATTAATTTTATATAGTACTTTAGTAATTTCTCCATTTATTGACAAAGTCGTATCTATAATTGTGACTACTGATTAAAGTTGCAAGGGTTAGTAAAAGAAAAGGGTGGGATTTTAACATTTCTTTCTTTTTATCAAATATTGCATGTCTATCTTTAGAAATGATGAATATATATGGTTCAAAGAGACTTGGCCTTTTTTGCTATTCCTAGCTTAATTTACTAAAAATGCTATGGAAAATGCTCCAATCTTGTAGTTTTGGTTAAACATTTTACTAAGTCTACAACTATTGTGAACTATATAGTTCCCACCTCTTGTGATTGAAAGATAGTGCAGAGTTTTAAATAAATAAAGATTTGAATAAGTTTGTTGAAACAAAATGGGTGTGGAGAAGAAGATGATGGTGGTGTGGATTTGTGCAATGGTTGTGAGCTCAATGTTGATGGAAAATGGTGCAAATGCTGAAAACCTTAACTATGGAGCAATTGAAAGAGGAGATATGCCAAAGCCATGCAGACCAGGTACGCTTAATTGCGTACCAGAACCCGCCAACAAGTATGATAGAGGATGCTCACGCTTAGAAAAATGTCGAAATGGTCGCTAATTCATTATCCTTCATTTACCACCATGGAAACCATTTTTAACATAATTAAAATAACATTCTTTGTGTTCGAATAGAATTTAGATATTATAATAAGATTCAAATCATCGTATTCAATGTAATTATATTTTATGTAATTAATGTAAGGTAGTATTATTTAAAATAGTAAGTAATTGACACAATTAAAATATATTAATTATTTTGATAATTTAAATGTAGTACTAATAAAAAAATTTAATCGTTATTGAAGCATCTTTTTTAAAAATATAAAAATTGATATGCTGTAAATTAAACATTTCACTATTCAAATTGATTATAATAATTTGTAGATATATTAGACTATAAAAATGTATTTTTATAAATTTTCATATATGAAATATAATGTTATTTGTTCTCTATACTATACTATACTATTATATATAAATTATTAATTTTTAAATGTATTTACGTCCTCAATTGAGTTGGTGTCATGAGTCAACCGAGCATCAACTCAGTTAAGAAAATTATGGACACGTCCTCCCGTAATTAAATAAGTTATATTATTTTAGGGTTTAATCTTTTTATTTTAACAAAAATCGATAAAAAATGCATATTTTGAGATTTAAACCCACACCAATTATATTACTAAAATCTTAAATTTATCACTCAACCAAAGCATCATTTTGATTTTTTTATACATTTTTATTTTAATATGCACAATTTATTAAGTTCATTAGTTTTATATAATAATATTGTTGATTGAGTTGGTATTACAAGTTAACTCGACCCTAACTCAAGATTGATGACAACATTATTGATGACAACATCATGATAAACAGTTTGTACTCATTTAGTATTCTTAATATGATGTATTAAATTTCATTTTACTCACAATTTAATCTAATCCATTTTAATATTATAATTATTTCATGTGCTGTTATTAATTAGTTTCAAACCATATCTTATTTACAAATACATATTTATATTTTAAACACATGATTTTCGCAGGCAATCACATGTGATATAATTTCTAATTTAAATAATTAGAATTTACTATTTTAAAATAGGTAATATATTTTTCTTTTCTTTTTAGTTTTTATTGTTAACAAACATAATAATTTAAATATAAAATTTGACTTTTTTAATTATTATATAATTTCATTTAATAAAGTCTTTTAATAGAATTAGAATTCCTATTCATAAATATGATAAATCTTATAAATTATAAAAAAAATATTTAAAATGATAAATTCAATAATATAATTAATAACAAATGCAAAATTAATATGTTCAATAGTTTTTCTAAACTCGTGAATTTATATGTACTACAAATAATTTATGAGAAAAAATAATAAACCCAAGTTGTAACATATTGATTGGGTGTTTCACCTACACCAGAATTAACCTGGATTTGAATTAGCATTATACCAAATATCATATAAAAGGATGAATTTAGCATTTTGTATGTTGATTTATTCTTTATTCTTGTGACCCATAAATTTTTTAAATATATTTTGAATAAAGTTTTTTATTTTTATTTTTTGCTTTTTGTATGTTGTAATGAATTTTTTATTATCATTAGATGAATTCTTTACAAAATATAAAAGACTGAATCACTTTCAATCTTTTTTTGGACAGTCTATAATAATTTTTTTTAAATACAGCATTTGGAGTGTGTCAAAAAACAAGAGAAAAATATGGACCCAAGTGTCAATTACGCACGAGGATAATAGTTGGACCCTTACAATGCCTTAAACAGGTTGTAACACCCCAAAATTCGGTATAGCCGTTTTAATCGGATTCTGAAGGTCACATTGGTCATCGAAATGGCGCAAAACAAAACACCGTTTAGACTTTTTATTTTCTTTTTGAAAACCACTTTTACTCGTGTTTTACTGGAAACAGTAGTAGGTTTTACTTAAGTTTTGTAAACATTCGTTTATTGTTGCTAAGGTTTAATCAAGGCCAAGTTAATAATTTCCTTGTTACCTTTTCAAACATTTTAGATTTAGCAATTTGTTAACTGAAGTTTCAAAACTAGTATAGCAGCGGAAAATATGACGTTTTACTTTTGATTTAAAATTCATGAATTTAAAACAAATACTTGATCCAAACAATTTTAAAGAGAAAAATCATTTCATTTTCCAATAGCCATGCATGACCACAAAACTCTAACCCATAATAAAAAAAATCATACCATATGATCACCTAAAAATATTTGCAAATCCGATTGAAAATAAACTATTATATCTTAAGAAAAAATTATTAAAACCAAACCGAGACGAAAAACTACGAGACCGCCGAATTTGCTTAGCCCAAGACCTAACTTCCAGATTACCTGGAAAGGTTAAACTAAGGGTGTAACACCCCAAACTCGGCCCATAAGTTTCGACTGGATCTGGTATGCTACGGGTTGTACATTGAAAACTTTTGCTTCATTGGTTTCGGAAAACGTAAGTTAATTAGACAATATTTGAATAAATAGGTGACCTTTTGAAAAAAAAACTTGTATTATTATTATTTTGAATAATTAAACCTTTTGACAAAATTTCATAAGTTGCAAATATTAAAAATTAAGCAGTGAAATATAAACTATGGGGCCTTACTACATAAATATTCCAAAAATTAAAACTTAAAGAAAAGCTGAAAATAATCTATAAAAATAAAAACTTGATGGCCCCTCGAGTCCGCCTTTGCTCCCATGTCCACGATCTACTGCTCATATGCAAAGTTAGGAAAAAATAATAGGGTGAGTCACCAAGACTCAATGTGTAAATCCCGAAAACACATAAAAGGCTTGGGCCCACAAACACATTATGGGCCTTAGCCCATACACAATGGCAACAATCATAATTACATGATAAATAATAAATGATGAATGGCCCAACCCAAACCTAGAAATCCATCCTCTACACACCAACCCGTACCAACCATCACACCTTGGGGATTTCTACAATCAACCCGCCAACCGCTACACACCATATCGACAGTTGTGCTGCCTGTCTTAAAGACCGATCACTGTGTGACCTATGTGGCAAAGCCACCGATCGCCATGCGACCTTAATAATACATCGTAGCATTTCGACAGCTGAGCTGCCTGTCATAAAGACCGATCACTATGTGACCTATGTGGCAAAGCCACCGATCGCTATGCGACCTTCTTCCCCTTCATCATATCAACCCCATCCCATGCATACATACATGCAAAATCAAGCAATGTATTACCTAAGAGATTTCATTTTATCGTATACATCGATACACATAGAGAAGTTTCTATGATTACGTACCTGGCATCCCTTGCCTACCCTTTTTGGGTAATCCGACTGTCTATACAGCCTTTTTCCAGCTTTTAGCCCATAACATATATTTAGTTCAGATTACTATTCAGCCTTTTTCCGGCTTTTAGCCCATAACATACATAATACAGTTTAATTAGTGTGTTAGAGATCTACACACTTGATTACTTTTAGAATGAGATTCTCTAAGTCAACGCTACTGTAACACCCCGAACTTGGCCCACGAGCCACGGCTGAATTCAGAATGCCACTGCAGAAAACATTTGAACAGAGTTTGTCTTTATGGTAAAAACATAAAAAATTGTTTGTTGTTCATAAAGCATCATGTGTTTAAAATTCAAAGTAAAGTTAAGTTGTTACCAAATATCTGGGTTGAAAACTTTAATACAAGTATTTATAATATCACTTGATTACTAAAATCATTTCCAGCTTTAGCTTAATAATAACATAATCTCAAAACCATAAATAAAGTCTCCAAATAGTTTAAGTGGCCCTTATTACAATAAGTAATCATTCATAAATACTGAAAATATAAAATATTTAAAACAAGTAAAACATCTTCTGCATGGCATAAAAAAATAGCTTCTGCATGGCCACCTTTGTATCCACTCCAACCCCGTCCAAGCATCACGTATCACCTACGATGTTGGTAAAAATTTGGGTGAGACATACAGACTCAGTGTATAGTTATTTCACATGCCTCCACATATGGGCTTGGCCCATATCCACAAGTCCGCATACAAAATTATGCACTTATGAAGCCCTGCCTCACCTAATGTCCATCCGTTACACCTACCTTGGCAGACTTGCTGCCCAAGGCCGTGGCTAAGCCACCGATAACCTAAGTGACCCCACATGTCAATATCCACGAGGTGACTCGAGGTCATCCTCAATCCACGGTGATGCACACAGCTATCATCCGCCAGGAGGTGGCACATAGCCAACACCCCACCTTGATGAAGCACATAGCTAACATCAAGCGCCAATGTAGCACAAGGCTAACATCAGGCCACGTACATAATGTACACCCTGTCCTTCGATAGTCACATTCATATCCCATCCCATGCACATGCAACATACGATAATGTCATAACATAATAAAATAATGCATGCACATGCTATTCGGCATACAATCATATTCTCATTGGCATATTCACATTCTTAATAATTAACACTGACCTGATTTCCGATATACCCCTTAAGGATATCCACCATGTTAGCCATTGTTTCTGTCTACCATGCATATCATACATACACAAATAATAGGAGAACGGTGCGACAACTACACACCTGTTTGGTACAGTCTACTCAATCCTGAAACCCACGTCCAAACGATTTGCACTCCTGCGATTGTTGAACTCCTTCCCACACAACCTAAGTCAGAATCGGCTAATATTATACCCAAAATGGCCTATGGCTGAATATCACATAACACTTACCTAGCTTACCAAATCCCGAAAAACTGTTACTTGTTCCTTGAGTAGTCGAAATCCCTACACACCATATGTCAGATTCTGCTTTAATACATAAATCCATAAACCTGGCCCTTGGCCGGAATTACATACCACTTACCTTGGATCCAAACCCCGAAATCGTCCTTAATGTTTCCTTCCTTCGGCTACACACAAAAACATAACACTAAGGCTTTAAAGAACATTCGGCCAACCTAGATCAAGGTCCAACTATAGATTTCAGCAAACTTATGAAGAAGAACTCAAAACCGATTACTTAAAGAAGAAATACTTACCACTTCCCGCTGCTTACCACTAACGCCTACTAGAATAGACTACAAGAAAGAAGTCGACAGCACCTCTCTAGAAGTTTCGACCTCAAAGATTTGCAAAATAAAAGAGAGAATAAAATACTGAAGAATTCAGTAAATAAAGAACAATGATAGGGAGGTTTCGGCTTTGGCTGCAAATGAGAGGGTAGGTTCGGTTTTAAGGAAGTGAGTGAAAGAGAAATAAATTATGAAAGGAAAAGAAGAAGATGCACAAATGCTTACTCAACTTTCGGCTTTTGGTCCACTGAAGAGAAAACGAGTTGAATCCTTAAGTGTTTTCGGCACAAAGAGAAAATGAGATGTAGAAACCCAATTTCCGGCACAAAGAAAAATTAAAGAAGAAAAGAGATATCAAAGATGATCACTCCCCTATCCCTTATCAAATTCGGCACTTAATCCTCCTTCATGGCCGAATATACCAACCCAAAGAACCCCCCATTCGGCCACCACCTCAACTCCTTATCAAATCCCTTATTAATCTCCTCATTTATCTCCTATCTTATCATTTAAAATAAATAAAACAAAATCCCAATTATCTTCTATCTTAAGCCAAAATTTAAAAAGAAAAAATCAAGGCTTATCTCATCCTTTTGGAAGTCCACATGCCGTCCATTACTTCCCCCTTGTCTTGACGCCAAAAGCAAAATAAAAACACACTCCCATGCTACTAATGTGATTCGAACCCCCTCCCTTGGAACCCCCTTACTGACGCAACCTTCCAAGCCCCTAAGGTAATATCCAAGCCACTTTACCACATCACTTGTGGTGTCATAATTCCCATACAAATTTCCTTAAGGCCTCCTCAGCCTAGCTCCCCCTACTACACTTAAAATTCAATAATTTCCCAAAGCATTCTTCTACAACCTAGGGTTCTCAAAACCCCTAAAACACATCCAAACATAATCTAAGCCCACTAACACTTGAATTATGCTCCAAATGCATAACCCCTAAATCTAGGATATTACAGCTATCCGGAGTCAACACAGCTGCTATCTGCCCTATGTGTTGTTCAGAGGCGGGTAACGAAACATTAGGTTAAGGCACGACTAACGACAAGAAAACAGTTGATCATCTTAAGGAGAATTGAAATCCTTACCTTGAAATCTTGAAAAGTGATATGAGATTCAGGGAGTAGTGTTTCCGGCTTTTAGATCTAAGAGATCTACTTCAATTCCCGAATGTCGCCCAACAAGAGAATACATAGAACCATTAAACCATTAGCTTTTCGGCTTTGTCTTCCAAAACCCGAAAGTGGAAGTGAAGAGATAGGGAAATCGGCACTCACCTTAACACAAAGAATTCGACTACCCCTTAGAGATTCCGGCTTTTTGAGAAGATCAAGAAAAGAGGATAATAAGAAGAAATCTAAGTAGTTTCAGCTTTTAGTTGAAGGAATCGGCAGAAGAATAGGGAGATGAGAAGGTTTTGGCTTTTGAAAGAAAAGATGTTGAGAAGATTGGGAGGTTTCGGCTTTTGAAGAAATCAAAGGAAAAGAAATTGCAAAGGAAGACTGAGAATTTCGGCACAAAGAATGAATAAAAGAGTAGGGTTTAAATGTCGGAATTGATAAGCTACCCCCCTATTTATAGAAATTCCGGCACTTACCTATCAAAAACCGAAAGTGCCTTTCCTGATAACTAAAAATTAAGCAAATAAAAAGGGAAAATTCGACACCCCTTTGCCATAAAGAAACTGATTTCTTTTCTCCTCTAGGTGATGGAATTTCGGCCAACACCTAGCCTTGCAGATAGCTCTTATCTTTTATCCTTTTATCTTCCATATTATCAACTATAATATCTACATTATCCTATTCATATAAATCCTCCTATTTTTGAGCCTTGTTGCCATCCACTCAACCTAACCCAAATGCCAAAAATTAGCTAACTTAAATTAAAAGAATTGGGCTCCATGAAACTTAAATTTGGGCCCCTTACACCCTTGTGTGGCGTCACCTCCTAAGATTGGGCCACAAGCCCACTTTGGTATTTTAAACATATATACTACATTTTAAACCCTATAATGCCCAAACAGATAATTTTAATCAAGGCCTCTACCTAAGCCCGAGCCCAATTTGGACCCCTAACACTTAAATTAACACATTAAACATATCCACCCATTAAACGCATAGGCCCAAAAATTCAGGATGTTACAGTTCTACCCCCTTAAAGAGATTTCGTCCTCGAAATTTCCAACTAAGTACTAATCGTACTACCCAAGTCTCACCACTATGCTTTCGATGCGCACTCTAATTTAATAACATATAAACATTGCACGCATACAGTTTCTATACCCAAAAATATAGCATCCACACAAAACATACCCGACTTAATTATGATTGAACAATCCCGAGCCTTATGCTCCTCAGACCCGCATCTTAAACACATTCCTGACTTCCTCCAACATTCACCCGGATGACGCCTTCTGCAATATTCGCAAACTCGAAAGTTTGGACATACCTTAACCTGCTTCACAGAACGAGACTGCAACCCTAGAAAACTACGATCTCTTTTTTTCTTACAGTCTACGCACCCAACCCAAAGTGTTTCACCGTTTTCTTTAACCTCCTTCAGTACCTCCCTAACTGGCTGAGTCAGCACATCAGTCCTAACACTTCCACGGCCTCGGCTGCGGCCTCTTCTTCCTCTTCTGGCGTTCATCGTTGATTCTCGTATTATCTTAATTAGAAGTTTTATGAATTATTAATTTCTTTCACTGATTAACCACGAACAATCTTATGGACAGTAGTTTCAAAAGTAGTTCTTTCGAATTTGAACCTATCTACAGTTTCAGTCTCAAGTTTATCTCATAATTCTAGAAACCACATACATTCAACCATCACACATCAACATACATATAACATTCATGAACTCACATTCATCACATAAGGGTATTTTCGTCATTTCACTACCCAGGGGATTTTCCGCAGTTTTGCCCTACAGGGTATTTTCCAAAATAGAGTATCTTGGTGATTTTTTTCAAATACTTTGGTATTTTTTTTAAAGCAAGGGTATTTTGGAAAACAAGTCTTTTTTCCTTTTTGAAGCAGGGGTATTTTGGAAAATCTAATTTTGCAAACAGGGTTACTTTTGTAAATCTAGGGGTTTTCGGGTAAATTTGCAAAACGTGGGTATTTTATAAAATCACGGTTGTTTGGAAATTTTCACAAACCAAGGGTATTTTGAAAATTTTGCCAATCGGAGTGTTTCGGTAATTTCACAAATTTTGGTAGGTTTACAATTCTGGGGTATTCTAGAAATGTTCACAAATCAAGTGTATTTTGGAGATTTTACAAAACTTGGGGTTATTTTGGTTGCGAAATAGGGTGGCTGGTCCCTTTCGGGTTTTAATTATAGATTTTGGCCCGTCAACAAATCCTCGTGGCTAAGGTGAACAGTCACTACGCACCAGGTAGGATTCCAGCGAAGAGGAGGTGAGTCACTAGGACTGCTTAAGTACCAAGCTCTCCCTGAATCCAATCCTAGACATGCGTATGCCTGTTGCCACACCCTAACCCTGCGACTTGTTCACAGGTTTGTTTGGATAGATTAAGTCTTATGAATTTAAAGAGTTGTTTAAACTAAGCCTAAAGTCCATCAATACTATCATACTAGTCTACGTCCATAAAGCCCATCAACCCAACAAATATATCACATCAAGAATTAGAATACTTACCGACGTGGATCGGTGCCGGTAGACTCGAAGGTCATATCTTCTTCGAAGACATTTTTCTCAAATTCACATCAAAATTTTAAAACACTACTGGACCCATTTCACAGCCCGAGTTTTAAACTGGGCTCTGATACCAAATTGTAACACCCTAAACCCGGCCCATAAGTTTTGACCGGATCTGGTATGCTATGGGTTGTACATTGAAAACTTTTGCTTCATTAGTTTTGGAAATCGTAAGTTAATTAGACAATATTTGAATAAATATGTGACCTTTTGAAAAAAACTTGTATTATTATAATTTTTAATATTTGCAACTTATGAAATTTTGTCAAAAGGTTTAATAATTCAAAATAATAATAATACAAGTTTTTTTTCAAAAGGTCATCTATTTATTCAAATATTGTCTAATAAACTTACGATTTTCGAAACCAATGAAGCAAAAGTTTTCAATGTACAACTCGTAGCATACCAGATCCGGTCGAAACTTATGGGCCGGGTTTGGGGTGTTACAAAGGGTGTGAGCTACAAAGCTCAGTGTGAGTCAGTAATAAAAGTAAACAATGCATTAACAAGCAGTCGATCAAACATACAATAACTATATTCTAATCATAACCAAAAAATCACATCAAATTAGAGCATCGTAATACTTTATCACTAAATAGGTATGCAAATCATATTCAAATGAAATATGGCACAAAATCTCACCTATCAAACTACTGCACACCATCTCCATCCATCCAACACACATCAATTAAGGTACATTAGACCATTCCATCCACTACACACCGATTTAAGTTATGGTGGACCTATCCAACCAATACACACCTTAAAGTGGTCATATGCTACTCGAATGTTGCGCACTCAAGCTGCCAACATTGTTACGGGTTTACCACCAAATTAAGTCAATGTAGTTTAACTGCTAAATCAAACCTCCTTCTCTTTATAACCATGTCCTAACCAAAATGCAAATACAATTAATTTAATACTTACGAATATATTGAATCAAACATGCTCATATTCACTTTTCAATGACCCACAAACATACTCGTAACCAACAACATGCATAAATTCTGATTAACACATCCAGACATTCTCAAATACCAAATTTTAGTATAACAAAGTCATATTAGCAACCTACATGAATAAAAAAATCAAAACATATGTATACATACACATACATCCAGATAGTAATACACCCTTCACAATTTTTATAAAATTAGTAAAAGTGTCCCAATCAATCATACAGAGGCTTTAGCATGCAAGGGATCACTGTAATATCTCTAAACGGGGTCTAGTAGTTTCGAGTATGTCTTTTTCGGGTTCTGCGTGAGAAACTAGGAATTTAAAAGGTTTCTAGAAATTTTTAATTTATTTTAGAAGGTTAATTTCATCCAAAATTGATTAAACAATAATCCAGAAACATTAGACGAGTTTAAAAGGGTCTAGTAGTTTTTTATTTTTATTTTTTCTTTTTGTGTGTTGTAATGATTTTTTTTATCATTAGACGAAATCTTTACAAAACATAAATGACAGATTCACTTTCAATCTTTTTTTGGACTGTCTATAATATTTTTTTTAAAGACAACATTTGGAGTGTGTCAAAAAGCAAGAGAAAAATATGGACCCAAGTGTCGATTATACATGAGGATAATAGTTGGACCCTATAATGCCTTAAATAGGTTGTAACACCCCAAAATCTAGCCTAGAGATTTTAATCGGATTTTGAAGATCACATTGGTCACTGAAATGGCCCAAAACAAAACACTGTGTAAACTTCTTATTTTCTATTCAAAAACCACTTTTACTCGTGCTTTACTGGAAACAGTAGTAGGTTTTACTTAAGTTTTGTAAACACTAGTTTGTTGTTACTAAGGTTTAATTAAGGCCAAGTTAATAATTTCCTTGTTACCTTTGCAAACATTTTAGATTTAGCAATTTGTTAACTGAAGTTTCAAAACTAGTATAGCTGTGGAAAATATGTTGTTTTACTTTTGATTGAAAATTCATGAATTTAAAACAAATACTTGATCCAAACAATTTTAAAGAGAAAAAATATTTCATTTTCCAAAATCCATGCATGAAACCACAAAACTCTAACCCATTATCTCAATCCATTTAAATTTATAACAGTAAACAATGTTAGAAAACTTACAGATTTGGCGCCGGAGACTTGGTGTGCCACACTTTCAGTAACAACCCTTCGATTTTCTTTCCAAACCAAAATTTAGGAAATTTTAGGAAAATTTTCAAAACCCATTCCAAAGCTGAGTTTTGCAACTTGGCTCTAATACCACTAAATGTAACACCCCAAACCCGGCCTAGGCGTTACGACCAGATCTGACGTGCCACATCGAAGTGTCATTTGAAAACCGGACTTGACGATAAAAGTTCGTTACTAAAATTTAAATCCCATATAACCAATTGCTGTTGAAAACGTTAGTGTTGCAAAATCAAATCAAGTTGTCCAATTATAGGTCATATAAATTGTTATAAGCTTATCAATCTGAAATAAAACTACGTAAGCCTTTTCTAGTTGTAAACCTTAAGATTTGAAAAACGTGATTTTCTTTAGAAACAGTTATTGTTTTAAAAATCCGTGTTTCCTAGTCTAGTAGGTTAACGTAAAAAGGAAACACAAAATCAAAGTTAAAACCTTAAATGGCCTTATTACAAAAATATCAACCCCAAAATGAAATATTAAAAAGACTAGAGATAAATTAAAATACTCGCGAATAGGTTGCCACCTCAGAGTCCCTCGCAGCTCCAAATCATCTAAGGCTGGGAATTACATGTACAGTTAAAAGAAAAGGGTGAGATACGAGAACTCAATGTGTAATCCCCTATCATGCAGTAACAGTTTGGGCCCGAGCCCTATTCAGTAACAGATCAGTCTGGGTATTAGCTCTATACAGTAACAGAGTGGGTCTAAACCCAAAGTCATAATAGTGCAGAACAGAGATGCAACCCAACCCAATCCAGCCAACACACCACCCGTACCAACCAACACACCATGTGGGGACTAAGTTGACCCACCCAGCCAGCACACCAATATCGCAGCATAGCTGCTAATAACAGTGAACGTGGCCAAGCCACTAAAATTAGAATACGTGGCGAAGCCACCAGAATAGTAAAAACGTGGCAGAGCCACCAGTATAGTACTTTCTCCAAATCAGAATCCCAACCCCAATGAAGAATGTCGTGACATAAATAGTACGTGGATGCAGTATGTCATATTCATAAGCAGTCATATAGATAGCATACACACATCAACTAAACTACCAATAGGAGTATAACAGTCATTTCGTCGATTAGGGGTAAAATGGTGATTTTACCCCTCAAGGGTATTTCGATAATTTTACCCTTCGAGGGTATTTCGATAATTTTATCCTTCGAGGGTATTTCGACAATTTTAATCTTTGAGGGTATTTTGGTAATTTTACCCATCGAGGGTATTTTTATAATTTTACCCTTCAAGGGTATTTCTATAATTTTACCTTTTGAGGGTATTTCGGTAACTTTACCCTTTGAGGGTATTTTGGTAATTTTACCCTTTGAGAGTATTTCGGTAATTTTATCCTTTGAGGGTATTTCAATAATTCTACCCTTCAAGGGTATTTCGACAATTTTACCCTTCGAGGGTATTTCGGTAATTTTACCAATATAGGGCCCATGAGCCTATTGGAACCACATGGCCCATCTCGGCCCAAAGAGGCCCATTACGAAATGCCAACGATTGTGGCTCAATTTATCCCTACGAGCATTCGTACGCTCGTGGTCCCTCAGATGCCAAAAGTTTGACTTTTCGGCTTTTCGGCCTTTTCCCAATTCACAATTAAGTAGGGGTGTGAATACACACCTTCATCCATCGATTCGACAAAACAACATTGGGTGTATGATTACACACCTATTATGGGTTGTAGTTTCAAGCGCTTCCAAGATTAAACACCTATGATAACAACAACCCCATCAATTAGTCTCAAACCCTTGTTAATCCATCACCATAATATTGAAAATGCTTTAAGCAAACTAATGCTACTTACCAATCAACAACCGCAATCTCCTCTAGTTCCAAAACCACGTATCCCTTCAATGCTAATACCTTCACAAGAACCGTTAACCGGTTCATAAGAATCTAGCATCCCATAAGAATATATTTATAGTATGCTTAAAGCACTTACCACGAATCAAAAGATCTCTTGACGGGGAAAAGTAATCGGCCTACCCCTTGGTTAAGGAAAACAAGTCCCTAGCAACATTCAAATGAAAAAGAAGGTGTTAGATAAACTTATCTCCACGGCAACTAGGGGAAACAGCCTTTTGGCCCAAGAGAAACAAAACCGAGTATGGAGAAGGAAGCCAACCAAGATTCGGCTAAAGTCATCACTTACCAGTAAATCGAAGAGATTAAGAAACAGTTAGAAACGAAGAGAAGAAGGTGTTTAGACCTTAACAGTGTAACACCCCAAACCCGGCCCATGCGTTATGAGCGGTTTTGGTATGTCACATGAAGAATAACATGTTAAATTCTTTTTTATTCGTACAAAAATAGGTGTTGATTTGTTAAAATCAAGAAAACAAATTTGATTTGAAACATTTGATAAAATACTACTAACTTCGAAGATTGATCGATAAATTTGAAGTAATGATCTTATAAAACTGTGACTTTTGAAAATATCGTTGATAGTTCGAGAGAAAATTTCCGTGTTAAAAATATTTGTAAAAGTTTATTTTGAAATTCATTTGTTAATTGATTTTGGAAAACCTTTATTTAAGTTCCTAGAAAAATCTCATTTAAAGTAATTTGAGCAAAATATAAGTAAATCAAACATAAATCAAATAATAAAATACTCCAGAGGCCTTATTACAACATAAAACCCAAAATAGTAAAGTGAACGAAAATAGAAATCTAAAGTTGCAAAATAAAACACCATTTCTGAAGTATGGCCTCCATCGAGTCATCCATGGCCCCAAGTCCTCGTCACTGAGCATTACCTACAAGGGTTAAGAGAAAAGGGGGCTGAGTTACAAGAACTAAGTGTATAATCCCTTTACCGTTGTCTACTGGGCTTGAACCCATTTAGCAATAACTTGGGCCTAAGCCCCTATAGCATAATGTTGGGTCGAAGCCCATATAGCGAAACAGAATATATATATATATATACGACAAATGTATGTGTGCAATATATGAAACCCAACCCATCCTAATAATCCATTCGCTACACACCACCCGTACCATCCAAGACACCTGTGGGGATCAAGTCAACCCACCCCTCCAACACACCAATCGCATGCATTATGCCATTTATAACAAATTTGTGGCTGAGCCACCAGAGTCATAATTAAACATGGCATAGCCACTATACAGATTGTGGCAGAGCCACCAGAATATCATATACGGTAATGTAATCGGCACACAGCCTTGGATAAATATGATCGACACAGAGTCGTTAATTCACATGTTAGGCACATAGCACCGGGTAAATACGTTTGGCATAAAGCCATAATCACGATGGCACAAAGCCATATTTAGGCTGGCACATAGCCATTATCAGAATTTGTGGCAGAGCCACCAGAATATGTGGCAGAGCCACCATAATCATAGCGAATCAGATTAACAAACATTTTTGTGGCAGTGCCACCGGAATTACTTCTCTTCAACATGTTCTCATCCCATGCAAAATTATGTATATGCAACGTACATAGTAAATCATAATATTACAAATATAAACAACAATTTATTAATTCAGAGATTCATTACAAACAATTTGGCCCAATTAACACTTTGCAAAATCGGCCCATCAGGGTAATATATCAAATCGGCCCATTAGGGGCATTTCCATAATTCGGCCCATTAGGGGCATTTTCGTAATTCGGTAATTTACCCACTAAGGGTAATTCGGTAATCTCGCAGCCCAGGAGTATCTCGGTAATTTACCATCCAAGGGTATTTTGGTAATTCGACCTAGACTTAACTACTAAATTGGGGCATAAAAATTGAAACTGTCCATCTGCGTCATACTGACTAAATTGACTATAACTCGCGTTAGGAAACTTGAAATTAAGATTCACAAATTTTCCTCGAACCTAGACTCATATATCTTCTTACTACATTTTTCCAGAATTTTTGGCTTAGCCATTTAGTACAGTTTATTCCTTAAAGTTTTCCTTGTTTCACTGTCCAACGATTCTGACCTCTCTTACCTTAATTTCAAATATCTCACTGTACGGCTTTCATATATTGCTCCCACTTGTTTCTAATGAAAATAGGCTCACTAAGGAATATATACATATAAATTATAACCCATAATTCACTTTGTACAATTTTATATGATTTTTCCAAGACAGATCAGGGAACCACGAAGTCAATCAGAACCAGTCTCACTAAAATTAGAATATCACAGAAAATAAAATTCCTTTTTCTTCTCTGTTTCTTTTATACCAGACACAGTAAGCTTTTATTCGATATCTTATTCACTTTCTAATTCCCTTTCTCCTATTTTTCATGATTTTTTGAAATCATGCCACTACTACTGACCAAAACTGTTTCATTGCAAAAATAGGGTTACCACTATGAACCTACGCACGCCTGAGTGATCACAGATGCCGGTTTCCGGCTTTCTATGGTATTTCGACCAAATCATAGAACATTTCATGCAAATTTTCAGAGAAGTGTGAGATTACACACCATTTCAAACATGTATTCGGAAGATACGGGATTACACACCTTGATTAGGATTCCCCAAAGAACCACTCTTTGTTGCCCCTTAAAAATAAAATCGATCAAAAGTTAGCCTCGATTTTTTAAAGTTTCCAAAAGCCCAAAAGTACTCACTCACAAGAGTCACTTGCCACAATCGCGATCCTTCCCTACTAGATTCTAAAATCCGGCCTTGCACCTTGGCTATTGCAACGAGTCCCAATCAACTTTCGAAACCAAGGCTAAGAGAAAGATAAGTAGCAGCAAAGGATGTCTTGATTCAGCCTTCATCAAAAGAGAGTAAGAGGAGTTTAAAATAACAATAAGTCGCTAGGTTCAGCTTAGCCAAGGGATGAGAGTTTCGGCTTAGCCAAATCAAGAGAAGAAAGAACAAACAACATGAATAAGAAGAAAGAACCTTTACCTTAATAATAGGGATGAACCGAAATGAAGAACACAGTTTGGCACTAGTAGCAAGACAACAAAGAAGGATCGGTAGTTTCAATTTTCAAGAGAAGATAAGTGAAAAATAATTGGTTACAAAGGCTAGGTGTTTTCGGCAAGACAAGAAAGAAAAGAGAAAATGTCCACTATAGTCTTGAAGTTGCGGCAATGGGAGGAGAAGTTGGAAGAATGAACACAAAGGATGCCAAAAGAAATTAGACCTAACAAGCACCAAAACTATCAAAATGCTCCCATCAAAATTCGGCTACCCTCTCCCTTTTCCAAACCATTCTCATCTTTACCAAAAGATGAACATAGACCAAATAAAACCATTCCAAAACATCCCCCACGAAAAATGCCAACATGTTCCCTATTCCTTCCCTTTTCTTTTACTCCTTTCCATCCATTCTTCCTTACCATATTTCCTTAGCCACCTTGCCAAAATTAAAAAGTCCACCTTACCAAAAATACACCCATGGCCGACACTTAGGGAAGGAATACAAAAAAAAAAATAGTCAAATTTGCACATTATGGGATTTGAACCTCCTCCCTCAAGTCCATCATGTGACACCCCAACCTCTTTACTATATGCTCAATTATGCTAGCACATTACTCATTTATTTCCATAAGCCTTGAAGCCACTTACCATCTCTCCTTAATAGGCTTAAACACAAAATTTTCCTATAGCCTAACTTGAACCCAGAACTTCCTACAAACCTCGTAATTTTCCAAAATCACCTTCCTAATAAGTCCAACTTGAAATAATGTCGTTCTTTTGTTCTAAAAAATTTTAAACACTCCTACGCACAAGGCCCATTGGGCCCAATTCTTCTAGGCCCAATTTTGGGATGTTACAAACAAATTCGGTCAACACATGAAGAACCAAGGTTTTAAGAGAGAAAAATATTCAGCTATCTTGAAAAGAAAAGAAAAGAATAACGAGAGCGAAAAGAAGAAGTTGAGTTCGGCAAAGAGTGGGCAACAATTGTTATAGATTTATATGTAAGTTCTCTGACATTGTTTACTGTTATAGATTTAAATGTAATCCTAAATCTTGGTTTTCAAAGAAAATCGAAGGGTTGTTACTGAAAGTGTGGCACACCGAGTCTCCGGCGCCAAATCTCTAAGAAGCCACAATCCAAATCATTTTGTTATTAAACGGTGATTCCAAAACGGGTTGTTTATTTCCAAAGCGTGCATCATTAAAAGCTAATCACTTTTAAAACATTACTAATTTTCAAAATCTTTTTTATTGCGGAAGTTTTTTTAGGAAATGTTGCAAAAACGTGGTGTCTTTGAAAATAGTTACCTTTTGAAAACTCGTCTTTTTCTACAACTAGCAGTTTATATCAAACTAAATAAATAAAAACCCCAATTTAAAGTTTATAACTTTAAAGAGGCCTTATTATATAAAAATACCCAAATTCAGTTACTTATAAATCCAAAGCTAAAAATGAAAGCTAATGCGATTGTGTGGCCATCATCGAGTCCCTCGCAGCACCGACCTGCGTACGACTGGGGATTACCTGTATAGTTAAACAGAGGGGTGAGTTTACGAAAACTCAGTGTGTAATCCCCTAACAAGAAAACAGTCAATTAAACAGTAGATAAATGCAGTTTGGGCCTGAGCCCGTTACAATAGCAGTCCAGTTCAGTATGGGCCTAAGCCTTTTTCCTGTAACAGTAAACGATTGGGCTTAAGCCCATCAGAACGCCAGTAATCAGTAGGGCCTTTGCCCAATTTCAGTAATTGTATCAGTGGGGCCTTGGCCCATAACAGTAACATATATCAGTCATGCAGTGAACAGTATGTAATATCATTAATTGATGCAGTAACATTATAGTATCATTAATCAGTACAGATATGCAGTCAGAAATCCTACCCAAACTAGCCTCTACACACCACTTCGTCCCGACAAACACAACATGTGGGGATAAAATTGACCCACCCAGCCATACACACCAAGATTAGAACCGGTTGCGGCACTAAACAGTATTGCAGCAAAGCTGCCAGTAAAATAAACGGCATATAGCCATCAGTAGGTCCACAGTCGTCTTGGGTCACCCGAGTGACGTTATCAGTACAGTACACTTCCTCCAAATATAACAACCCATCCCCATGCAATATCTCGTGACATACTATCATACGTGTATGCACAATGTCATGCTCAATCATAGTCATACATATCATAGAGCAAATCAGTCATGCATAACATAAGGCCATAGTAGTCATTTGATCTCCTAGGCATCCAGGAAGTTGTATTTGAATGATCGAGCTTGCTTTAAATATGGATCATTAGAACATTTTATCTAAGACTACCTAGAGTCTGTTGAGCAAGAGGTTGCTCAGAATCCGAGGTTTGATAATGTTGCAGCTAGAGGTAGACCTTCTTGTAATACAATAAATTTTAGTGGTGGTCAGAGAACTACGAGAGACACTATAGCGAGATCTGAAGCTAGAGTGCCTGCCAGAGCGCATGCCATCCGAGCTCGTGAGGAAGCTTCATCTCTAGATGTTATAACGGGTACATTTACTCTTTATGATACTTCTGTGATTGCATTGATAGACCCTGGTTCTGCTCATTCATATGTATGCGTGAACTTAGTATCCAGTAAGACTTTGCCTGTAGAGTCTACTGAATTTGTTATTAGAGTATCGAACCCCTTAGGTAAAAGTGTCCTGGTTGACAAAGTATGTAAGAACTGTCCGTTGATGTTTCGAGATGTTTGTTTTCCGGCTGATCTGATGCTATTACCATTTGATGAGTTTGATATAACTTTGGGTATGGACTGGTTAACGTTGCATGATGCTGTGGTAAATTGATTTGAGATGTCTGAATGATGAAATTGTCCGGGTTGAGTCCAATGATTTGAATGGATTACCGGCTGTGTTATCAGTAATGAAAGCTCAAAATTATGTGAAAAAGGGTTATGAAGCTTATTTTGCTTATGTAATTGACTCGAAAGTAACAGAAAAGAAAGTTGAATTAGTGCCAGTTGTTTGTGAACTCCCTGATGTATTCCCTGAAGAATTGCCGGGATTACCTCTGATACATGAAGTCGAATTTGGTATTGATCTATTACTTGGTACAACTCCTATTTCGATAGCTCCGTATAGAATGGCACCAACAGAGTTGAAAGAGTTAAAGTCGCAGTTACAAGAGTTGACTGATAGAAGGTTTGCAAGACCATGTTTCTCACCTTGGGATGCTCCCGTTCTATTTGTGAAAAAGAAAATGACACGATGATAATGCGCATTGATTATCGTCAGTTGAACAAAGTGATTATAAAGAACAAATATCCTCTGCCCAGGATTGATGATTTGTTTGATCAGCTAAAAGGAGCCACTGTGTTTTCAAAGATAGATCTAAGATCAGGATACTACTAGTTGTGAGTAAAAGATTCAGACATTCCGAAAACTGCTTTCAAAACGAGGTACGGGCATTATGAGTTTTTAGTTATGCCTTTCGGACTAACAAATGCTCCTGCTGTTTTTATGGATTTGATGAATAGAATTTTCAGACCGTATTTAGATCGATTTGTTGTTGTATTCATTGACGACATTTTGATTTATTCACGTGATGAATCTGAACATGCTAAACATCTGAGAATCGTGTTACAAACTCTGCGAGAAAAGCAATTGTATACAAAGTTCAATAAATGTGAATCTTGGTTGTGTGAAGTCAGTTTTCTGGGACATATTGTATCGGCCTTTGGAATACAAGTTGATCTGAGCAAGATTTCTGCTATTCTGGAATGGAAGCCTACGGAGAATGTGTCTGAAGTTCGCAGTTTTCTAGGACTTGCTGGTTATTATCGAAGGTCCGTAAAAGGCTTTTCGATGATAGCTACTCCGTTGACTAAATTACTTCAGAAAAATGTAAGGTACGAATGGTCCGATAAATGTCAGAAAAGCTTTGATCAGTTGAAAACTCTGTTGACTGAAGCTCTAGTTTTGGTACAGCCAGAATCGGGCAAGGAGTTCATGATTTATAGTGATGCTTCATTGAATGGTTTGGGATGTGTTTTGATGCAGAAAGGCAAAGTTATAGCTTATTCCTCGAGACAACTAAAATCGCATGAAAAGAACTATCCGACACATGACCTTGAGCAAGCTGCAATCGTGTTTGCATTAAGGATTTGGCGCCATTAACTTTTTGGTGAGAAATGCCATGTGTTTTCAGATCATAAAAGTTTGAAGTATCTGATGACTCAAAGAGACCTAAATTTGCGACAAAGAAGATGGTTAGAGCTGTTGAAAGACTACAAGCTTGTGATAGACTATCATCCAGGTAAGGCAAATGTCGTTGCTGATGCACTAAGTCGAAAATCACTGTTTGCATTACGTGCAATGAATGCTCATTTAGATCTATTGAGTGATGGTTCAGTTTTAGCTGAATTGAAAGTGAAACCATTGTTTTTACAACAAATATGTGATGCTCAGAAAGTCAATAATGAAATATTAGTGACACGAGCTCAGTGTGATTCGAATTTTGATTTTGAATTTAGAGTTGATGATGATGATTGTTTGAGATTCCGAGATCGAATTTGTGTTCTGAGAAACTCAGAGTTGATTCATTTGATTTTAAATGAAGCTCATAATGACCGCCTATCTGTTCATATAGGAAGTACAAAGATGTACCATGATTTGAAGCAACACTATTGGTGGTCTAGAATAAAAAGAGATATTTCTGATTTTGTCTCGAAATGTTTAGTCTACCAGCAAGTTAAAACTGAACATCAGGTTCTGTCTGGTTTGCTACACTCGATTCTGATTCCCGAGTGGGAATGGGATTGAGGGACGATGGACTTTGTTTCTGGATTGCCATTGACTCTGAGAAAGAAAGATGCAATTTGGGTTGTAGTTGATCGATTAACAAAATCTGCCCATTTTATTCCGGTATGATCTGACTAGTCACGTGAAAAGTTAGCTGAGCTTTACATTTCTAATATTGTGAGATTGTACGGGGTGTTGTTGTCTATTGTGTCTGACAGAGATTCGAGGTTCACATCACGATTCTAGAAGAATCTTTAGGTACTAAATTGCATTTTAGTATAGCTTTTCACCTGCAGATGGATGGTCAGTCCGAACGGATTATTCAGATACTCGAGGATATGTTAAAATGTTGCATTCTTGAGTTTGATGGTACGTGGGAATAGTATTTGGCATTGATTGAATTTGCATACAACAACAGTTTTCAGTCAAGCATTAAAATGGCACCATATGAAGCTTTCTACGGACATAAATGTTGAACACCTCTATATTGGACTGAGCTTAGTGAAAATAAGATACAAGGGGTCGATTTGATAAAAGATGCAGAGCAGAAAGTGAAAGTGATCCGTGACAATCTGAAAGCAGCGCCTGTTTTTCAGAAGTCCAATGCAAATTTAAAAAGAAAAGACATTGAATTTGAAATCGGTGATAAATATTTTTAAAGGTATCTCCGTGGAAGAAAGTACTCCGATTCGGACGTAAAGGCAAGTTGAGTCCGAGGTTTATCGGACCTTTTGAGATCATCGAGCGTGTTGGACCTATTGCGTATAGATTGTTGTTGCTGCCTGAACTAGAAAAGATTCATAATGTATTTCACGTGTCAATGTTTAGACGATACCAATCCGATTCGTCACATGCGATTTCTCCGTCTGAGATTGAAATCTAATCTAATATGACTTATGAAGAGGAACCAATCCGTATCCTAGCTCATGAAGTGAAAGAGTTGAGGAACAAGAAAATTTCGTTAGTAAAAGTACTGTGGCATCGACACGGAGTAGAAGAGGCTACATGGGAGCCTGAAGATTCAATGAGACAACAATATCTGAATTTGTTTAACGGTAAGATTTTCGGGGACAAAAATCCCTAAAGGGAGAGAATTGTAACAGTCCGGTTTAGACCCTAGTCGGAACAGTGCTTTCGGGACCACAAATCCGAGTCAAAAAATATTTTAATATTATTTTCTGTGTCAGCAGTATATGTTTAAGCATGCGTGAAAGTTTCGTATGACAATTTTATTGTTCGTATGTTTAATTTGATAAAAAGACTAAATTGCATAAAGGGTAAAAGTGACATTCTATATGATAATATGCTCATTTGAGTTGGCTTTTAAATGTAGTGGCCTTATGAGCCAATTAAACCATTTTATAAGTTAGTGGATGGAAAAGGAAAAGTATGCGCTTAATGTATATAAGTTTCTTATGTTAATTGAAAGGTTAATATAGTAAATAATCTAATAATGTGATTATAATAAAATAAATTATGAAAATAGGCATTTGCTCATCCATTTTTCTTGACAGAATATACAAAAGACAGGAAAGAAAAGAATAAGCTAGGATTCGGCAATGATTTTGGCTTGATTAAGGTATGGTTTTTGATCGATTTTTGATAATTTCTACGTTTTTTGCAATCGTTGCTTCGAGTACTTTGAAACCCATGTCTTTATTTTGTGAATTGATTGTACCATTGATGAACATATGAGTTTTGGGATGTTTGATGGTGGAATATGAATTATATGTGATAGAATAACATAGTTTGTCTTTGGAGTTTTGATGAATTTGAGTGATTTGGACTTAATTGAGATAATAATATTTTGAAGGACTAAATTGTGTAATAAATGAAATGTATGGACTCATATGAGCATGAGTAAAATTTGGCTAGGCATGGGTAATATGAAATTTTGTGTATTTTGTGATTTTATGAAATAAGGACTAAAATGTCAAAATGTGAAAATGTGAGGGCTATTTTTTAAATTTCCCTAAATATGTGTTCTTGGATGGAATTGGATGAATTGGTGAATAAATGTGTTAATTTGAATATGTATAGATCAAGAACCGAAGAAAACAAATTTAGATCGAGGGAAGTCGAAACTAATTGAATAGCTGAATTCGTCCATTTACTCAAATTCGAGGTAAGTCTATATACAAATAATTGTATTTGTATTGATATATGTATGTTTCATGTGAAATCTCATTGTGATGAATGTGTATGAGAATGACAATTATATGAAATCCGAGTAAGTATCGATAATGTAACAGTGTCCGAGAAGTCCCGTACGAACTTGGGAATAGATAGGATTGCGTATGTCATGACATAGGTGTCCGATGTAACACCCCAAACCTGGCCTAGATGTTACGATCGAATTTGACGTGTCACGTCGAAGTGTTGTTTGAAAATCGGGATTGTTGATAATAGCTCATTACTGAATGTTAAAATTTTTGGAAAACGATGAGGTTGTAAAATCAAAAACTTGTTATTCATTTAATGGTCATATCATTTATTAATCAGGATTAAATATTGCGGAAGCTTGTTCTAGTTGTCAACTTAAAGATTTGAAAATCCTAATTTTCTTTAGAAACCGTTATTGTTTTAAAAACTCGTGTTTCCTAGACTAGCAGATTGAAATACAACAAAATACCAAATAAAAGTTTAAAAAACCCCAAATGGCCTTATTACAACATGAATAACCCAAATTATTAAAAATAAAATAGCTAAGTCTAAGATTAAAACATATCGAGCGTGTGGCCACCTTCGAGTCCCTCGCAGCTCCAAATCATCTTAGGCTGGGGATTACCTGTACAATTAAAGAAAAGGGTGAGTTACTAGAACTCAGTGTATAATCCTCAATCATGCAATAATAATCTGGGCCTGAGGCCTATTCAGTATCAGTTCTGTAACACCCCAAACCCGGTCTAAACGCTACACCCGAGTCTGGCGTGCTACGGAGAAGAAAATGCTTTAAAAATCGGTTCAACTACTTCATTGGTGGAGAAAACCCTGGGAAAATTTTTAGAAAACGAATTTGAGTTTGGTGAAATGTAAAATGTGTTAAAACTGGTTTTGGGGAAACTCATTTGCCTCATTGTTATTCCATATCATTTATTTAATTAGTGAGTATTTAAAAAAAATCACGTACTTATCGAGGTTTTAAAAAAAAAAACAACCAATTTATCGCTATCAAGTTTGCTTATCAAAGTTGTAGGAACAACCAAATAAAACGTCCAAATATAATAGTTAGGCGGCCTTATTACAATGATGTAAACCAAAATTAAAGTGAAACAACTAAGTTCAAACGGAAAACTTTGAAATAAAACAACTGCTGAGCATGGCCACCTCGAGTCCACTCCGGCTCCATATCCACAGTCTAAGTCTGATCTGCAAAATGTAAAGAAAGGGGTGAGTCACCGAGACTCAGTGTATAAATCCCCATCCCAAGAAAAATCATGCTCTTACACAAATTCATACAATAATATGCAAGTCATGCAACCCACCTAAGTGTCCATCCGGGTCTCCCAAATCTACCCCTTGTGGTACCAAACCACTGGTAACCGAAGTTACAAAATATTCATATGTGGTACCAACCCACTGGTAACCGAAGTTACAAAATAGTCATATGTGGTACCAAACCACTGGTGGTGCCAAACCACTGAGACTTAGTCACAGTTTTGAAATATGTGGGGCCAACCCACTGTGTGATACCAAATCACTGGTGACAGTCTGATAGATCATACTTCCCCCTCCTCTCATCACCCATGGCATATACTCACGCAATCAATATCAGTATGATCATGCTTAACATGTTAAATCACATTTACCGAATGACAACTTACCCGGCATCCTCACTTTTAACCACAAGGGTATTTTTCGTAACCATTGCCGTCATTCCGGCTTTTAAATAACACACAACATAAAACATATTATGTAAGAAAGTGTGTAAGAGTTACACACCTGGTTTTCGTACTACCGCTTTTACTGCTTCTACGCTACTTTGGCGTTGGGTTTACAGATCCAACCCCTCCTACTGCTTGACTGTTATTAGCGGCCATAATAACCCTTTGGTCACTAAACCAATTAGATCGATAAGGTCTAATAAATAGTAATAGCGTTTAAAAGAACCCTTACCTAACTATCGAATCCCGGAAAGTCCTTACGAACCCGCCACCTTCCAACCTACATTCAGCCATCCTCAAAATATCAAATAAACCGGAAACCACCACCAATCTAGCCCATATGGCATTCGGCCAAATAAAAAAAAATCAAGAAAGTCCATTCGGCCGAACCTACCGCTACCTACCTTCGACTTTTCCAGCAAATCGACACAGGAGACTTTTAATGAGACAGATTCGGCTACTAGAAGCAGAGAGGGAAAATCGACAGGCCTTAAACAAGTGTTTCGGGTTAGATCTTAAAGAAAAGAAAGAGTGAAATCGCATAGAATAAAATCCCGAAACTCACCAGATTACTAAGGAGTATGCGACTTGTGGTGCACCTTCGGGAAACAGACCTCCCTTGTAGATTCGGCTATCGAGGAGGAATATGAGTAAGAAGAATTCGGCTTTCAGGAAGATATTGGAGAAGAGAAGAAGGCTAGGGAATTTCGGCTAGAAGAGAGAAAAGAGAGAAAAGAATTTTGGCTTGAGAGAAAAGATGAGAAAGTGAGAAAAACAAATGGAAAAGATGATAATCCTCCTTCCAAATTTCGTCTATACACAGGCACACACTCAGAGTTGGAGTTTCGGCCAACTCTCTCCCTCCTAATAGCTCTTATCTTGCATGATAACCCAATCCCTATCTCATCTTTAGAAGAAGCCAACTTAGAACCAACTCTTCCCTCCCTCTTAATTATTAGCTTTTAATTACTAAATTAAAAGAAATAAAGCTCCTAAAATGTAGCTCATGTGCCGTCCATCCCCTCCCCCTTGAAGTGCCGAATATTTGACCCACTAATTTGGGGCCCAAGTGGCCATACTAGGCCCAAACTCCTCCCCCTTGTGATGCCACCTACATGCCCACTTATTTCACCTCCAAACTTTGGGCCACAAGCCCAACTTGCTACTAAACATACTTACTTAACTTTTAATTATACACTAACATTATTTATAGGCAATTTAACCCAGGTTTTAAACCCAAACCTGAGCCCAATCCACACCTCAAAGCCTTTACCTACTAACTTAGCCATGCAACATACCAAATGCACAGACCCACAAAATCAGGATATTACAGTTTTACCCCCCTTAAAATAAATTTCGACCTCGAAATTTACCTGGTCAGAAAAGTTGAGGGTATTGCTGTCGCATAATATCCTCCGACTCCCATGTCGCTTCCTCCGATCCATGGTTCCGCCATAATACCTTTACCAAAGGAACAGATTTCCTACGCAAAATCTTAACATCCCGATCTAAGATCTACACTGGCTCCTCCTCAAAAGACAAGTCTGGGTTCACCTCTATCTCCTCCACTGGCACAACATGTGATGGATCCGAGCGATAGCGTCTAAGCATGGAAACATGGAACACATCATGGATTTGACTCAACTCTGGGGGCAACTCGAGCTGATAAGCCACCGGTCCCACTCGTTTCAACACCCGATAGGGCCCAATAAATCTAGGGCTTAATTTGCCTTTCCTACCAAACCTCAGAACCTTTTTCCACGGCGACACCTTCAAGAAAACCTTGTCACCTTCGGCAAACTCTATATCCTTCCGTTTAAGATCGGCATAAGACTTTTGCCTGTCTGATGCTTCTTTCAAACGAGTTCTAATCACCTTCACCTTATCCTCAGTCTCTGTAACCAGCTCCGGACCCAACAACTGCCGCTCTCCCAACTCCGTCCAACACGTAGGGGTACGACACTTCCGACCATATAACGCTTCGTATAGAGCCATCTTAATACTCGCCTGATAACTATTGTTATACGCGAATTCCGCGAACGGTAAAAATTCTTCCCAACCCTTGAAATCCAAGGCACATCCCCTTAACATGTCCTCCAAGACTTGAATCACCCTCTCCGATTGTCCATCTGACTGGGGATGGAATGCCGTACTGAAATCCAATCTTGTGCCCAATGCCTGGTGCAAAACCTTCCAGAACCTTGACGTAAATCTAGGGTCTCTGTCCGAAATAATCGACACTAGAACCCCGTGTAACCGTACAATCTCTGCTACATATAGTCTTGCTAAATTCTGGAGAGAATAATATATACGTACAGGTATGAAATGAGTTGACTTTGTTAAACGGTCAACAATCACCCAAACTGAATCCTTCTTGGTTGGCGTAAGAGGTAGCCCACTCACAAAATCCATTGTAATCCTTTCCCACTTCCATTGTGGAATCTTAATTGGTTGCAACAATCCCGAGGGTAACTAATGTTCAGCCTTGACTTGCTGACACGTCAGACACTTACCCACAAACTCCGTTACCTCCCGCTTAAGACCTGGCCACCAAAACTATTCCCGCAAATCCCGGTACATCTTACTACCTCCCGGATGTATAGTATAGGGACTGTTATGTGCCTCCTGCAAAATTTTTTGCCTTAACTCCACATCCATAGGCATACACACCTTTCCTTAAAAACACAACACTCCATTGCTGCTCAAGCTATACCCCTCCAATCCACCATTCTGTACTTGCAAGCATTGAGCACTTAAAACTTCATCCACCAGCTATTTTTCCTTAACCTCATCAATCCATGTTGGCTTCACTTGCAATTCCGCTTACAGGCTCCCGTCCTCATACAGACTAAGGTGGGCAAACATGGCTCTTAAATCTGCCACCACCTTACGGCTCAAGGCATCCGCTACCACATTAGCCTTTCCCGGGTGGTACTCAATCGAGCAGTCGTAATCCTTTAACAGCTCAATCCACCTTCTCTGCCTCAAATTCAACTCCTTCTGCGTGAGAAGGTACTTCAGACTCTTGTGATCCGTATATACTACCGACTTCTCTCTATATAAATAATGCCTCCAAATTTTTAGGGCAAAAACCACTGCCGCCAACTCCAGATGATGCGTCGGGTAGTTCCCTTTGTGAGGTCTTCACTGCCGAGAAGCGTACGCCACTACTTTCCCTTCTTGCATCAGCACACAACCCAATCCTGTGTGGGATGCATCACAATAAACTGTAAATTCTTTCCCAGCTTCCGGTTGAATCAACACCGGAGCTTCCGTCAAAATCTTCTTTAACTTCTCAAAACTTTCCTGTTGCTTGTCTGACCACACAAACGGAACCCCTTTTCTTAACAACTTTGTTAATGGTGCTGCAATCAGTGAAAACCCTTCCGCAAACCTCCGGTAATACCCTGCTAACCCTAGAAAACTTTGAATCTCTGCCACAGACTTGGGTGGCTTCTAATCCAAAACAGCTTCGATCTTACGAGGGTCCACTCTAAACCCTTCGGCTGACACCACATGACCCAAAAAGGTAACTTCCTTTAACCAAAACTCGCACTTACTAAACTTTGCGTATAACTGCTTTTCTTTAAGAATTTGCAACACCACTCGCAAATGTAAGTCATGCCCCTCCTCCGATATCGAGTACACCAGAATATCGTCGATAAATACTATGACAAACCGAACCAAGTACGGCTGAAACACCCGGTTCATCATATCCATAAATGCTGCCGGTGCATTCGTCAACCCGAACGGCATAACCAAGAATTCATAGTGCCTGTATCGAGTACGAAACACCGTCTTATGGATATCTGCCTCCTTTACCTTAAGTTGGTGATACCCCGACCTCAAATCTATATTGGAGAAGACCGATGCTCCCTTCAGCTGGTCGAACAAGTCATCTATCCTAGGCAACGGATACTTGTTCTTAATCGTCAATTTATTCAACTGACGATAGTCTATGCACATCCACATTGACCCGTCCTTCTTCTTAACAAAGAGTACTGGTGCTCCCCACGGAGACACACTTGGCCGGATAAAACCCCGATCCAGCAACTCCTGAATCTGCGCTTTCAACTCCACCAATTCCTTTGGCACCATCCTATATGGAGCAATGGATATTGGCGCTGTCCCTGGTAGGAGATCTATACTGAACTCCACTTCGAGATCCGGAGGCAAACCTGGAAGCTCTTCCGGAAAAACATCAACAAACTCCTTCACCGTCCGAACACTTCCTAACGCCGGTTCTTTACCTTCCAAAGCACATACATAAACTACAAACGCTTCACATCCTTTCTTTACCATCTTTTCTGCCTTCAGTGCACACACCACAGTAGATAAATAATTCCTTCTCTCACCTATCATCACCACCTCTTCACCCTCAACTAATTTTAGCACCATGCACTTAGCTGCACAGTCCAGTTCTGCTTGGTACTTTACCAACCAATCTATTCCTAGAATTAAATCGAACTCCCCAAAGGGTAGTTCCATCAGATCCGCTTGAAACACGACCCCTTGAAGTTCTAGGGGTACTTCCCTATACAGTTTGTCTACCACCACAGAGTGTCCTAGAGGGCTAACTACTGTCATTTTCCTAGTAGAAATCTCATGGGCTAGGTTCAAAGTTCCCACTATACTACTAGCAACATATGAGTGTGTTGAACCAACATCAATTAAGGCAATGTAAGGCAACCCAGAAATTATAAACGTACCGATTATAATGTCTGGTGCGTCGCCCTCATCTCGACGCCTCGCTACATAGACCAATCCAGGCTGTCTAGCATCAGCACCTCCCGTACCCCGGCCAGGTGCTCCACGGCCTCGTCCATTACCGTTTCCACCTCTAACTGCACCTCGACCCCTCTGTGGTCACTGACCATCCCTCTTGAATTGACCACGTCCCTGACCCTCAGCTTGGGTCCTAGCTAACTTCCGCGGACAATCCCTTACTCGGTGCTCCATTGACCCACACTCAAAGCACCATCTATTACTAGCCAAACACTCTCCCGAATGAGACTTCCCACATTTAACACACTGGGGTGGCCACTGAGCAGCAGTAGGCTTTGCGGCTCTGTCCGGTCCACCAAATCTAGCCCTCTTCTGTGAACTTCCAGCATACCCTGATGGCCCAAAACTCCTTTTATCCTTACTTCTATCCTGATTCCTCCTCTCGGTTCGCTTCACCTCCTCAGCTATTTTGGCCTTTTCCACGAGAACGCAAATTCCCTTTCACACTGAGGTGCAATCAACACCCGCAGCTCATCTCATAGCCCGTCCTCGAACCTAACACAGCGCTCATGTTCCGTAGCCACCATACCCCGAGCATACCTACTTAATCTCAAAAATTCTGCCTCGTACTCGGGTAGCGACTTATTCTCTTGCACCAAATTCAAGAACGCCCTACGCTGCCCATCATTATAACCAGCCCCCACATACTTCCTCTGATAGGCTGCCCTAAAATAATCCCAGGTGATATCACAGGTCGCTGCACCATCTCGGACCGTGAGCCACCACTGGTACGACTCATCCCGGAGAAGAGACACTATCCCCTTTAACTTCTCCTCAGCCGAGAAGTCCAAATCATCCATTATTCATTCGGTCGCCTCCAACCAGTACTCAGCCGTGTTGGGAGCCACTCCAGAAACTCCCCTAAACACTTCTGCTCCGTTAGCCCGAAGTCGCTCAGCCACAGATTTTCGGGCTCCTGCACCTGTGCCTGCCCCAGTAACTCGTTCCAGAACACGTAGTGCAGCCTGAGATACTGCGTCGTTACCACCAGTCTGATCCTGAAACTCAGCTTCTGTCACCGGCAGATCCGGCATCACATTTCCGGACCCATGGCCAGACCCTGCCGGCTCCGACAAAGTCATCCTACCCCTACCCCGGCCACGCGGTGGACGTCCACGACCTCGTGTACTCATACTTCTCGTTCGTATTTATCTGGTTAAGAGTTTTATGAATTATTAATTCTGTTCACTTTTTATCCACGAACAATTTTATGAGAAAAAGTTTTGAAAGTGATTCTTTCGCATGCGAATCTATCTTAAAGTTTCAGTTCCAGAATTATCTCCTAGTTCTAAGTACCTTCATCACACAAACAACATCCACAGACCACATTCAACATGTAGGGGTATTTTTGTCATTTCACTACCCGGGGGTATTTTCGTAATTTTAACCTACAGGGGTATTTTCGTAAATTTCCAAAATAAAGTTTCGAGTGATTTTTCCAGAATAAGGGTATTTTGGTAATTTTTTTTGAAGTAGGAGCAATTTGGTAATTTTGCAACTCAGGGTATTTCGATAATTTTATAAGTCAAGGGTATTTCAGTAATTTTACAAACCAGGGGTACTTTGGTCATTTTTCAAATCTAAGGTAGTTTTTACATATCCAGGGGTGATTTTTACAAAACAGTGTGGCTGGTCCCTTTCGGGTTTTATTTATGAGATTTAGCCTGTGAACAAGTCCTCATGGTTAGGGTGAACAGTCACTATGCACCAGGTAGGATTCGAGCGAAGAGGAGGTGAGTCACCAGGACTGCTTAAATACCAAGCTCTTCCTGAATCCAATCCTAGACATGCGCATGGCGGTTGCCACACCCTAACTCGGCGACTTTCTCACAGGTTTGTTTAATTAGGCTTAAGTCTTATGTAATTTCGAAAGCTGTGTAAGCTAGCCCTAGGGTCCATCAGTACTATCATGCTTAACTACGTCTACGTCTAAAGCCCACAAAGCCCAACATATAAATATCACCGTAAAAGTTAGGGTACTTACCTGGATGGATTGGCGCCGGAGACTCAGGTGCCATGCTTTCCGGAAAAATACCCATTTCACAATCCTCAGAACATATTTTGGGCCTTAAACCCAAAACTGAGCTTTTGAACCGGGCTCTGATACCAAAAATGTAACACCCCAAACTCGGTCTAAACACTACACCCGAGTCTGGCGTGCTACGGAGAAGAAAATGCTTTAAAAATTGGTTCAACTACTTCGATGGTGGAGAAAACCCTGGAAAAATTTTTAGAAAACGAATTTAAGTTTGGTGAAATGTAAAACGTGTTAAAACTGGTTTTGGGGAAACTCATTTGCCTTATTGTTATTCCATATCATTTATTTAATCAGTAAGTATTTAAAAAAATCACGTACTTATCGAGGTTTTAAAAAAAAAAACCACCAATTTATCTCTATCAGGTTTGCTTATCAAAGTTGTAGGAACAACCAAATAAAACGTCCAAATATAATAGTTAGGCGGCCTTATTACAATGATGTAAACCAAAATTAAAGTGAAACAACTAAGTTCAAATGGAAAACTTTGAAATTAAAATGCACCCAATTCACAACCCTTGGCCGAAATCCCCTTACTCAAGCTCTCCAAATTCGGCCAAACTCCCCTTCACATTTAAACTCTTTCAACTTTCCACCAAATCCTCATTGAATTGCTCCCAGCCTCCCGTTCAAAATTGTTGACCAATTCTTCATCCTCCTTTGCAGAGTTTGATCCAAACTCCACCTCTTCCACCCCTAAGAAATAAAATAAAAGCCCCCATTTGCTATTCATGGGATTTGAACCCCACTCCCCTTCCTAGCCCAGTGACACCACCACCATCAAGCCACAGGCTCTCTTTGTGTCATAGAACACACATAATTATATAAAAGTCCTTTTGCTAACTGCCAGTTTCACTTATGAGCAAAAATTAAAAATTTTCCAAGGTTCAGACTCGAACCCAGGCCTCCTAAGAACCCCCAATACACTCAAATACCTAGCCATTCAAGCACATCATGGATTTTAAGCCAATTTAATAAAATGACAAACCCCACATTTTTGGGGCGTTACAACTCTACCCCCTTAAAGAACTTTCGACCTCAAAATTTACTTAGTTAGAAGAGGTGAGGGTATTGCTGTCGCATCGCCTCCTCTACGTGGCTTCCTCTGAACCGTGGTTACACCAAAGCACCTTGACTAACGGAACAGATTTCCTACTTAACACTTGAACGTCACAATCCAGTATCTGCACCGGTTCTTCCTCAAAAGTTAGATCAGCCTAACCTCGATCTCTTCCACCAGCATTATAAGTGAGGAATCAGAAAGGTATCGCCTCAGCAAGGAGATGTGGAACACATCATGTATCCGGTTCAACTCAGGGAGTAACTCAAGTCGATAGGCGATCGGTCCCACACGCTTTAATATCCTGTAAGGTCTAATGAATCTACGGCTCAGTTTGCCTTTCCGTCCAAATATTAGAATCTTCTTCCATGGTGAGACTTTCAAGAAGACATAATCCCCCACAGTGTACTCTATCTATTTACACTTGAAATCATCATACGACTTTTGCCTATCAGATGCCTCCTTTAACTGATCCGGGATCAACTTCACTTTTTCTACGATTTCAGAAACTAGCTCCAGCCCCAACACTCGCTGCTCACCCAGTTCTGTCCGCAAGTAGGAGTACGACACCTACGACCATATAATGCCTCGTACGGTGCCATCTGAATACTGGATTGGTAGCTATTTTTATATGCGAACTCCGCTAACGGCAAGTAGTCTTCCCAACTGCCTTTGAAATCAATTACACAGCTTCTTAGCATGTCCTCCAATATCTGGATCATCTTTTCTAATTGACCATCAGTCTGAGGGTGAAACGCAATACTGAAATCCAATCTTGTACCCAATGCCTCGTGTAGCTTCTTCCAGAATCGAGATGTAAACCTAGGATCTCTGTCCAAAATGATAGACACTGATACCCCATGCAATCTCACAATCTCAGCCACGTATAACTTAGCCAACCTCTACAATGAATAATCAGTGCGGACTGGTATGAAGTGGGCAGATTTAGTCAGTCGATCAACAATAACCCATACCGAATCCTTCTTAGTAGGCGTCAAGGGTAGTCCACTAACAAAGTCCATGGTTGCCCTCTCCCACTTCTAGAGTGGAATTTTAACGAGTTGCAGTAACCCAGAAGGCAGTTAATGCTCAGCCATAACTTGCTGGCATGTCAGACACTTAATCAAGAAATATGTAACCTCGCACTTGAGCCCTGGCCACCAGTACAGTTCATGCAGATCTCGGTATAACTTGTTTCTACCAGGATGCATAGCATATGGACTACTATGCACCTCTCGCAGTATAGACTGCCTTAACTCAGAGTCCCTCAGTACACAGGCTCTCCCATGAGAGCATAGTATTCCCTCACTATTCAGCCGAAAGTCCGTAGTCTCCCCCTTCTCTACCAACCAAAAATGAGGAATCAACGATTCATCCAGCAATAGCTTTTCCTTAATTTGATCGATCCAGGTCGGTCTTACTGGAAGTTCAGCCAACAGGCTACTGTCCTCAAACAGGTTGAGACAAGCAAACATTGCTCTCAAGTCAGATACAACCTTAAGGCTCAGTGCATCCGCTACCACGTCAGCCTTACCCGGGTTGTACTCAATCGAGCAATCATAATCCTTAAGCAACTCTATCGATCTTCGTTTCCTAAGATTAAACACCTTCTGAGTAAGGAGGTACTTGAGGCTTTTATGGTCATGTGAAAATAGTAGACTTCTCATCGTATAAATAATGCCTCCAAATCTTCAAAGCGAAAATCACTGCAGCTAACTCCAAGTCGTGAGTGGGGTAATTCGCCTCATAAGGCTTAAGATGGCGAGACGTGTAAGCAACCACCTTACCCTCTTGCATCAATACACATCCCAATCCAGTGTGCGACGCATCATAGTAGATAATGAATTCCTTTCCAGACTCTGGCTGAATTAGCACTGGGGCTTCAGTCAGGACTTTCTTCAATTTCTCAAAACTCTATTGCTGCTTATCAGTCCAATTAAACGGTATCCCTTTACGCAGCAACTTAGTTAGAGGTGCAACAATCAATGCAAACCTCTCAACAAAACGTTTGTAATACCCAGCCAGACCCATAAAAATTCAAATCTCAGATACAATCTTCGGTGGTTTTCAATCCAATACGGCCTCAATTTTTCGAGAATCAACCCTAATCCCCTCGGTAGACACCACGTGACCTAGAAATGTCACTTCCAGCAACCAGAACTCACACGTGCTGAACTTTGCATAAAGATTTTTTTCCCTCAGTATTTTCAATACAATTCGAAGATGCGAATCATGCTTCTCCTCGGTTCTTGAATACACCAGAATGTCATCTATAAACACCACTACGAACCAGTCCAAATAGGGCTGAAATACCAGGTTCATCATATCAATGAAAGCAGCTGGTGCATTCGTCAACCTAAACAGCATGACCAGAAACTCGTAATGCCCATAACGAGTCCTGAACGCGGTCTTAAACACATCCGCCTCTTTAACCCTTAGCTAATGGTACCCAGATCGAAGATCTATCTTAGAGAAAATCAAGGCTTCTCATAGTTGGTCAAACAAATCATCTATCCTCAATAAAGGGTACTTGTTTTTAATCATCAGTTTGTTCAGTTGATGATAATGGATGCACATGCGCATGGACCCATCCTTCTTCTTCACGAATAATACTGGTGCTCTCCATAGAGACACACTCGGCCGAATGAATCCTCGGTCCAGTAGCTCTTGAATTTGAGCCTTTAACTCTACTAGCTCCTTCGGTGCCATCCTATAAGGGGCGATGGACACCGGAGCCGTTCCAGGTAAGAGCTCGATACCGAATTTGACCTCACAGTTTAGAGGCAACCCAGTAAGCTCTTCAGGAAATTTATCGGAAAACTCCTTCACAGTTCTGACATCCTCAACAGAAGGAACTTTAGAATCAGCCACGCTGACATAAGCTAAGAACGCCTCGCAACCTTTGTGAACAAGTTTCTCGGCCCTTAATGCTAATATCACATTAGACAGATAATCCATTCGCTCCCCTATCACCACCACTTCCTCATCCTCAGAAGACTTTAATACCATACGCTTAGCAGCGCAATCTAAATTTGCACAGTGTTTCACTAGCCAATCCATGCCCAAAATAAGATCGAATTCGTCAAACGGCAGTTCCATCAAATTCACCGGAAAGATAACCCGTTGGATCTCTAGGGGCACGTCCCTGAACAACTTATTCACCCTAACCGACTGTCCCAGTGGACTCAACATAGTCATATCTCTATTCATAATTTCAAACTTGAAATCCAGCGTCCCAAACATAGTGCATGCAACAAACGAGTGTGTAGACCCAATGTCAATTAAAGCAGTGTATGGTACATTATAAAGGAGTAACGTACCAGTTATGACGTCAAGAGCGTCGTCACCCTCTCGGTGCTAAGCAGCATAGACCAAAGCTGGCTGTCTTGCCTTAGCATCACCAGCACCTCTGCTCGGTGCTGCAAGACATCTACTCAAACCATTTCCCTCTCTGGCCTGACCACGGCCTCTTGGTGGCTGCTGACCACCTCTCCCTGGTTGAACATAGCCTTGACCTGTGGCTTGCATCTGAACAGGCCTCTGTGTACAGTTCTTGACCCGGTGATCCATGGACCTACATCTGAAGCATGCCCCCATTCTTTTCCAGCACTCACCCTGGTGAGATCTCCCATAATCCGTGCAAGGTTGAGGTCTGGCAGCAACAGGCACCCCAGCTCGAGCTGGCCCATCAAATCGAAGCAATGAAAAGAGACAATTCAGAAGAACAATTCGATAAGTTTCTTAAACTTTTAAATAAATTACATATTAACTTACCTCTTATTGAAGCTCTTTTTCAGATGCCAGATTCGAGGAAATTTTTAAGACAGCTCTTGACAAACAAACACAAATTAGATGAGGAGCACCACGTGGAATTAAATGCAGCATGCTCAGCAATGTTACAGAACAGACTACTGCAGAAGCAAAAAGACACAGGTAGTTTTACAATTCCATGTTTAATTGGTAGTTTATCTATTGATAATGTTTTAGCTGATTTAGGGACAAGCATCAATGTTATGCCTTATAATTTGTTTAAACAACTAGGTCTAGGGAAACCCAGACAAACTAGGATGAGCATTCAGTTAACTGATAAAACTATCAGAATTCCTAGGGGTATAATAGAAAATGTTCTAATCAAAATTGATAAATTCATATTCCCAGTAGATTTTGTTGTCTTAGACATGAATGAGGACAATTCGATTCCTTTAATTCTAGGAAAACCCTTTCTAGCAACTGGCACGACTAAAATTGATGTTGGTACAGGAGAACTCATTCTTCGTGTAGGTGACGAATCAATCAGTCTACAAGCTTTTGACTCGACCAGGACATCAAGTGATGAAGGTGAGAAAGTAAATTCAGTTGATAATCAAATTGTTCAACTTTCACCACAGGAAACACCACAAGGCTACAAACCTGAGCTGAATCATGGGCCCCAAGCCATACAAGCTCATAACAGTGAATTGTTAGTGGAATCTGACCCAAGGCAAGAACCTGTGGTAAGTGAAGGTAAGGTTGAGGTAAGCCATGATTTACCAAACCCGGTAAATATAGAGTACCAAGCTCGTGTGCCATATCCTGATGCAATAAAGAAAGACCACACAGAGGAAGAATTCTGTGAACTCACACTTCGTGTAGACGACAAAACAATCACTCTTCAAGCTCTTGACTTAGCTAGGACATCGAGCAATAAAGGTACGAACGTTAATTTTATTGATAATCATTTGGTTCAACCTTCTTTATAGGAAGCATCAAGAAATCACTTAGCTGAGCTAGATCTTAGACCTAGTGCCGACAAAGAAGAAACACATAAGGATTAAAGCCTTAGGGTTGACAAACTAAAAGAGCAGGAAACAAAAATCAGAGAGGATCAGGTATTATTGAATAAGGAAGACCCTCGAATCACTAATTCAGACCTTAAGACAAACGAAGAAATCACTTTTGAGGTACTTAATGTCTTCCTATACGGCACAGTCAAGGTAAGCAATCCTAAATTCGACACTTTTGAGTTAAACATTACTCGACTTAAACTATATATCCATAACCAAAGTGATCGCATGAGAAAGGATTTTCATCTCCTCAAACCACCATGACCATACGAATGAGAGATAAAGTCTAGCTTAAGACTATAAACGAGCACTTCTCGGGAGGCAACCCAAGCACTAACCTTATTTTTACATTTTTTTATCTTCTTTATTTTTTATTTTTATTTTTTTCCTTTTCTCCTTTATTTTCCTTTTAGCACTTAACCATAAACTAACAAAAAAAATAGATTTCTAGGCAACACGACCCTGCACACGGGCGTGCCCGTGGCCGTGTGGAAGCTAGGGGACAAACCATGGCATACCGGTAGCCGTGCACAAACAGAGAATATCCTTCTTTCTCCAACACGGGATGCGATACCAGACCACGCCCGTGCTAGCTACCTGTGCAAGGTCACTGACTTGTCGACCAGGGGTTGAACATGCCCGTGCTTCATAACCGTGCAAAGTTACTAATTTACCAAGCACGGGCTGAACGCACCCGTGTTACCTCATCGTGCCAACATACCGACTTATTGAACACAGGCGTGCCCATGTAAACACGACCGTGCCAAAAACCCTGAACGCGCCCAAAATCCAGAAATCGCGAAAAGCACGGGCTATTTAAAACTTCACACGGGCGTGCCGATTGATCGTGCCCAAGCACCCTGAACGCGCCCAAAAAAATTCAAAATCCCAAAACACGAGCTACATCTCTATTTAAACCTCATTCTCCCTTTTTCTAGTTGTCTTTCATTTTCTATTATTTATTCTCATTATTTTTTCCCTTTATTTTATTTTATTCTCTTTATTATTTTCTTCTTATTCTTTATGATATTTAGATTTAGCTTAGGATTCAATTTCAAACGATTCGAGACGCTTTCCCACGCTCACCTCCAATCCTATCCGGTTTCTTTAACTTCATCCAAAATTCAGGAAGTTTCACTTCTCTCCCCATCTTATGATTTTTATGATTATTTTGCTATTATCCATCTTAGTACATTGAGGGCAATGTACATCTTAAGTGTGAAGGGGTTAACTATAGTATTATTTGAAAATCCCTGAATTATGCATTGTTCAAAAGTAAAGTCTCTCATATTATGATTAGAATGAAATTTCCTATGATTTATAATCTTTGTTGATATGTTTTGGAGTAAGTCATTGATAATTGTGCATTGATGATTAAATTTGAAGGATACTAGTGAATCAAGCATGATAAGTCTATTTTTCAGAATTAAAATTTTTAGGTTGTCTAATTGAATTTGAATATTACTTTGAAGTTTGAAATTTACGAAGTTGGCATCAAAATACCCATAATTTTTGTAAGATTTTAAGGCTTTTAGAGCGTACATTCTTTCATGCTCACTTTCTATTATGAGTGTGTCAACATTGATTTGTTATTCTAGAACTTGCCTCGATTATACATGTTGAGACCACACCTTTGATTTGATATACAAAGATGATAAAGGCACCTAGGTTTTAACCCACTAACTCCACTAAAAAGCCTACCTCCATAATTAACCCCTAGTGAACCCCGTTTAAGCCTAACAACCCTTTTCATTGACTTACCTACTAACATTAACCCAAAAGCCTTTGTATTTGTTATCACCATTCTTTTTAACTACCCTTTTTGTCGAGATTTGATTTTGAGCAGTTTCCTAACTATGTTCTCTATTTCAATTGTTAAAGTTCATTATTATTATTAGTTCATTCTTAAAAAAATGAAGTATATTCATTATTAGTAAGCTTACATGTTTAAATCTCAAATCTTGAAAAAAAAAAGAAAGAAGAAGCTCGTATTATTAGTTTTCAATTGATGAAATTATTTAGGATTAGTTCATTTTTCTAGTTAGGTAATTTTTCTGGTTAGTCTCGATTCTAGCCTTCTAATTCAGCCTTTATCCATACCCTTAACCTAAGCCCTTTTACAACCCTGCTAAAGACCTTTTGATTTGTGTATCATCTCATTTTACAGTGGTGAAGATTTGATTTTCATGCAAGCCTATGGGATTAACTTTTCATGTTCGACTTGTTGAGTGCTTAATTTTGAACCTTAAATACTTTGAGTGATTTGAGTGAATCTTTAGTGAGGATGTCAACTCTTGTCAATTTTGAATCAGATGTCACTATTCAAGTAAAGGGAAAACGCCTATGTTTTCATGCTATAAATGTATGACTTTGATTGTTTGAATCTTTAGGACTCTTTGAGTTGAATTATCCATGTATGAATTATCTTTGAATTATGATAAAGCATGATTGATGAATTTTATGAATCAAGGAAGTTCGTTTTAATTATGAGTTGAGAATTTTGCTTGAGGACAAGCAAAAGCTTAAGTGTGGGGGTATTTGATAAACTGTAAAAGTAACATATTTTAATCCCACATTTAGCATACTTTTGGATGATTTATCCTTTGATTTATGTAAAAAGGTGCTCTTAATCCTTTCTTTTCATATTTTATACTCAGGAAAGCACCCAAGGATAAAAAGAACAAGAAACGGGCTTAAAATGGACCAAATTGGGCCAAGAGAGAAATCGACACGGCCTGGCCCAAAGACCACACGGTCGTGCCTCATTAAAAGTCTGAACACGACCTGGCCATGATTCACATGGGCGTGTGCCATGGCCGTGTCCCTGTCGCTAGAAAGAGAAATTTCATTCGGGAAAGGATACTTGGAGGCAAAGAAACACATTCCAAAGCCTATTCAAACACCCTGTTAGGAATTCTACTTAAATTAGGATACTTAGGGGCCAAGTAAGGCATCATAAAGTCTATATAAACACCTTAGGGGGCAACTTGAAAGGGGAGTTCGGCAGAAGCCGAAGGAGTGAAAGCTAGGCCAAAGAGTCAAGCCGAGAAGGTCAAAGTTAGGGAGTAACGCGAGGATAGCCAGTTGATCCATCCCAAGAAGCCAGAATTATACTCAAGACGGCGAAATTCTCCTTCAATTCCTTCAGGGGGTTTTAGGGTTTTCTAATGTTTTGTTTTATCTTTTCTCTTGCGATGTTTTGTTTATTTATTGTGAACTAAACCCCTCAGATACCTGAAGGGGATGAAACTTAGATGGATTTTATTATTTGATTTTTAAGTTATATGATAAATTACTTAGTTTGTTCTTAATTATGTTGCTTAATCCAAATCTAATGTGCTTAGGTGGAGGAGGAATAGGCCCTGCCTAAGAAAAGATCTAACATAATTAAGCGGAGTTGATCGGATGCCTAGAGATAGGGTTACGAGATTTTGCCGGATTAGGGTGAAACCTAATATGGGAGTCCATTGATTGATTTACTGCTATCCTAGGGGGTTATTATAAGCGAACGAGAGTTCCAGTAATTAACCTAGGGTTAGACGTTATTCGCCTCGAGAGAGGGTTTAATATAGGTTAGGGAGTCTCACGGATCAAGCTAAGTAAAAGAAATCATATAATCTAGGGTTAGATACTAAGTGAAGTCTAGATGGATTCTTCCCGAAGATATCGTCGAAATCAACTGTGTTTTTCTTCAAAGTTATTTTCTAATTCATCTTCTTGCCTTTGTGTCCTTAGTTTAGTTGTCGTCAATTTAGTTTAAAAGTAATCTTCACTCTAACTTTAAGGCTAAATAATAAAAAGAAAGTGAGTATTAATACTTTTAGTTCCTTTGGGTTCGATAACCGGTCTTCCCTAAGCTATACTACTGTTCGATAGGTACACTTGCCTTAATATCTTTGTCAGAGTTAGTCTCCAGGTTTGATAATTCTTTTATAAATATTTAAAGCTCTGATTTGCAGCGATCACACAGTTAAAGAAAAGGGTGAGTTACGAGAACTCAGTGTGTAATCCCCAATCATACAATAATAGCCTGGGCCTGAGCCCTATTCAGTGTCAGTTCAGTCTAGGCTTTAGCCCTTTACAGTAGCAGTGTGGGCTAAGCCTAAATGAACACAGAATAGAACAGTAAATGCAACCCAGCCCAACCCAGCCAACACACCACCCACACCAACCAACACACCAATATCGCAGAATAGCTGCTAGTAGTAATGCAACAAAGTTGCTAATGACAGTAAATGTGTGCCAAGCCACTAAAATCAAAATACGTGGTGAAGCCACTAGATTAGTAAAACATGGCAGGGCCACTAGTACAGTACTACCTTCAAATACAAATCCCAACCCCAATGCAGAATGTCGTGTCATAAATAATTCGTGTATGCAGTATGTCACAATCATAATCAGTCATATAAATATCACACAGACATCACTTAAACTACCACTAGGGGTATAACGGTAATTTTTTCGTTTAGGGGTAAGGTATTTCGGTAATTTTACCCTTTGAGGGTATTTTGGTAATTTTACCCAACAAAGGTATTTTGGTAATTTTACCTTTCGATGGTATTTTGGTAATTTTACCCAACGAGGGTATTTTGGTAATTTTACCCTATAACGGCTTCTCTGAAGGCCTACAGTCGCCACGAGCGACATAGACACCCTTTTATGTTGAAACGCTGCAATTAGGCCCAAAGCCAAATTTTCGGCCCAAGTGGATCCACACGCTCGTGTGGCCCATTCATCCCGATTTTGGTCGTGGCTATGTGAGCTTCGCAGCCCAATCCATTATCTGACACTATTGTGCATTTTACCCACGTAGGGCCCATAAACCCAATGGCCCATCTCGGCACAACAAGGCCCATTACGACCTAAGCCCACGAGAATGTTCGTGGCAGCTTCAATAGTCTATCGCCAATAACTGTGGCTCAGTTTATCTCTATGAGTGCTCGTACGCTCGAGAGCCCTCAGATGCCGAAGTTTTGGCTTATCAGTTTTTTGGCTTTACCCGATTCACAATTCATCAAGGGTGTGAATACATACATTCATTTGTCATATTGACAAAACCAAAATTGGGTGTACGATTACACACCTGTTATGGGTTGCGGTTTGAAGCACTTCCAAGGCACCTACGATAACAACCGCCCCATTAATTAGTCACAACCTTCGTTAATCCATATTATTGAAATACCTTAATCAAACTAACTTCACCTACCACGAAACAACAATCTCCTGCAGTGTAATGGTAATCGGCCTACTCCTTGGCTAAGGAAGACGAGTCCCTAGCAACATTCGACGAGAAAGAGAGTGTTAGCAAAAATCAAATAAGGAGAAAAAGCCAATCTACATTTGGCTATAGTCACCACTTACAAACCAATCGTAGAGATTCGGAAACGATTAGAACGAAAAGGAAAAGATACCTAGGCCCTAATAGATTCGGCCTACACAAGAAGAACAAAGGTTTAATGTTCGGCTAGCTTTGCAAAGAGAAAAGAAGAATAATAAGAGGAAAAAGAAAAGGTTGTGTTTGGCTAGAGAAGAACCAAAGGAGAAAAGGGATTCGGCAGAAAGTAGGCAGCAACAGAGAAAAGAGGAGAGGCCTACCAATTCTGCAAATAGCAAAATGTATAGGAGAAAGGAGGAAGACGAGAAACAGCAGAGTGAGAAGGAATGGAGAAAAAGTGAATTCGGCAGAGGTGAATTGAAAAGAAAAAAACTTGAAACGTCAAAAGAAAATGTACCAAAATGCAAAACAACCCTCGAAAAATGCTAGAGAAAATTTGACACTCCCACACTCTCACAAGCTGAAAATGCACCCAATTCACAACCCTTGGCTAATATCCCCCTACTCAAGCTCTCCAAATTCTGCCAAACTCCCCATCACATTCAAACTCCTTCAACTTTCCACCAAATCCTCATTAAATTACTCCCAGCCTCCCATTCGAAATTGTTGACCAATTCTTCAACCTCCTTTGTAGAGTTTGATCCAAACTCTACCTCTTCCACCCCCAAGACAAAAAACAAAAGCCCCTATTTAATATTCATGGGATTCAAGCCCCTCCCCTTGCCAGCTCAGTGACGCCACCACCATCAAGCCACAAGCTCTCTTTGTGTCATAGAACACACACAATTATATAAAAGTCCTACTGCTAACTGCCAGTTCCACTTATGAGAAAAAATTTAAATTTTTTCAAGGTTCAAACTCGAACCCAGGCCTCCTAAGAACCCCCAAATACACTCAAATGCCTATCCATTCAAGCACATCATGGATTTTAAGCCAATTTAGAAAAATGACAAACCCCACATTTTTGGGTCGTTACATCCGATATGTAATATCATGTAAGACCACGTTTGGGACATTGGCATTGATTCGGGATTTCATGTAAGACCACGTCTGGGACATTGGCATCGATATGAGATTTACGTGTAAGACCATGTCTGGGATATTGGCATCGTATTGATTTGTGTAAGACCCTGTCTGGGACAATGGCATCGATATTTTCTTAAATGTAAGACACGTCTGAGACGTTGGCATTGTACGATTATTCCGAGCACTTTCGAGTATCCTATTAAATTCTGAAAGGTTCAACGGGAAAGTCTGAGAACTAAATGACTATGTGAATTGTATATCCGTTTCAGGTATGTTTGAAAAGTACACTATGTGTGTATGAAAGGTAAGTGTCTATATGAGCTTACTAAAGTGAATATGTATATAGATTTGATGATGTAATATGTGAATATATGATAAACCGTAATATGTACATATTTTAATCCCACATTTGGCAATTGTGGAATTTGATGCTCCTAATCCTTTAATTTCATGTTTTATACTTAGGAGAGCACTGGAGGATGAAAAGAACGAGAAACGGGCCAAAAACAGAGAAAATGGGCCAAAGTAAGAAACCCACACGGCCTGGAGTTCGCAACACGGCCGTGCCACTTTAGCAGACCCGACCACGGCCTGGGCTCAATTTACATGGGTGTGCCACACAGGCGTGTCTCTGACATGACCTGTTTTAATTCTACTCAAAAAAGGATACTTAGAGGCAAAGAAAGACATTCGAAAAGCCTATATAAACACCCTAGAGGGCAACCTAAAGGGGGCGTTGAAGGAGGTCGAGGAGTAAGCCAGAGATGGTCAAATTGTGGGATTTACTCGAAGACAACCAGTTGATTCATCTCAAGAAGACGGAATCATACTCAAGATGAAAGATCTTCCCGTCAATTCCCTTTAGGGGGTTTTAGGGTTTTTCTTATGTTTTGTTTTATACTTTCTTCTGAGATGTATTCTTTTGTGTACATGAACTAAACCCCTCAAATACCTGAGAGGGATGAAACCGAAGACGACTCTTGTTATTGTTTTCTGAACTATATGATAAATATTTGATTTATTCTTAACTATGTCTTCTTGATTCTTGCTTTAATATTTCAGGATATTGATTCAAGTATTGATGTGTTTAGGTAGTGAAGGAAAATTCCCTGTTTAAGAGTAGATCTAGCATAGTTAAGCGGAGTTGATCGCACTTCTAGAGATAAGACGATGAAAATCTATCGGATTAGGGTGAAACCTAATATAGGAGTCCATAGATCGAGTTAATGCAACTCTAGGGGTTTTAATTAGAAAGAGATTTTAATTAATCAACCTAGGGTTAGACGTTAGTAGCCTCGAGAGAGGTATTAATATAAATTAGGGAATCCTACGGATCAAGTGAAGTGAATAAATCATCTGGTTCAGAGTTAAATAACAAGTGAAGTCTAGGTGGATTCTTCCTTGGATATTGTCTTAATCAATTGGTTTTCCCAAAAGTATTTACCCAATTCATTCTCTGTGACTTAGCATTCTTAGGCTAAATAATAGAAAGATAGTAATTACTAGTACTTTTGGTCCTTGAGGATACGATATTTCCACTCTTGCTATAGCTATACTACCAAACGATAGGTGCGCTTGCCTTATTCTTTCATAGTTAGTCTCTAAGCTTGATCATTTATTATATAAATATTAAGACTTTCAGACACGATCAAGTTTTTGGCGTCGTTGTCGGGACTAAGAACACTTGATTTTTATTACTTTAGCCATTATTTTTATTTATTTTTTTATTTTATTCTTACTTTTCTAATTTTCCTTTCTTTTCTTTTCTTCTGATAGGTTTTTCTAGCTTATGACTAGATGGAACCCGTCAGGACCCATGATTTTTGACAGCGATATTGATAAATCGTAAAAGTAACATATTTTAATCCCACATTTAGCATACTTTTGGATGATTTATCCCTTGATTTATGTAAAAAGGTGCTTTTAATCCTTTTTTTCTCATGTTTTATACTCAAGAAAGCACCAGAGGATGGAAAGAACGAGAAATGGGCTTAAAACGGACCAAAATTTTTCAATGTTGAAATCGACACGGCCTGGACTTAAGCCACACGGCTGTGCCCCATTCAACAGGTTCGAACACGGCCTGGCCACGACTTACATGGGTGTGTCCCTGCCGCGGCCAAGAGGAGTTTTACTCGGAATAGGATACTTCGAGGCAAAGAAACACATTCCATAGCCTATTCAAACACCCTAGTAGGAATTCTACTTGAATTAGGATACTTAGGGGCCAAGTAAGGCATCTCAAAGTCTATATAAACACCCAAAGGGGTAACTTAAAGAGGAGTTCGACAGAAGCCTTCTGCCAGGGCTTTTGTTGGAGGGAGGTTAACTAGGCCAAGGAGCCAAGCCGAAAAGGTCAGATTTGTGGGAAACACTCGAAGATAGCCAGTTGATCCATCTCAAGAAGCCGGAATTATACTCAAGACGGCGGATCTCACCTTCAATTACTTTAGGGGGTTTTAGGGATTTCTTATGTTTTGTTTTATCTTTTCTTTTGAGATGATTTCTTTTATTATTATGAACTAAACCCTTCAAATACCTGAAGGGGATGAAACCTAAGATGGATCTTGTTATTGTTTTCTGAACTACATGATAAATACTTGATTTGTTCTTAATTATGTGTGCTTAATTATTGTGTTAGTATTTTTTGGATATTGATTCAAGTTGAATGTGCTTAGGTGGAGGAGCAAAAGTCCCTGCCTAAGAGTAGATATAGGATAATTAAGCGGAGTTGATCGGACATCTAGAGATAGGGTGACGAGATTTTGCTGGATTAGGGTGAAACCTAATATGGGAGTCCATAGATCGAGTTAACGCGATTCTAGGGGTTTTAATTAGAAAGAGATTTCAATTAATCAACCTAGGGTTAGACGTTATGTGCCTCGAGAGAGGGTTTAATATAAATTAGGGAGTCTTACGAATCAAGTCAAGTGAATAAATTGTCTGGTTCAGTGTTAGATAACAAGTGAAGTCTAGGTGGATTCTTCCTAAGGGTATCGTCTTAATCAACTGAGTTTTCCCAACAGTATTTCCCCAATTCATTCTTTTTGTCTTTGCATCTTTAAATTAGTAGTTAGTTAAATTTAGGCTAGATAATAAAAAGAAAGTTAGTATTAGTAGTTTTAGTTTCTTTGGGTTCGACAATCCGGTCTTGCCTAAACTATACTACTGTTCGATGGTGCACTTGCCTCAAAAATCGTTGTCAGAGTTAGTTTGTAGGTTCGATCATTCTTATTATAAATTTAAAGCTCTGATATCGACGATCAAGTTTTTGGTGCCGTTGCCGGGGAACTAAAATATTGAGAACGCTTAATTTTTATTACTCTAGCCATGCTTTATTTTTGCAATTAAATTTTATTTATTTTGCTAATTTTTCTTTTATTTGCTTTTGACAGGAAATTTTAGTTTATAGAGGAGATGGCATTGAATAACTATCAGTGGAACGTTATGAGGACAAAGCCAATAAAAGCAGCCGATATCTACAACCTCGACCCAGTAACTATGCTATCAAACCAGGTAAGGCTTTTAAGTAAAAATTTTGATGGTTTGTATAGTCTCTCACAGGTACACCCAGTAATGCAATATGCCTCGAATCTAGGAGGAGTGGCGAATCCTGAGTACCCACCCTACGGATATGGCATGGAAAACGAGCAAGCTCACTATACGGGTGACTATTCTAGACCACAAAATAATTTCTATAATGACACTTATAATGCAGGTTGGAGGTACCATCTCAATTTCTCATGGGATGATCAAAATAGCCAAAGACCGGAACTTCCTCCAGATTTTCAACAACCACCTCACCAACAGGAAGAGGAGTCAAGCATTGAAGAGATGCTGACAAAATTCATGGCAGCCATAGATACCCGTCTCTAAGACACTGAGACAACACTTAAAAACCAACAAGCATCGATTAAAGGGATCAAGAACCGAGTTGGGGAACTTATTAAGTTAGTTGGACAACTTACTAAGATAGTTTCTGAAATTCGATCAGATATTTTTTCTAAAGGGACTGAACAACTACAAGAAAGCCTGACAAGCAACACTGAAACTAACCCAAAAGAGCAAATTCAAGCCGTAACAGCTCATGACAGTGAAAGGTTAGTGGAATCTGACCCAAGGCAAGAGCCTGTGGTAAGTGGAGGTAAGGTTGAGGTAAATCAGGATTTACCAAACCCGATAATTACAGAGTACCAAGCTCGTGTGCCATACCTCAATGCAATAAAGAAAGACCACACAGAGGAACAATTTGGTAAGTCTTCTGAACTTCCAAAGAAATTTCATATTAACTTCTCGTTTCTTGAAGCTCTTTCGCAGATGCCAGATCCTAGACCTCGTGTCGATAAAGAAGAAACTCATGAGGAACGAAGGCTTTGGATCGATGAACTAGATGAATGAAAGATACACTTCAAAGAGAGACTAAAAACACACGAAGCAAAAATGAGGAAACTCCACGATGAACTTAATGATGGGACAACCCAACTAAAGATAGGAGATCAGGTACTCAAAATCTTCCCATAGGGAACAGTCGAGGTAACTAGTCCTAAAATCAGCACCTTTATGGTAAACACTACTCGACTTAAATTTTATATCAATAATAGCATGAGAAAGGATTTTCACCTCCTCAAACCACCATGACCACACGAATGAGAGGTAAAGTCTAGCTTAAGACTATAAATGAGCGCTTCTCGGGAGGCAACCCGAGCACTAACCCCATTAATTTATACATTTTTTTTGTTTTTTACTTTTATTTTTCCTTTTAGCACCTAACCATAAACTAACCAAAGTATAGATTTCCATACCACACGGCCTTGCACACAGCCTTGCACACGGCCGTGGCCGTGGCCGTGTGGCCACCACAGAAAGGTACAAGGGTGGGGGCAACCACCAGATCCATAATTTCTATTTAACCCCCTTCTTTCTTTTCCCGTTATCTTTCTTCTTTCATTTTCCAGTATTTACTTTTACTTTAATTTTTAATTTTAATTTTAATTTTAATTTTAATTTAATTTTAATTTTAATTTTAATTTTCTTCATTATTTTCTTCTTATTTTTCATGCCATTTAGATTTAGCTTAGGATACAATAAAATCAGACTGACTACTTTGAGGATTCAATTTCAAACGGTTCGAGGCGCTTCCCCACGTTCACCTCCAATCCTGTCTGGTTTCTTTTCAATGACTTCATCCATAATTCAGGAAGTTTCACTTCTCTCTCTATGATATTATTTTATTTTGCTATTATCTATCTTTGTACATTGAGGGCAATGTACATCTTAAGTGTGGGGGGTTAATTATAGTATTATTTGAAAATCCCTGAATTAAGCCTTTTTCTAAAGTAAGTTTTTCATATTATGATTAGAATGAAATTTCTCTGATTTATGATCTTTATTGATATGTTTTGGATTAAGTCATTAATAATTGTGCGTTAATGATTAAATTTGAAGGATATTAGAGAATGAAGCATGATAAGTCTATTTTTCAGAATTAAAATTTTTTTAGGTTGTCTACCTAAATATGAATGCTACCTTGAAGTTTGAAATTTACAAGGTTGACATAAAAAACCCATAATTTTTGTGAGATTTTGAGCCTTATAATAGCATACATTCTATTGTGCTCATTTTTTTGATTATGAGTGTGTCAACATTGATTTGTTATTCCAGAACTTGCATCAGTTATACATATCAAGACCACACCTTTGATTTGATATACAGAGATGATAAAGGCACCTAGGTTTTAACCCACTTACTCTACTAAAAGCTTACCTTCATAATTAACCCCTAGTGAACCCCATTGATCCTAACAAACCTTTTTATTGACTCACCCACTAATATTAACCCAAAACCCTTTGTATTTGTTATCACCATTCCTTTTGACTACCCTTATATCGAGATTTGATTTGATCAGCTGCTTAATTATTTTATTTCAGTAGAAAATTCATCATTTGACTTGTTCTGAACTAAAAAAAAAAGAAAGAAGAAAATAAAATCGAATTATATTCATTATTAGTTGTGTGATTGAATGAACTTATATGTTTGAATGCCAATTATTGTAGAAAAAAAGCTTGTATTAGCGTATTACTAGTATGACAAGTTTTCAATTGATGTAATTATTCATTATTGGTTTGTTATTCCTAGTTAGGTAATTTGACAGGTCAATCTCGATTCTAACCCTCTAACTTCCGCCTTTATCCACACCTTTAACCCAAACCCCGTTACAACCCTGTTAAAGACCTTTTGATTTGTGTATCATCTCATATTACAGTGGTGGAGATTTGATTTTCATGCAAGCCAATGGGATTAACTTTTTATGTTCGACTTTTGAGTGCTTAATTCTGAACCTTAAACACTTCGAGTTGTTTGAGCGAATCTTTAGTGAGGATGTCAACTCTTGTGGATTTCGATTCAGATGTAATTATTTAGGTAAGGGGAAACACCTAACGTTTTCAAGACTATAAATGTATGAATTTAATTGTTTGAATCTTTAGGACCCCTTGAGTTGAATTATCCATGTATAAATTATCTATGAATTATGATGAAACACTACTGATGAATATTATGAATCAAGGAAGTTCGTTTTAATTGTAAGTTGAGAATTTTGCTTGAGGATAAGCAAAAGCTTAAGTGTGGGGGTATGTGATAAACCGTAAAAGTAACATATTTTAATCGCACATTTAGCATACTTTTGGATGATTTATTCCTTGATTTATGAAAAAAGGTACTCTTAATCCTTTCTTTTCATGTTTTATACTCAAGAAAGCACCAGAGGATGGAAAGAACGAGAAACGGGCTTAAAACAGACCAAACTGGGCAAAAATTGAAATCGAAACGGCGTGGACTTAAGCCACACAGTCGTGCCCCATTCAACAGGTTCGAACACAGCCTGGCCACGACTTACACGGGCGTGTGCCAGAGGCGTGTCCCTACCACGGCCAAGAGGAGTTTTACTCGAAATAGGATACTTGGAGGCAAAGAAACATATTTCATAGCCTATTCAAACACCCTAGTAGGAATTCTACTTGAATTAGGATACTTAGGGGCTAAGTAAAGCGTCTCAAAGTCTATATAAACACCCAAAGGGGCAACTTAAAGAGGAGTTCGACAGAAGCCTTCTGCCACGGCTTTTGTTGGAGGGAGCGTAACTAGGCCAAGGAGTCGAGCCGAAAAGGTCAGATTTGTGGGAAACTCTTGAAGATAGCCAGTTTATCCATCTCAAGAAGTCAGAATTAATTCAGAATTATACTCAAGACGGCGGGTCTCTCCTTCAATTCCTTCAGGGGGTTTTAGGGATTTCTTATGTTTTGTTTTATCTTTTCTTTTGAAATGTTTTTTTTTATTATTATGAACTAAACCCTTCAGATACCTGAAGGGGATGAAACCTAAGACGGATCTTATTGTTGTTTTTTGAACTACATGATAAATACTTGATTTGTTCTTAATTATGTGTGCTTAATTATTGTGTTAATATTTCCAGGATATTGATTCAAGTTGAATGTGCTTAGGTGGAGGAGCAAAAGTCCCTGCCTAAGAGTAGATCTATCATAATTAAGCGGAGTTGATTGCACGCCTAGAGATAGGGTGACGAGATTTTGCCGGATTAGGGTGAAACCTAATATGGGAGTCCATAGATCGAATTAATACGATTCTAGGGGTTTTAATTAGAAAGAGATTTCAATTAATCAACCTAGGGTTAGACGTTATTCGCCTCGAGAGAGGGTTTAATATAAATTAGGGAGTCTTACGAATCAAGTCAAGTGAATAAATCGTCCGGTTCAGTGTTAGATAACAAGTGAAGTCTAGGTGGATTCTTCCTAAGGGTATTGTCTTGATCAACTGAGTTTTCCCAACAGTATTTTCCCAATTCATTCTTTTTATCGTTGCGTCCTTAGCTTAGTAGGTAGTTAAATTTAGATTCAACAACAACTTCACTTTATTTTAGGCTAGATAATAAAAAGAAAGTTAGTATTAGTACTTTTAGTTCCTTTGGGTTCGACAATCCGGTCTTGCCTAAACTATACTACTATTTGATAGGTGCACTTGCCTCAAAAATCGTTGTCAGAGTTAGTTTCTAGGTTCGACCATTCTCATTATAAATTTAAAACTCTGATATCAATGATCAGATATAGAAGGTACCGTTTGTAGAAATAGAAGATAAATAAGGCGAAGCTTACAATACATAGAAGAAGAGCAAGAGGACGATACCAATACGACGGAAGAGATGGCTGATAACAATCCGCTACCTCCTGTGGTTACCGCAAACCCAGTGAATCAAAATCCTGCTCCTCGTACTACGTATGATTATGCTAAAACTAATTTAACAGGAATTGAGTCAAGTATTGTTAGACTTGCTATTGCTGCAAATAATTTTGAACTGAAACCTAACACAATTCAGATGATACAGCAATTTGTTCAGTTTGATGGTTTGCAGGATGAAGATCCAAATAATCACTTGGCAAATTTCCTAGAATTTTGTGATACTTTCAAAATAAATGGCGTTTCTGATGATGCCATTCGTCTTCGGTTGTTTCCCTTTTCATTGAGGAACAAATCTAAACAGTGGTTGAACTCGTTACCACGAGGATCAATCACTGGATAGGAACAAATGACCAAAAAAATTTTGTTAAAATATTTTCTGCCGGCTAAAACGACTATGTTGAGGAATGATATCTCTTCTTTCGTGCAGATGGATTTAGAGACACTTTACGATGCATGGGAAATATACTAGGATCTATTGAGAAGGTGCCCACACCATGGGTTACCCCTGTGGTTGGAAGTCCAAACTTTTTACAACGGTGTAAACCCCTCAACCAGGCAGTTAATTGATTCAGCCGCCGGTTGAACCCTGAATAACAAAACACCTAAGGCTGCCTACGGATTCATTGAAGAGATGTCACTGAGTAACTATCAGTGGCAAGTCACAAGGACAATGCTAACAAAAGCCGTCAGTGTTTTGAACTTCGATGCAGTAACCATGCTATCAAATCAGGTAGAGATGTTAAGTAAAAAGATTGATGGTTTATGTGGTTCCTCATAGGTACATCCAGTTATGCAGTGCGATACGAATGGAGGAGGAATGAACAATACAGAATATCCATCCTACAATCCTGGCTTAGAAAGCGAATAGATGAACTATATGGGTAATAATTCTAGACCCCAAAATAACTCTTATAGTAATACTTACAATCCAGGTTGGAGGAACCACCCCAATTTCTCAAGGGGTGGTCAAGGAAATCAAAGACAACGACCTCCTCCAGGTTTTCAACAACAGCCCTACCCACAGGAAAAGAGCCGAACCTTGAGGAGATGCTAACAAAATTCATCGTAGTGTCAGAAACTCATTTCCAAAACACTGAAACAACACTTAAAAATCAACAAGCATCGATTCAAGGGATCGAGAACCAATTATGACAACTTGCTAAGCAGTTCTCTGAATGATCACAAGGAAGCCTGCCAAACAACACTGAAACTAACCCGAAGGAGCAACTTCAAGCAATAACCACTCATGATAGTGAAGGGTTAGATGAAACAAAATTGAGGAAAGAGAATGTGGTAGAGGAAGATAAGGTTGAAGTAAGTCATGATAATCCAAAATCGGTAATTAAAGAGTACCAACCTCGTGTGCCATACCCCAATGCGATGAAGGAAGACAACACAGATGAACAATTCGATAAATTTCTTAAACTTTTAAATAAATTACATATTAACTTACCATTTCTTGAAGCTCTTTCGCAGATGCCAGATTCAATGAAATTTTTAAAAGAACTTTTGACAAACAAACAGAAGTTAGACGAGGATTCATATGTGGAACTAAATGTAGTGTACTCAGCAATTTTGCAAAATAAACTACCACGAAAATTAAAAGATCCAGGGAGTTTTACAATTCCATGCTTAATTGGTAGTTTATCTGTTGATAATGCTTTAGCTAATTTAGGGGCCAGCATCAATGTTATGCCTTATAAAATGCTTAAACAGCTACGTCTAGGGAAACCCAAACAAACTAGGATGAGCATTCAATTAGCTGATAAAACTATTAGAGTTCCTAGGGGTATAATCGAAGATGTTCTAGTAAAAATTGATAAATTTGTATTCCCAGTAGACTTTGTCGTTTTAGACATGGATGAGGACAATAATATTCCTTTGGTTTTAGGAAGACTCTTTTTAGCAACTGCTAGAACTAAAATTGATGTTGGTACAAGTGAACTCATAATTCGTGTAGATGACGAGACGATCACTCTTCAGGCTCTTGACTCGGCTAGGACATCAAGTAATAAAGGTGAGAAAATAAATTCTATTAATGAGCATTCGGTTAAACCTTCTTTTTAGGAAACACCACGAAACTACACAGCTGAGCCAGATCCTAGAACTCATGCCAATAAGGAAATAACTCATGAGGAACGAAGGCTTCAGATCGATGAACTAGACAAGTGGAAAATACATTTTAAAGAGAAATTAGGAACACACGAAGCAGAACCAGAGCAAAACCATGTCAAACTTAAGGATGAACCAAACCAATTCAAGATCGGAGACCAGGTATTGTTGGATGAAACAGATCCTCGGATTGCCACTTTAGACCTTAATACAAACGAAGAAATCACTTTTGAGGTACTGAATATCTTCCCACACAGAGCAGTCGAGGAAACTAATCCCAAGTTTGGCACTTTTAAGGTAAACATTACTCGACTCGAACTATATAGTAATCGTAGAACTGATAGCAGGGGTGAGGAGTTTCAACTCCTCAAACCACCATGAATGTGCGAATGAAAGGTAAGTCTAGCTTAACAATATAAACGAGCGCTTCTAGTGAGGCAACCTGAGAACTAACCTCATTAATTTCCACATTTTTATTTTCATTTTTACTTTCAACAGCTAACTACAAACTAACCAAATTCATGAAACACAGATTTCCATACCACATGACCTTACACATGGGCGTGGCTGTAGCCGTGTGGACACCAAGGATTTCTGTACCGACGTGGCAGAGATAGTACGACAGGACAAAAAATATCTCCAAGCCATGGGCTCCGACTAAACACCATTGTTGTGTGATACAGCCATGGTCGACACTATTTTATCAACATGGGCATGGCGATCTGCACACAGGCGTGGGAGAAACGAACGAAGCACAACACGGCCGCGCGATACGGCCGTTTGAATCAACACGCCCTTGGTACATGGGCGTGGAAAGCAACCAGATTTCTGTTTACTATTTAAAACCCCTTTCTTCTCACTTTCTCCTCACTTTCTTCCCAAATTATTCCTAACCCAAACCCTAACCACAACTCCCCTCTATCATCTTTTCCATTTCCTTTTCCTTTTTCCCTTTTCCTTACTCGTTTTCTATGCCACCATCAATATGTCGAAGAAGGAAAAGGAGCCTAGCAAAGTCTCCCCGTACGAGACCGATCTACATCAGTTCATGCTGGCCGCTTCATTGACTCGACAAGCCAAGGACATTTGAGTCCATTTAATTTTTCTTTTTCTTTTCTCTTCTCCTTTATTTTCCTTCTCTTTGTTTCTCTTATGCTTAATTTAGACTATTTTATTTTAGTTTCTTGGTTTTAGGTTCTAAAGGCTGCTTGGGAATCACCACACCACGACCACTGCCAACTCTAGGAATCCATCCAAAATTCAGGAAGTTTCACTTCTCCCTATCTCTTAAGATTTCATGCTATTAATCTCTAGAATATCTATTTTTGTACATTGAGGGCAATGTACATCTTAAGTGTGGGGGTGAATTTTATTTTGAAAAGTTCCTAGCTTTTTGCATTATTCTCAAATCCCTAAATTATGTCTTGCTCTTAAGTAATTTTCTCATGTTACTATTAGAATGAAATTTCATTTGATTCATGATTTTTATTGATATGTTTTGGATTAAGTCATTGATAATTGTGCAGTGATGATTTAAACTTTAGGAGACTATAGAATCAAGCATGACGAGTCTATTTTTAGAATAAAAATTTTGTTAGGTTGTCTACCTGAATCTAATTATTACCTTGAAGTTTGAAATTTACAAGGTTGATATCAAAAACCCATAATTTTTGTGAGATTTTGAGCCTTTTAGAGCATACATTTTTTCTTGCTCACTTTATTGATTATGAGTGTGTCAACATTGAATTGTTCATCTAGAACTTGCTTCGATTATACATGTCGAGACCACATTATTGATTTGATATACTGAAATGATAAAGGCACCTAGGTTCTAACCCACTTACTCCCAAGAAGCCCACCTTCATGTTTAACCCTAGTGAACCCCTTTGATCTTTAACAAACCGTTTATTGACTCACCCATTAATATTAACCCAAAACACATCGTATTTGTTATCACCACTTCTCTTGACTACCCTTATATCGAGATTTGATTTGATCAGTTGCCTGACTACGTTCTTTATCTCAATTGTTAAAATCTATTTACTTGATTTGTTCTAAAAAAATGTTGGATATTGTATTCATCATTAAGTTCTATGTTCTATGAGCTTAAATAGTTAAATTCACACCTTCAGAAGAAGCTCGTATCATTAATATAATTACTCATTATCGGTTCATTATTTCTAGTTAGCTAATTTGTCAATTCAATCTCAATTTTAACCCTCTAATTTAGCCTTTATCCACACCTTTAACCCAAGCCCCATTACAACCCCTAAAAGACCTTTTGATCTGTGTATCATTTCATTTTATAGTGGTGGAGATTTGATTTTCATGCAAGCCTATGGGATTAACTTTTCATGTTCGACTTTTGAGTGCTTAATTTTGAGCCTTAAACACTTTGAGTGATTTGAGTGAATCTTTAGTGAGGATGTCAACCCTTGTCAAGTTTGAATAAAGGTGATTATTTACGTAAGGGCAAACACCTATGTTTTCATGTTACAAAAACTATGACTTTGATTGTTTGAGTCTTTAGGACCCTTCTACTTAAATTATCAATGTATAAATTACCTATGAATTATGATGAAACACTATTGATAAATATTATGAATTGAGGAAATTCGATTTTTATTGTGAGTTAAGGATTTTGCTTGAGGACAAGCAAATGCTTAAGTGTGGGGGTATTTGATAAACCGTAATATGTACATATTTTTATCCCACATTTGTCATACTTTTGGATGATTTATCCTCTGAGTTGTGGAATTTGATGCTCCTAATCCTTTATTTCATGTTTTATACTTAGGAGAGCACTAAAGGATGAAAAGAACGAGAAACGGGCCAAAAATGTAGAAAATGGGCCAAAGTAAGAAACCCACATGGCCTGGAGTTTGCCACACGATCGTGCCACTTTAGCAGGCCCGAACACGGCCTAGGCTCTATTTACACGGGCGTGCCACATGGGCATGTCCTTGACGTGACCTGTTTTAGTTCTACTCAGAAAAGGATACTTAGAGGCAAAGAAAGACATTCCAAAATCCTATATAAACACCCTAGAGGGCAACCTAAAGGGGGCGTTGAAGGAGGCTGAGGAGCCAAGCAAGAGAGGGCCAAATTGTGGGATTTACTCGAAGACAGCCAGTTGATTCATCTTAAGAAGTCAGAATCATACTCAAGACGTAAGATCTTCCCTTCAATTTCCTTCAGGGGGTTTTAGGATTTTTCTTATGTTTTGTTTTATAATTTCTTCTGAGATGTATTCTTTTATGAACATGAGCTAAACCCCTCAAATACCTGATGGGGATGAAACCTAAGACGAATCTTGTTATTGTTTTCTGAAATACATGATAAATATTTGATTTGTTCTTAACTATGTGTTCTTGATTCTTGCTTTGATATTTCAGGATATTGATTCAAGTATCGATGTATTTAGGCAGTGGAGGAAAATTCCCTATTTAAGAGTAGATCTAGCATAGTTAAGCGGAGTTGATTGCACTCCTAGAGACAGGACGACAAAAATCTGCCGGATTAGGGTCAAACCTAATATGGGAGTCCATAGATCGAGTTAATGCAACTCTAGGGGTTTTAATTAGAAAGAGATTTCAATTAATCAACCTAGGGTTAGACATTAGTAGCCTCGAGAGAGGTATTAATATAAATTAGGGAATCCTACAGATCAAGTCAAGTGAATAAATCGTCTGGTTCAGAGTTAAATAACAAGTGAAGTCTAGGTGGATTCTTCCTCGGGTATTGTCTTAATCAATTGGTTTTCCCAAAAGTATTTCCCCAATTCATTCTCTGTGACTTAGCATCCTTAGCTTAGTAATTAGTTAGTTTTAGATTAAACATCAATCCCCTTAATTCTTAGGCTAAATAATAGAAAGATAGTAATTACTAGTACTCTTGGTCCTTGAGAATATGATATTTCTTGTCTTGCCATAGCTATACTACCAAACGATAGGTGCGCTTGCCTTATTCGTTGTCATAGTTAGTCTCTAGGCTAGATCATTCATTATATAAATATTAAGACTTTCAGATACTATCAATATATAATTAAATGAGTTATGTGTATAAGTGATACTTGAGTGGAGGAATGTGGTAAGCAATGGATAAGCAAATGAGCCAAAAAATATGTGATGAATTTTGCAAATGAGAAGCATTAATGTTATTGTATCAATATGGCTATGTGCATAATATGATAAGTTTATTCGTATATGGCTTACTAAGCTTTTGAAAGCTTACTTTGTGTTTGTTTTCTCTGTTTTATAGATCATCAAAGCTACTGAAGGCTTGGGGAACTGTTGAGGATCATCATCACACTACTCAATCTTATTTTGGTACCTTTTGAAAGTGTATATACTAAGTATGTCATGTATAGGCTAGTTATCTTCAGTTATGTTTGAAATATGTGGATAGCCCTGTGATATGGCCAGTTAAATGGTTGTGTAATGAATGAAGAGTCAAGCTATATAATGTTTGGTTTTGGTATGATTCCTTAGTTATGAAATGGTCAAGATAGTGGTAAGCTTATTGATGGACTCATGTTATAATGAATTGGAAAAAATTGTGGATGAATCGTGCTTGGTTGTACTTATGATTTAGTTGTGCAAATTGGCATAAAAGTTGGTATGTTTAGAATGTATTTGAATGGGTTGAAAAGATGACCATTTGATGTGATTTTGATTGCCAATTGTATATAGGATAATGCTTGTATTTGCTTGTAGGGATGACTCAAGTGTGGGTGGCATTTTGGCCTTAAATGGCCTATAATTGCCACACGGTTGAGCACATAGGCGTGTGGCTCGACCGTCTCCCTCGTGGTTGAAATTCAAAATAAGTCAGGCTCGGCCATGGGCAAGACACATGGGCGCGTGACTAGCCGTGTCGTCCAAGTCAGTAGCGACCACGGGTGAGGGACACGGGCGTGTCCATAGCAGTGTGGACAAGTCAGTATGTATACCCTGTTTTGACACGGCTTAGACACACGGCGGTGTCTGAAGCCATGGGAGGCACACGGCCTGCCCACATCGGCATATGACCTCTATATCTTAGAAAAGTTTTTAAATTTCCAATAATTTTCGTATGTGTTCGGTTTAGTCCCGACCTTATTCTAAAGCATGTTTAAGGTCTCGTTGACCTATTTGAGGGACACTTTGAAGTCATTTGATGAATTATGTTATGAGTTATCCGTAAAAGTTTTCAATTGTCTGGTAATGCCTCTTAACCCTATTCCGGCGACGGATACTGGTTAGGGGTGTTACAACTCAGGCAATCCACACGGGCATGTCCCCAGAGCGTGTTTTTAAATAGTGCATGCGTAGATGTCACACAACCAAACACACGGCCTACGACACGATTATGTGATTCACATCAAATAGTTACATATTTCATGCACACGAGCATGTAAGGTCGCACACGAGCGTATAGGTTAATCACATGGCCATGTTTGGAGCCACGCAGCCTGAACACACGGTCGTGTGACCCCTAACTTGAAAATTTTTGAATTTTCCTGAAAGTTATGATTTGTTCTGATTTGGTCCCTAAATGTTTGTAACCTATTTTAAAGCTTCGAAACCTTGATTTAAGACCCAAAATCGAATGACCTCTTTTATATTAAATATTACTTGTAAATATGGAATTGAATTTATTATTGAATGTAAATCTTATTAATTGTTCCAACTTGATTGGTAAGATTAAGTATCCTATTCCCGCAATGGAAATAAGATATGGGTGTTACATTTAGTGGTATTAAAGCTACGGTTTAGTCAATTCTCAAATTGAATCTAATGCAATTGCATATTAGAAAGTACATGCCATATAAACTTGTGATAGTGTGGTATTGATTGGTCCAATCTGAGCCATGTTTCATTATAGATTTTAATGATGTCATTTGATTCTGAAAGCTATGAAATTAATGAAGTTAACAACAACATTTCGACTACTGATTATGGTGCAAGCCATAGTATACAGATTCTACAACTGTCTAAAAATTAAGGTAACAATATTTTCTTATAGATTTAATAAATGTTAATAAATTCCAATCATATTGACCTTGATGAGGAAATAGGTAAAGGTAATATTTTGACTTTTAAACAAGAAGTAAGTTCATAATGATTGTTGCTCAATGTAATTCACTTGTAATTTATTGTTGTTTTCTAGTTAATTGATTGATATATATGTGAAATTTCTTTGGTTATTTATATAACAATGAGAGTTGCAATTATGTGTGTGTATATATATATATATATATATATATATATATATGAAACTGAGAACAACTTATTAGTAGTGTTTCTTGAAATTCTATTAAATTTATATGTGAATGAAATGAATTTTAGTGTGCATACGGAAATCAAGAAATGCCCCTAAATGCACATCTGTGCCCCTATTTGCACTTTGGTGCGAGGGGAGCCATCACACGATCTTTCATACTTTCAATTTAGTTTTTTCTTTCTTTCTTTTGCTTTCATTAGTTTTTAGTTTAGTTTTTATTATGTTCACTTAACCTGGAAAATCCTATTCTGATGTTAGTCGATCACGAGCGGAGGATGTAACACCCCTTACCCGTGTCCCACGTCGGGACCGGATACGAGGCATTACCATACTTGACCTTGCTTGAACATGTAATAACGGGCTATACAATTTCATTCCAATGTACAACTTTTTTTGTTAGTCACAGCATACATATCATGGGCCTACGAAGCCTTAAACGTACATCCGAAACGTTTCGGAGTTCAACCGGAAACTTTTACACTACATGAAAATTTTTGCCTAAACAGGGGTCACACGCCCATGTGACTTGGGACATGCTTGTGTGGGCAGGCCGTGTGGTCACACACGCCCATGTCCCTAGCCCGTGTAGAATTTATTTTTATTTTGATCCTACAGAGGTTTTCACACACACACCCGTGTCAATGGCCTATGTCCTTCACACGGCGTAGGCGCGCCCGTGTCCTTACCCATGTGTGAAAACTAGGGGTATTCTGTTTATGATGTCAGCAACCCCTTAAGAAGCACACGGCCTAAGGACACACCCGTGTGCTAGCCCGTGTGACGAATCAAATTCTCGTAACTAAATGCAGGGGACACACGGCCTATCAACAAATCCATGGGGTTGACCGTGTGTCACACACGGCCTAGACACAGGCCTGTGTGTCTACCCGTGTGGACATTTAGAGGCTATTTTCTAAGCAAATTGCCACTCTAAAACATAAATATACTTATGTCAACTCAAGCAATACATGTACTATGAATTGATTTCTAAAACATCACCTATAGAATTCTTAAACTCATCATCATTAATATGTAGAACTTAACAAATATTGGCCTATCACTTTGGCCATATACAAAAAGAATGGTAACCTTAATAGCCAACTCTTTGGCTCACAATATGATAAAATCCCTATACATACCATACTTAAAAAAATAACTTGGCTATACCAAAACAATGATTGATAGTGTGATCCGAGCTCCGACGTCTATGATCTTCAAGTTAGTTTACCGAAACTACAAAGAAAAAGGTGAAAGAGAAGGGTAAGCATATAGCTTAGTAAGTTTGCATGAGGTTCTCCATAGCAACATAAATGCTTGTATTTAAATCCATCCATCATAAAAGTAAAACAACATAAGTCTCAAGTGCCATAACTTACTTACTTATACTTACTCTTTCTCATCACATATCATAATATAATTTCATACTAGTAACTTAATTAAGGAACCCGTATCACTTCATCACATAGATTAGCACTTTTGCTAATATAACATGATTATTAAATCATTATCCTCCTTAAATAAAACTCATTAACATTCTTGAGTAACTTAACTTGTTACTATCTTTACTCGTCTGTTTTGTTATCTCATACATACTTGGCTCATTGCCCGTTGAATTACCCGGAATAACTGAGGATACTCAATCACATCAACATGTATCTTGATGCCAATGCCATATCCCAATTATGGTCTTACATGGGATCTCCTCATAATACCGATGCCATATCCCAGATGTGGTCTTACACGGAATTCCTTAGCTTGATGTCGATGCCATGTCCTAGACATGGTCTTAGATGAGATCTTTCTTTAATGCCGAAGCCATGTCCCAGACATGGTCTTACACGGGACCTTCCTTGTATGGTGTCGATGCCATGTCCCAGACATGATCTTACACAAGACCTCCCTTATTCGATGCTGATGCCATGTCCCAGACATGGTCTTATTCGGGACCTACATTCCTTGGGTGCCGATGCCATGTCCCAGACATGGTCTTACACGGGCTTTCCTTGTCTCATATAGTGTCATAGGTACCCTCGTTATTTTAAATCTTCAACCGGGACTTCTATTTACATGTTCTCATAGATTTCTTGTTAGACAATATTAATCAATTTCATGGAAATATTGTACATTAGACAATATAGTAAGTAATTTAATCATGAAAGTATATGTAGCTTTAAATTCATACAAACTTACCTCGGTACTCCAAAATATGTGTAGAAGTACAATTTAGTCCACAACTTTGTTTTGCCTCGATTTCGATCCGGGCTTCGTGTTTCCTGATCTACAAAAGTAAATTCACTTGTTTAATACTCACATTGACTGAATCGACTCATGAATCTCATTTTGGAAAAATTACAATTTTGCCCCTTAACTTTCTCATAATTACACATTTGCCCCTAGGCTCACAAAATGGATTTTTATTCAACTTTCTTGTATTTCAAGCCTAGCCGAAACATATGCTCAACTATAACAACATTCAATTTCCACTATTTCACTCATGTATGACCATTTCTACAACTTTTACAATTTGATCCTTTTATGCAATTTTCATGAAATTCACTTAGAAAAAGATGTTTATCATACATCAAACTTTCATATTCTTCCAGAAAACATCAGAATAGATGCATGTCATGCATGGGTAAATTTCTGAATATAAATCTTAGCTCAAAATATAGCTAGAAATAACTAAATCAAGTTACGAGGATTTCAAAAGTACGAAGAATATTAAAAACGGTGCTAGGGTGCACTTACTATCAAACTTGAAAGATGAACAAACCCTAGCTATGTCCTCGCAATTTTCGGCACTAAGGGGAAGAAGATGGACACAATTTTTTGACTTATTTTCCCTTTTAATTCATTTATTAACCAAATGACTAAAATGCCCTTAAGTCCCTTTCCTTAAGATTTTTCCTTCCCATGCCCATTTTTGTCCATCTTAACATTTAATAGTCTAATTGCTAAATAAGGACCTCTAGTAATTTTTATAATTCTATTTCATGCTCAAATCTTCTAGAATCTAATATTTTCCAATCTTTGCAATTTAGTCCTAATGAACAATTTATTCACTAATTAATAAAAAATTTTCATTAAATTTTCACGCAATCATGCAAGCACCTCATAAGCCTTATAAAAATCATTTAAACATATATTTCTACTTCGGGTATGTGGTCTCGCACCACAATTTTAGCTAGGACCTAAATCGGGTTGTTACAATTCTCCCCCTTAGGGATTTTCGTCCCCGAAAATCTTACCAGCAAAAAGGGTTGGGTACTGGTTCCTCATAGCCTCCTCAAGTTCCCATGTAACCTCTTCTATCCCATGTCTTTGCCACAAAACTTTCACAAGGGCTATACTTTTATTCCTTAGTTGCTTGACTTTCCTAGCTAGAATCTTAACCGGTTCTTCACTATAAGTCATGTTAGGTTGAATTTCAACATCTGTCGGTGTAATCACATGCGAAGGGTCTGATCGGTAGCGTCGCAACACAGACACGTGAAACACATCATGATTCTTCTCTAACTCAGACGACAAAGCCAGCCGATAGGCTACCGGCCCAATCTTCTCGGTGATCTCATATGGTTTAATAAAACGTGGACTCAACTTGCCTTTCTGGACGAATCTAAGAACTTTCTTCTATGGTGACACTTTCAAGAATACTTTATCACTGACTTGATACTTAATCTTTTTTCTTTTCAAATCTGAATAAGCTTTTTTTCTATCAAAAGCAGTCTTTAAACAATCTCGAATAACCTTTACTTTTTCTTCGGTTTGTCTAATCAAATCAACCCCGTGAATTTGGTTTTCCTTAAGTTCAGTCCAATATAAAGGAGTTCGACACTTACACCCATACAAAGCCTCATAAGGCGTCACTTTTAAACTTGACTGGAAACTATTATTGTAGGCAAATTCTACCAATGGTTGGTACTTTTCCCAACTGCCTTCAAACTCAAGAACACAACACCAGAGCATATCCTCAAGTACCTGTATTAATCTCTCCAACTGTCCGTCGGTCTGGGGGTGAAAAGCCGTACTAAATCTAAACTTTGTGCCCAAAGCCTCTTGCAATTTCTTCCAAAATCTGGACGTAAATCTCGGATCTCTATCCGATATAATAGATAAAGGCACTCCATGAAGCCTTACTATTTCTGAAACATAAGAGCCAACTTATGAAGTGGGTAGTCAACTCGTACAAGTATGAAATGGGCTGATTTCGTAAGTCTATCAACCACAACCCATATAACATCTTTCTTAATCGGTGTCAATGGCAAACCCATTACAAAATCCATGGTAAATTGGTCCTATTTCCACTCGGGTGCCATTATAGGTTATAGCAAACCCGAAGGTACTTGGTGTTCAACATTTACTTGTTGACAAATCAAACATTTTGAAACAAACTCAGAAATGTCTTTCTTCATACTCGGCCACCAATACCATTTCTTCAAATCATTATACATCTTAGTGCTGCCTAGGTGTACAGATAGGCATCCACTATGTGTCTCATGCAAAACTTTACGAATGAGCTCATTGTTCCTCAGTACACAAACTCTATCTCTCAACATCAAACATCCATCTGAATTGATCCAAAAATCGGACTCAACACCCGACTCGCATTGAACTCTTTTGGCTTGCAACTCACTATCATCTTTCTGAGCCTCAAAAATCTCCTGGAGGAACATCGGTTTAGCCCTCAACTCAGCTAGAATGAAGCCGTCATCGGACAAAGTCATCTGAGTATTCATAGCCCTCAAAGAAAATAGGGATTTCCTACTTAAGGCATCGACGACAACGTTCTCCTTTCCTAGATGGTAATCAATGACAAACTCATAATCTTTTATCAATTCTAACCATCTCCATTGCCTTAAATTCAATTCCTTTTGGGTCATCAAATACTTTAAACTTTTGTGATCAGTGAATATCCGACATTTTTCACCATACAAATCTTGTCTCCAAATCTTCAATGTAAAGACAATAGAAGCCAACTCTAGATCATGCGTCGGATAATTCTTCCAATGTGGTTTTATCTATCTGGAGGCATACGCTATCACCTTGCCTTCTTGCATAAGTACACAACCCAATCTGTTTAAGGATGCATCGTTGTAGATCACAAATTCTTTTCCCAACTCAGGTTGTACTAGAACTGGAGCCTCTGTTAACATTGCCTTCAATTTCTCAAAACTTTGTTGGCACTTTTCTGTCCATTCAAACTTTACATCTTTCTGTAACAGTTTCGTCATTGGAGTTGCTATAATAGAAAACCCTTTGACCAACCATCTGTAATAGCCAGCTAAGCCCCAAAAACTTCTAAATTCGGATGCATTTTTCGAGGGTTTCCAATCAACAATGGCTGAGATCTTACTTAGGTCAACTCGAACTCCATCTCTTGAGACAATATGTCCCAAAAATCCAACATCCTTGAGCCAAAACTCACTTTTGCTAAACTTAGTGTACAATTGATTGTCCCTTAAAATCTGTAAAACTATCCTTAAGTGCTCGGTATGCTCACTTTCATAACGGGAATATATCAGTACATCATCAATGAAAACAACCACAAACTTATCTAGATACGGTTGAAAGATGTGATTCATTAAATCTATAAACACCGTCGGTGCATTAATTAAACCAATTGGCATGACTAAAATTTGTAATGTCCATACCTCATTAGAAAAGTCGTCTTATGCACATTTAAGTCTTTTACTCTCAACTGATAGTATCCTGACCTCAAGTCTATATTGGAGAACACAGTGGCTCCTTTCAATTGATTGAACAAATCATCGATTCTTGGCAATGGGTACTTGTTCTTCACTGTTACCTGATTAAGTTGTCGGCAATCTATGCACAATCTCATAGAGTCATCTTTCTTTTTTAGAAATAGCACTGGAGCACCCCACGGGGAATAACTTGGTCTTGCAAAATCTTTATCAGTCAACTTTTGTAACTTGTAACTGTGCCTTCAATTACTTCAACTCAGTTGGAGCCATTCTATATGGAGCTATCGATATCGGTACAGTACCGAGAGCTAACTCGATGCCAAACTTAACCTCTTTGATCGGAGGCAATCCAGGCAATTCCTTGGGAAAAAACATCTGAGTACTCACTTACTATCGTCACTGATTCAATCTTTAACTCCATTTCTTTGGCATTCATCACAAAGGCAAGATATACCTCATACCTTTTTCTTACATACCTCTGAGCCGCCATGTGAGAGATCACTACCAGCAATCTATCTTTTTCATAAGATTCAACACGAAGAGTGTCCCCATTTTCACATCTCAACTCAATATATTTCTTTCCACAAGTTAATATCACATCATGAGTGGTTAACCAGTCCATACCAGGGATAATGTCGAACTCATCAAATGGCAATAACAAAAGGTTTGCCTTAAAACAATGACCTCTAATCATCAATGGGCAATCTGTGCATACTTTATCTACTAACACACTTTTCCCTAGTGGATTAGACACTTTTATCACAAACTCCATAGACTCAACAGGTATACTCATGCTAGATGCTGATTTCATACAAATGTATGAATGGGTAGACCCCGGATCAATTAAAGCAACAACATCAGAGTCATGAAGAGAAAATGTACCCGTAATTACATCGAGAGATGATGTCTCTTCGCTAGCGCGAATGGCGTAAGTCCTTGTAGGCACTCTACCCTCGGGTCTTGCAACCTGCTCTTGGGGTGTACCTTTACTACTCTCCCCACTTCCCGGTTCCTTTGTTGTCTTCCTCTATTAGTGCTTCCTGCTATTGCTGTAACACCCCAAACACCGACCAGAAGTTAGGCCCGAATCTGGCATGTCACATTGAAGTGTTTTTCAAAAACCATGTTTTCATTGAAAACCCTTCTTAAAGAAAGCCTAAGTAAAATCCCAGTTACGTTAGTTTATTTTTAAAACGTGGTACATTAAGAAAAAAAATATTAATTTTTATTCCCAAAATATCTTTTTAATTGCGGAAGCTAATTTTGAGAGTAATCGATTTACGAAAAAGATTAAGTCGCGAAACCAATTAGAAAATGTAGCGAAAACATAGTGTTGTTTTATAAACTATTAGCATTTTGAAAACCGTCATTCACTTCTAGCAGATATAATCCAAACATAAATAAAAACCCAAAGTTAAAATCTAGTAACTTAAAGAGGCCTTATTACAACCCAAATCAAAATACTTGAATGTAAGTAATCAAAACAGAAAACATAAGCAGTGTGTGGCCTTCTCCGAGTCCCTCGCAGCACCGATCCATCTAAGGCTGGGGATTACCTGCACAGTTAAAAACAGGGTGAGTTTGTGAAAACTCAGCGTGTAATCCCCTTACTACAATTACAGTCAGTATACAGAAACAGAAACCGAAACAGTCTGGGCCAAAGCCCTTTAACAGTAACAAGACAGTCCAATTCAGAACATACGTGGGTTGAAGCCCACTACAATATCATTTGGGTCACAACCCATAACAGAATCAATTGGGCCTAGCCCAAACCAATAACAAAACAAGTGGGCCTAAGCCTAGTACAGTGAAAGATCTCATAAACAGATATGCAACAGTATGAGGATGCGTCCCACCCCGGTCCAGGCAACACACCACCCATACCAACCCTACACTTACGTGGGGATAAAATTGACCCACCTAGCCAACACACCAATGTTAGCACCGGTTGCAGCACTAACCGAAATCGCAACGAAGCTGCTAGAATATATATGCGGCTCTAAGCCTTTAGTAACAGTATTCTAATTGGCATAAAGCCATCAATAACTATATTATGTTTGGCACATAGCCATCAGAAACGGTAATATAACCGGCACACAGCCTTGGGTAAATATGATCGACACAGAGTCATCGATATATATGTTAGGCACATAGCCATGGGTAAATACGATTGGCACAAAGCCATAATCAAGATGGCACAAAGCCATATTTAGGTTGGCACAGAACCATAATCAGATTACGTGACTTTAAGTCGTTCGTCGGTCCACAGTCGTCTCGAGTGACCCGTACGATCTTAACAGATCAATACTGGATCCACAGTCGTCATGCGACCCGTGCGACCCTATCAGAACTTCCCTCGTATCAAGGTCCCAACCCCATGCAATATGTCGTGTATGTCATGCTCAATCGTTACACGTATATGCAAAATGGCCATGCTCAGTAATAGTCATTTCAACCTATATTAACAGCATATCGGCCACACACCCACATTCAAGTCAGTCAAACTTATAGTCTAAGTTAGTCATTTACCCATAAGGGCAAAATAGTCATTTTACCCTATGATGGTATTTCGGTAATCCTACTCGATAGAGGTATTTCGATAATTCTACCCTATAGGGGTATTTCGATAATTTTGCAAACTGGGGGTATTTCAGTAATTTTGCAAACGGAAGGTATTTTAGTAATTTTGCAAACTGAGAGTATTTTAGTAGTTTTGCAAATCGGGGGTATTTTAGTAATTTTGCAAATCGAGGTCTCAGCGACCCAACAAAAGCTCCACCGTCGCCTCGAGTGACTTAAGTAACCTAAACAGTCACAACGGTGTAAATGGGCCTAAGGCCTATCACTCAGCCCAAGTGGGCCCAGACACACTCGTGTGGCCCATTCAGCCCAAAATCAGATGCGGCTATGTGTACACCATAGCCCAGTTCCTTATTAGACACTTACAGCAAATTTCATCCGTTGGGCCCCACGAGCCCCGTGTGCCCACACGGCTCATTTAGGCCCAACGAGGCCCAAAACACCTAAGTCATGTGTGCGACATGGCAAGTCTATGTACGTCCCACTTAACAGTGAAGTTTACCCATGCGGGCCCACGAGCCCATTGGGCCCATACGGCCCATTCCGGCCCAAGCCCATGATATCGCTCATGGCGACCTTCCTCGTCATACGCCCACGTTTCGTGAGCTCGGCTGATCACATGAGCGTTCGCACACTCATGTGTCCTAAAAGCCCAATCCCTCAGCTTTTCGGCTTTTGCTGATCTACAGACCAATTAGTGTGGAATACACACTTTCAATTTTTCAGCCGTTCATCAACAGAGCACAAAGTTACACACCTTTTTCGGAATAGCGCAGAAACCCCCGAATGTCGAACCAACGCCTTGCTTGAACGAGCGTGGATTGAACCTACTTAGATCATCGACGAAAGAGGATTACAGACCCCTCAATGAATATCTTCTTAAGCAACTAGTCTTATTAAACAAAACTATTTCTAGAATATGACTTAAAAATCCCAATACCAACATGATAGGGTAATCGGCCAACGAATCAACTTACCCCAACTATACGATCGATTAACAACAGGAAGTTTTGAATGCCTCTGCCCACTTGAGAAGCCCCTTATTAGAACTCAACGTCAGGAAAGGAGATTTCGACCGAATTCCAGAAGATAGTTGCTGAATCAATGACGAAAGTAAAGGTGAAAAGAATGCAGTATTCGGCTAGCTTCCCACAGAAAAGGGGTGATAACAAATATAGATTGAAACAGACTAAAGAAGGGGAAAGAGAACTTGGGAAAAGAGAAGATGATGCATTCGGCCAAGTAAAGCAAATGAAAATGAGAGAAGAAAAAAAAACAAAGGGAGATTCAGTTATTGAAAGAAGAACCGACAGAATATTGGAGAAAAAGAAGAGGAAGGTGTATTTGCCAACGCAGAGAAAAGGGTAGAAAGAAAGATAGAAAAATGATTCAGTAGAGAGACAGAGAAGTAAAATTCGGTAAAAAGGGAAAGAAACCGCAATTGCACAAACCCCTCCACAAAAGAAAAACTGATGCTGCACTAAAAGAATTCGACAAACTGTACGGCTACACCGTATGACACCAACGGCTTACTAGGAAAAATGCCTAATTCTACCTCTACCAAAACCGAACTCCCCAAAGTCTAGAGACCAAATTGGCACACACTTCCCTTCCCTCTCAAATTCCTATTTTTCTTCTATAAATCACTCTTTTAATCTCTCCACAATCTACTCCATGATTCTCTCCACAACAATCTCAACCATAATGCAACACAAACTCCAGCCGTCCCAATAGCAAAATAAATACCCCATTATGTTGTGCCAACATTCGAACCTTAGACCTAAAGGTTACTCCATATGTAACCTTTCCACTAGACCATAAGCTCTTCTGTGACTTAAAACATGTGCAAATATTTATAAAGCCTATGTGCCAGTGTCCAAATTCTTTTAAGAGCAAAATTTAAAAATTCTGCAAGAGCCAAGACTTGAACCTAGGCTCCCCTACAACCTTAATGACGCCACAACCACTAGGCCACAAGCTTCCTTGTGTCCTGGTTTCCCCAACAATATTCTTAAAGCCTACTCACTTACATCCAGGGTTTTATTCACCTAAAACCAAAATTTTTCCTAAAGCCTAGGTTTGAACCCAAGACTTCTTTAATACTTCTTAGGACCCTTAACCACCAAAACAGACATACTTTTAGGTTATTCACATGCACAACTAAATTCCAATTCTTTCGACATGCGAAGCCCATTTATTTTAGGCCCAAAATTCGGGGCATTACACTTGCACTCTGAACTTTGTCTTTCTCAACCATTTCAGGGCATTCTCTGATGAAGTGATCTTGGGAACCACACTTAAAACATGCATTATCATGTGCATGACACTCACCGAGGTGACGTCTACGCACTTTAGGCATTCTGGTCTATTAGATCGAATATTCCCAACACTAGTGACCGAGGTGGTTTAAGCCTTATTCCCCGAATACTGTTTATTCTCGTCTCTTCTTGAAAATCCGATTGAAGGAGCTGATCGGGTAGAGAAATCTCTTGACTTCTTGGTTGAGGACTGAAATGACTTATTCCATTGTTGCTTTCTTGAGTCACGAGACTCCATTTCAGCTTTTCTTTTCTCTTTAACTAATTCTTCGGCTTTACAAGCCCGATGCACAATAAATTCTTTCAACTCGAGGACACCAACAAATAACTTAATGTCTTCATTTAGTCAGTCCTCAAATCTCTTACACATAATAGATTCAGTGGATACACACTCTCAAGCGTATTTCCTGAGCTTACAAACTCACGCTCTTATTCAGTCACTGTCATCTTACCTTGCTTCAATTCTGAGAATTCATTTCTTTTCTGATCAATAAATCTTTGACTGATGTACTTCTTCTTGAATTCTTCTTGGAAAAACTCCCACGTGATCCTTTCCCTTGGTACCACTAACATAAGGATATTCCACCATTGATAAGCGGAATCTCTCAGAAGAGAAACTACACACTTCATGCACTCTTCAGATGTGCATGATAAATCGTCAAATACCTGAATGGTATTTTCAAGCAAGAATTTTTCTCTTTCCGGGTCATCATCTTTACTGGCCCTGAATTCCTCGGTTCATTACTTTCGGATTCTATCTACCGGAGGCTTTTCTCTTCTTACCACTTCTACCACTGGAGGGGATATAGGTGTAGGTTGAGGAGTAGACGGGGGTGAAGGGGGTTGTGCATTCGGGTTCGTACGAATGAACTCCGTGTACCATGCATTCATCATGTGGAGGAAGGCTTCCCTAGCCTCTTCTCATCCTCTCTGACTCACCGTAGTAGGTCTATTCTCATTCTTATTCGGCTCCATCCCTTCAGCGGGAGCTGACGCATTACTTTCTACATCATCCACCACAACTCTTTCCGAATCCATTTACTATATGAAAACACAATTTAAATTTTCAAGAGTCGTCACACTATCATTATATAAGTACTCTTATGTATGGCATGTATAGCTAGACTCATACTTAAGCTACGTTAGTCCGAGAATCAACTAAACCGTATCTCTGATACCACTAAATGTAACACCCCTTACTCGTGTCCCACGTCGGGACTGGATACCAAGCATTACCATATTTGACCTTGCTTGAACATGTAATAACGGGCTATAAAATTTGATTCCAATTTAAAACTTTTCTTTCTTAGTCACAGCATACATATCATGGGCCTACAAAGCCTTAAACATACATCCGGAAGGTTTCGGAGTTCAACCAGAAACTTTTGCACTGCTTGAAAATTTTTGCCTAAACAAGGGTTAAACGCTCGTGTGACTTAGGACACGCCCGTGTAGGCAGGCCGTGTGGTCACACAAGCCAATGTCCCTAGCCCGTGTAGAATTTATTTTTATTTCGAACCTATAGGGGTTCTCACACTACCGGACACACACCCGTGTCAATGGCCCGTGTCCTTCATGCGGCCTAGACATGCCCTTGTCCTCACCCGTGTGTGAAAACTAGGGGTGTTCTATTTATGACGTCAGCAACCTTTTAAGAAGCACGCGGCCTAAGCACACGCCCGTGTGCTAGCTCGTGTGATGAATGAAATTCTTGTAAGTAAATGCAGGGGACACACGACCTATCAACACACCCATGTGGTTGACCGTGTGTCACACACGGCCTATACACACGCTCGTGTGTCTATCCATGTGGACACTTAAAGGCTATTTTCCAAGCCAATTGCCACCCTGAAACATAAATATACTTATGCCAACTCAAGCAATACATGTACTATGAATTGATTTCTAAAACATCACCTATAGAATTCATAAACTCAGCATGATTTAATATATAGAACTTAACAAATATTGGCCTATCACTTTGGCCATATACAAAAAGAATGGTAACCTTAATAGCCAACTCTTTGGCTCACAATATGATATAATCCCTATACATACCATACTTAAAATAAAATAACTTGGCTATACCAAAACAATGATTGATAGTGTGATCCGAGCTCCGACTTCTATGATCCTCAAGCTAGTTTGGCGAAACTATAAGGAAAAAAGGAAAAGAGAAGGGTAAGCATATAGCTTAGTAAGTTTGCATGAGGTTCCACATAGCAACATAATAGCTTGTATTTAAATTCATCCATCATAAAAGAAAAACAACATAAGTCTCAAGTGCCTAAACTTACTTACTCATACTTAATCTTTCTCATCACATATCACATTATAATTTCATACTTGTAACTTAATTAAGGTACCTGTACCACTTAATCACAGAGATTATCACTTTTGCTAATATAATATGAATATTAAATCATTATCCTCCTTAAATAAAACTCATTAACATTCTTGAGTAACTTAACTTGTGTGTACCTTTACTCACTTGTCTCTTTTGTTATCTCACACATACTTGGCTCATTGCCCATTGAATTACCTGGAATAACTGAGGATACTCAATCACATCGACATGTATCTTGATGCCAATGCTATACCCCAGATATGGTCTGCTATACCCCAGATATGGTCTTACATGAGATCTCCTCATAATGCCGATGCCATATCCCATATGTGGTCTTACAAGGAATTCCTTAGCTTGACGTCGATGCTATGTCCCAGACGTGGTCTTACACGAGATCTTTCTTCGATGCTGAAGCCATGTCCCAGACATGGTCTTACACGGGAACTTTCTTGTATGGTGTCGAAGCCATGTCCCAAACATGGTCTTACACGAGACCTTCCTTATTCAATACTGATGCCATGTCCCAAACATGGTCTTATACAGGATCTACGCTTGGTGCCGGTGCCATGCCCCAGACATGGTCTTACACGAGCTTTCCTTGTCTCATATAGTGACATAGGTATCCTCGTTATTCCAAATCTTCAACTGGGACTTCCATTTACTTGTTCTCAATGATTTCTTGTTAGACAATAGTAATCAATTTCATGGAAATATTGTACATTATACAATATAGTAAGTAATTTAATCATGAAAGCATATGTAGCTTTAAATTCATAAAAGCTTACCTCGGTACTCCAAAATATGTGTAGAAGTGCAATTTAGTCCACAACTTTGTTTTTGCCTCGGTTTTGATCTAGGCTTTGTGTTTCTTGATCTATTAAAGCAAATTCACTTGTTTAATACCATTGACTAAATCGACTCATGAATCTCACTTTGGAAAAATTATGATTTTGCCCCTTAACTTTCTCATAATTACACTTTTGCCCCTAGGCTCGTAAAATTGATTTTTATTCAACTTTCTTGTATTTCAAGCCTATATGAAACATAGTCTCAACTATAAGAATATTCAGTTTCCACTATTTCACTCATGTATGACCATTTCTACAGCTTTTACAATTTGATCCTTTTATGCATTTTTCATGAAATTCACTTAGAAAAAGATGTTTATCACACATCAAACTTTCATATTCTTCCACAAAACATCAAAATAGATGCATGTCATACATGGGTAAATTTTTGGATATGAACCTTAGCTCAAAATATAGCTAGAAATAGCTAAATCAAGTTACGAGGATTTCAAAAATACGAAGAATATTAAAAACGGGGCTAGGGTGCACTTACTATCAAGCTTGAAAGATGAACAAACCTTAGCTATGTCCTCCTTGCAATTTTCGGCACTATAGGGAAGAAGATGGACACAATTTTTTTGACTTATTTTCCCTTTTAATTCATTTATTAACCAAATGACTAAAATGCACTTAAGGCCCCTTCCTTGAGATTTTTCCTTCCCGTGTACATTTTTGTCCATCTTAACATTTAATGGTCTAATTGCTAAATAAGGACCTCTAGTAATTTTTTTAATTCTATTTCATGCTCAAATCTTCTAGAATCTAATATTTTCCAATATTTGCAATTTAGTCCTAATGAACAATTTATTCACTAATTAATAAAATTTCTTCATGAAATTTTCACACAATCATGCAAGCACCTCATAAGCCTTATAAAAATCATTTAAACATATATTTCTACTTTGGGTTTGTGGTTTCGCACCACAATTCTGACTAGGCCCTAAATCGGGCTATTACTGAGGATGTTCAGAAAGTACTCTATTTCATTGATTAATTCACCAGTATTCTCGTCCCTTTATTCTTCTATTTATATTGTGTTTGATAATTTTATTAATTTAATGTTCGTAAAAATATTGGAATTTATTTTGTGTTTCATACTTATTTTGAATGATTTGATTGTTTCATTAATTAATTGATTAAATAAACAATAACCAAGTCATGGGACCGAGAGAGTATCCGTATGCCTAGGTGAAGCTGAGAGGGCATCTTAGGCGGTAATTCTTAGTGAAGATGAAACTGAGAGGGTATTCTTAACTAAGGGTAGTAAATACTTTATTAAAGGTTATTGTTGACTTAATTAATAATTAGGGTTAAAATTGATTCTTGGCTGAGAGGGCTCACATTGTCAAAACTAGGAATAGGAGAAACAAATAGTTAACTTAGGGTTAGTTTTAGCTTTCGGTCAAAATAGTTAGTTAATTTTATTATTTCTGGATTTACATGTAACAGCCCGATTATGACCCTAATCGGAACGGTGGTTTGGGACCACGAATCCGAGTTAGAAAACTATTTTAATATTTTATTTGATATCCATGTTATGTGTTTGAGCATGTGTTAAAATATCGTAGGCTAATTTGTCTGTTTGGATGTTTAATTTTAGAAAAAGGACTAAATCGCATAAGTGGTAAAAGTAGCCAATTATTAAATTGAGTGGCTAAATTGAGTTGTTTTCTTTTGCATGAGAATTTAAGTTGCAATTTGATCTTTATATGTGTATAGTGGACGGCAATGACACGAATTTTGCATTCAAGTATTTTATTTATATAATTTTTAAAGTTGAAATGATGTTTTAATATATGTTATTACTATTAAAATAAGAAAACACCATTATCATCATCATTTTCCATCTCTTCTTCGCCGAAAATAAAAGAAGAGAGAAAGAAACTAAGCTTTTAATCATTCGGCCCTTGCATGTCTAAATTGAAGTATGTAACTAGCTCGGTTTTTGTTAATTTTTACGTTTTTGAGATCGTTGCTTTGAATATTATTCGACCCATGTTGGAAGTTTTGAATTTGATGTATGTTTGACATTCGACCATTGATGAATGCTTATGTTTTGAAATGTTGATGGTAAAATATTGATGTTATGTTTTAAATTAACATACTTTGAATTGGAAATTTTGATAAATTTGAGTAATTAGGATGGAATTGTGAAATTTGTAAAATTAAAAGGTCCGAATGTGAAATAAATGAATTATATGGATTTGTATAGGCATAGGTAGTATTCGGCCCTAAAGGAGTAATTCCAAATTATGTGTATTTTGTGTTTTGTGCAATAGGGACTAAATTCTAAAAGTTGTAAATGTCAGGGGTATGGTAATTTACCCATTTATGTGATTTTTGTATTAAATTGGATGAAAAGATATTTGAACAAGTTTAAATTGGAATTCATTTAGATCAAGAACCTAAAGACACGGGATTGGATCGAGGAAAGGCGAAACTAAACGAGTAGCCGGGAAACCGTAATCTTTTGATTTCCAAGGTAAGAATTTAAGCAATTGAGATAAATCGAATGTCTTTAAAATAATGTATCTATGTTAATGAAGTAAGTATATTGAATAGCTTATGGCCGAATGTGTTGGTGAATTTGGTATAAAAATAGCTTAATATGAGATTGCTTGGAATTTGAATATGATTTCATGCAATGAATATCTAAATGTAATGATGCAAATGGATTGAGAGATACTGAATTATGACATGATTATATTCTATGATGAATTAGTCACATGCTATTGTTTGGCCGAATATGATATTTCTATTTGGGGTATGAAATAATAAATTTATGTTTGTGTGGATGCGCTTATACGCATTACTGTGGATTAGACTTTGGTTATAAATAACTGCACATTTTATTTACTCACAGGTTTACAAAGGGTACTAAGTGTATGAAATTATAACCGGGCACTAAGTGTGCGAAACCGGTCTCGGGGCACTAAGTGTGCGAAATTGTTAAGTAACGGCACTGAGTGTGCAATACGTTACGGGAAAATTGGCACTAAGTGTGTGAAAATGTTGAGTAACGACACTAAGTGTGCGATACGTTACTAAATCTTATTAACAAGTGCGCAGGTATGAGGCTCGTTAAAAGACTTCTATTTCTGATGCTATTAAGTATACGGAATTGATCGAGTATATTATCACATGTTATGCATGAATGGTTAAGTTTGGAGAGGTAAATAAACTAGAGGTATGTAATATACCTATTAACTTGAGATTGATAATAGCTTGAATGTAAATAAAAGATTTGGTAAGTATGAGACATGTATATTAATTATTTATTATGTGATGGTAGTATATGGAAATTGGTATAAGCATATAATATGGTTATGATTTCAACCTTTGAATGTTTGGTTATTCGGTATGGATGTATAAATGAATTAGGTTTTGAAATCTCGAATAAGCTTAGATATGAGTATAAATTGCTTAAATCTTACTAAGCTGTGGAAGCTTACTTTGTCTTTGGTTGTTTTTGAATTTGTAGTTTTCTTTTGGAAGCTCGGCTCGTGTTTGGGGATCAACTTGGAAGCTTATCATACTATCATCTATCTATGGTACTCTTTTGATAAGTTAAACTAAAAGAACTATGGCATGTATAGGCTATATTACTCTTCTGAGTTTTGTATTGAATATGACGTATAAAGGCCATGCGAAAATGGCTATACTTTTATGTTGGAATATGGTTTAATCATGCTTGATTTTGGTGTTATAAATTTTGCATGTTAGGATATATATATATATTAAACTTATCATGAAAGTTTATTTCATATTATGTTATGTGTGATTTATTAATGATCAAGATATAGTATACTTGTAATATTCGGCCATGTTATTGGGTTATAAAGAAGGTATGTTTCATGATGTATTTATTAATGGTGATTGGTTAAATGGTTTAATTTCTAAGCTTAAGTTCGATTATGTTTGAACATGATGCTTAGATTCGGGTATATTTGAGTATGATATGATTTTGTTAGTAATTATGTTTCATGGCATGTAGGTTTGGTATTTAGGTTAAATGGCTTGATTGATTTGAGCTAAATTATAGTTGTGATACTCGATCATGTGTTTGTATAATGTGACAAACAAACTTGCATATTTGGTATGAAAGGTTTAATAGGTCATGTAATTGGGTTGGGCATATTCGCTCATGTTTCTTTATATGAAATGTGTAACGAGTTTAAATTCACATGTTTAAGTCAATGTGAGATGTGTTTGGTCTTGTTGTTTTAACCATGATCTTATAAGAGAAGTAATCTATATTATGATTGGATGTTTGATAGTTGATATTGAAGCTGGTATATTTATTGTTGAAAGGAACTGAAAGAATATTTATATAATATGTTTTATGTTCGGTTTTGGTGATTGTTGAGTTGTTTAAGTAAAGTCATTATAAATGAGTATATTTGGCTAATGAACTTTGCTTTTAAAATGACCAAATGAATAGTGACTTATGAAAATTTGTTGTAACAAGCTTTATATATATATATATATATATATATATTAATGTTAAAGCATATTCAAATAGTACTACATTATCTTTAATGCGATTGGTTATGACTTTGAAAATAGTAATTGTATGCTATATCCTGTGTTAAGTCTGATAATGCTTAGTAACCCTAATCCGGCGACGGATACTGGGTAAGGGTGGTAAATTTGAATTGGTATCAGAGCTACGGTTTAGTCAGTTCTCGGACTAACGTAGCACGTGTCGGGTCTAGCTATACATGCCATATTTTATAATGTGATAGTTTGATGACTTCTGACAGTGAAATGTGTTTTCTTCTTTCATATAGTAAATGGATCTTAATCCCGAGCGAGCTATAGCCGATGATGTCAAGAGTGTGGCGCCCATTCCCACTCAAGGGACCGCGCTAGAGGAATCTCAACCAGCTGCGAGTAATAGCCTTTTATAGCATGATGAATGATTGGTTTAGTCAGTATATTCGAGTCAATCCGGCTATTCAGCAAGCCCTGAATCTGAACACTTCCCCTATAGTACCGGTGGTACCCCCGATCGTAAATCCAGAGAGAGCAAGCAAGCCTCCTGTTGACTGCATTAGAAAACACGGGCTCAAGAATTTAGAGCAAAAGATGATGATGATGCAGAGCGAGCCGAATTTTGGCTCGATAATACTATTCGTGTTTTCGATGAGTTATCTTGCACACCTGATGAGTGCCTGAAGTGTGCCATACCATTATTACGAGATTCTGCCTACTATTGGTGGAATACTCTCGTATTGGTTGTTCCGAAGGAGCGAGTTACCTGTGACTTCTTTCAAACGGAATTTCGTAAGAAATATACTAGTCAGCGATTCATAGACTCCAAACGCAAAGAATTTCTTGAGCTTAAGCAGGGTCGTATGACCGTATCTGAATACGAGCACAAGTTTGTGAGACTTCGTCACTATGCTAACGAGTGTGTTTCGTCCGAGGCTACTATGTGCCGAAGATTTGAAGAAGGTTTAAATGAAGATATAAAGCTTCTGGTTGGCATCCTTGTAATAAACGAGTTCGTAGTACTGGTTGAGCGAGCTTGTAAAGTTGAAGAGCTAGGAAAAGAAAAGCGAAAAGCCGAGTTTGAAGCTAGAGACTTTCGAAAGAGATCTGCGGGTAAATTTCCTCAAGCGTCAACGAAGAAGTTCAAGAATGATAGTAGTCGGTCCAAACCCAACACAGGGATCTCTATACGAGAACGACCACCAGTGAGTTCTTGGGCTACATCAGTTGCTAGTGTTGGCAATACCCAACCGAATAGGCCTGAGTGTCAATAGTATGGTAGACGACATTTTGGCAAGTGTTGGGATAAATCTAATAATCACACTTTTTACAAGTGTGGTTCGCAGGATGATTTCATTCGGGATTGCCCGGAGACCGCTAAAAAGGGTATTGTTCAGAGTGCGAGACCGAGCAACACTGTAGCTAGAGGTAGACCATCACGTAATGTGGGAGGTAGGAGTGGTGCTTAGAGGGGGACTTCAGATACGGCTATTCGACCAGAGGCCCGTGCATCGGCTAGAGCTTATGCCATTCGTGCCAGAGAGGAGGCTTCATCTCCAGATGTTATTACCGATATTTTCACTCTCTTTGATACTAGTGTTATTGCCCAGATTGATCCCGGTTCAACTTATTCGTATGTGTGTGAAACATTAGTATCCAGTAAGACTCTACCTGTTGAATCTACTGAGTTAGTGATTCGGGTTTGAAGCCCCTGGGTCGGTATATGTTAGTTGATAGAGTGTGCAAGAATTGCCCTTTAATGATTTGAGACTCATGTTTTCTGGCTGATTTGATGTTGCTACCATTTGACGATTTTGATATTATCCTCGGTATGGATTAGTTAACTGTACACGATGCAGTAGTGAATTACAGACGGAAGACTATTGATTTGAGGTGCCAGAATAACGAAATAATTCGAATTGAATCTGCGGATTTAAATGGGCTACTAGCTGTGATATCTTCGATGTTGGCACGATAGTATTTGAGAAAGGGTTGTGAAGCTTATCTTGCGTATGTGATTGACAGCAAGGTAACCGAAAAGAAGATAGAATCTATAACAGTTGTATATGAGTATCCGGATGTGTTTCCGGAGGAATTACCGGGATTGCCACCTGTTCGGGAGGTGGAGTTTGGTATTGAGCTAGTGCCAGGGACAACACCGATTTCGACAACTTCGTATAGAATGGCACCGACCGAATTAAAAGAGTTGAAGGTCCAGTTGCAAGAATTGACAGATAGAGGTTTTGTGCGACCGAGCCTCTGACCCTGGGGTGCACCAGTCCTATTTGTGAAAAAGAAGGACGGAACTTTGAGAATGTGCATGTAACACCCCAAACCCGGTCTATACGTCACGACCAAATCTGGTATGTTACATGGAAGGTAGTTTTGAAATTTTATAAGAACATCGCTATTTAGAAAACTATTCGTTTAGTGTTTCCGTTTTAAAGATAATTTAAAATTTTGTTTGAAGGTTTCTTACCAACTTCTTATTAAAATGAACTAAAAGTCGTAAACAGGCTTGTTTTACGAAAGCTGAAAATTAGGAAATTTTAAAAAGGGGACATTTCAAAACAATGTTGAGGTTTTAAGCAAATTTCTGAGCTAACTAGTTATTCGCTTGTCATCATTTGTTAACACTTTTTAAAAAATGATTGTTTATATTTTTATTTTAGGAAAACTCCATAGATGACATTTCATATAATATGCAATAACAACATTAAACCAAAACCCAAATTAAAGTTATGGAGGCCTTGTTACATAATAAAATCGCAAATTAAGAGTAAGATTTAAAGAAGGAAACGAAATTTACGAAGAAATAATGCATGGCCACCTCAAAGTCTACCTCGGCTCCAAATCCGCAACAAGGGGTTACTTGCAAAATTATTCATAGGGGTGAGTCACCAAGACTCAGTGTGTAATTCCCCTTACGAAAGCAATCTGGGCCTAAGCCCACAGAACACATTGGGCCTTAGCCCTTACAACATGGCATATAAAAAATTGTATGCAATGCAACCCAGCCCAACCTAGTTTTCTATCCTCTACATCACCTAAACCAGCCGAACGCCTATGGCACCAAGCCACTGTGGTACCAGACCACTGTGACAAAGTCACTGATAAATGTATATGTGGGGCCAACCCACTGTGGTACAAAACCACTGCGACAGTCACTGATAAATATATGTGGGGCCAACCCACTGTGGTACCAAACCACTGTGACAGTCTCTGATAAATATATATGTGGTGCCAAACCACTGTGGTACCAAACCACTGTGACATAGTCACTGATGAAAATATGTGGGGCCAACCCACTGTGGTACCAAACCACTGTGACAGTCACTGAATCACACTTCTCCTTTCAACATCATATCCCAAAGCCCACACAACGTAATATCATACTGAGATCAATGCAATCATATTTCCAATGTAAGCAGATAATCAAATTATACATATCTTTAGATTATGCTATTCCAAAAACGAAGTCATATAGGTACTCACCTGGTATCTCCAACCTTACCCACAAGGGTATCTCGACTGTCTATACAGTCGTTCCGGCTTTTAGCCAACACAGTTACTAACACAAAATAATAAAGGTAAGTGTAAGCATTACACACCTGATTACACGAAGAACTAAACACTCTAGATCGTCAACACTCTCACTAGCAGGAATAATCGCGATTTGTCTATCCCAAACAGATGTCGGCTCTCTACCACAACCCGGCAGAAAGTCTCGAACCGCCGACACAGCACGTCGCTTAAAGTTAGGAGCAGAGATTACGGGTCCACTCCCGTCCTTAGATTGTCTAGCACTCGCATCCATGAAGAGACTTGATCAGTACTCAGAGAGAAACGTTGGTTGTCTAACAAGAGAACTTTATTAAGGCAGACTAAAAACAAAAGGGATGTAATAGCCAAGAAACCAAAAAGATGGTTCCTTACCTTAAGAACCTGAATGGAATGGTATGATTCGGTAATCAATAGACCTTCAAGCTTCGGACTACAAAACGTTCGGCTACTGGGGTTTCCCAGAGTAAACGTTCCAAAACGAGAGAAGAAAAGGAGGGATTAGCTGAAATCTAAACATTAAAAGAGATAGCCACTTCGGCTAAGAACAACCCAAGACCGAAAAGGGAAATAAAAGATGAATAGAATTGCCCTTACCTTGCGTTTACTAATGAGTTGAAGGAGAAAAGAGATTCAACCACTCCACTCCACAACTACGAGAGGAGAACGGAATGAGAAGAAGTGCAAAGTGATGGAGTTTCGGTTATCAACCAATGGAGAAGAAACAAATTCCAATAAGAATAAGAGAAGGTTCCATCAATGGGAGAAGGGTAGAATGATAATGAGGGAGAAAAGAGGTTTCTGCTATGGTGAGAAAACTGAGAAGGAAGATGAGAGAAATTCGGCTATGGTAAAGAGTGTAGAAGAGAAAGAGAGATGAAATGAAAAGAGAAATGATATGAGTGAGGAGAGGTTCGGTTATGGTGAAGAAAACAAGTTGTGGAAGATGAATAAGGGAGATTCGACTTTTGGTGTTTGTCCACAACCAAGAAGAGAAAATAAAACGTTTATGGTGAGATGAAGAAATAAAGAATAAGCCACCCAATGACTAAGGTTTCGACAATTAGTGAGACAACTAAAAGTGAAACACGGTTGACCAAAAAGAAGAGAATGTTTTTCAAACGCACAAAAGCTAAGAAAATGCTTCCACAATTTCGGCACACACACTCTCATGACTTAAAACCGAAACACTCATACTCAATACCCCCTTCATGACCGAAATTCTCCCCTCCAAGACCCCCACATTCGGCCAACACCTCCAACACACTCCAAATCCCTTATTTCACTCCACAATTTTCTCCCTATCACCCATTCAAACCAATTTGCCACTTCCACTCCTCAAGCACCTCTCATCAATCCATTTCAAATAATTTGACTCGTTCAAAGACCTCCTAGAAGAGTCCCAGCCGAATGCCAACACTTCACCATCTTGAGCACAAAAATAATACTTCATAGTGCAGCAGATGAGATTCGAACTCCTCCCCCTCAGCTCCTACCAGTGATGCCACCTCCACCTGGACACAAGCTCCTTTGTGTCAACAAGCACACGCAAATAATCTTAAGGCCTACTTCCCCTAGCTCTCCCCCCTTTATGCCCAAAAACCAAAATTTTACCAAGGTCTGGCTTGAACCCGAGCCTTCCCAAAACCTCCAAACACACCAAAACAACAAGCATAACTAACCAAACACAAGAAATAAAGTAGAATGCAGAACCCCTAAATCTAGGATGTTACAGTTCTACCCCCTTAAAGAAATTTCGACCTCGAAATTTACCTGATCAAAAGAGGTGAGGGTATTGCTATCTCATCACATCCTCTGGCTCCCAAGTAGCTTCCTCTGAACCGTGATTCCGCGATAAAACTTTGACCAACGGAATTGACTTTATTCTCAACACTTTAACATCCCGATATAAGATCCACACTGGTTTTTCCTCGAAAGATAGGTCGGGTCTTACTTCAATTTCCTCCACCGGCACTATGTGAGATGGATTGAATGATAGTGCCTTAACATTGAAACATGGAATACATCATGTATCCGATTCAACTCCTGAGGTAACTCAAGCTGATAAGCCACTGGTCCCACACGTTTCATAATTCGGTAAGGCCCAATGAATCTGGGACTCAACTTGCCTTTCCGTCCAAACCTTAGGACCTTCTTCCAAGGTGAACCTTTCAGAAAATCCTGATCCCCCACTGAGAACTTTATTTCCTTACACTTTAGATCCGCATACGATTTCTGCCTGTCGGAAACTTCCTTCAACCGAGCCCGAATCAACTTCACCTTTTCCTCCGTTTCTGAAACCAAATCCAGACCCAACAACTGTCACACACCTAACTCTATCCAGCAGGTAGGAGTACGACACTTACGACCATACAACGCTTCATAAGGTGCCATCTGAATACTGGATTGATAGCTATTGTTGTACACAAACTCTGCCAACGGTAAAAAATCCTCCCAACTACCCCTGAAGTCGATAACACAACCTCTCAACATGTCTTCTAGAATCTGAATTACCCTCTCTAACTGACCATCAGTGTGTGGATGAAACACCATGCTAAAATCCAGTCTTGTACCCAATGCTTTATGTAGTGCCTTCCAGAATGGCGATGTAAACCTAGGATCTCTGTCTGATATGATAGATACTAGTACCCCATGTAACCTCACAATCTCTGCTACATACAGCTTGGCTAACTTCTGTAGTGAGTAGTCAACACGAACCGATATGAAGTGAGCAGGCTTCGTCAACCGATCGACAATCACCCACACCGAATCTTTCCTAGTAGGTGTAAGAGGTAGCCTACTAACAAAATCCATTGTTACCCTCTCCCACTTCCAAAATGGAATCTTCACTGGCTGCAACAACCCCGAAGGCAACTGATGTTCTGCCTTCACCTGTTGACACGTTAAGCACTTACTCACAAACTGTGTAATTTCTTGCTTAAGACCTGGCCACCAAAACTGTTCACGCAAATCTCGATACATCTTACTCCCACTGGGTTGCATAGCGTATGGGCTACTATGCGCCTTCCGCAGAATCCTCTGTATCAACTCGGAATCCTTCGGCATACAAACCTTCCCACGAAGGCATAATACTCCATCACTGTTCAGACCAAAACCTTCTGTCTCACCACCTTCCATTTGCTGAAGTCGAGAACTTAACAATACGTCTGACAGCTTTCTCTCTTTAATCTAACTTACCCATGAAGGCTTCACTTGAAGTTCGGCTAACAAGCTTCCATCTTCATACAAACTGAGATGAGCAAACATCGCCCTCAGATCCGATATTACCTTACGACTCAATGCATCTGCCACTACGTTAGCTTTACCCGGGTGATACTCAATCGAGCAGTCACAGTCTTTCAACAATTCAATCCACCTTCGCTGCCTTAAATTCAACTCCTTCTGGGTAAGGAGATATTTCAGGCTCTTATGATCGGTGTAGATAATTAACTTTTCTCCATACAAGTAGTGTCTTCCAATCTTCAGAGTGAACACTACCGCAGCTAACTCCAAATCATGAGTGGGATAATTCACTTCATGTGATCTTAATTACCGGGACGCATACGCTATCACCTTCTTTTCTTGAATCAACACACATCCCAACCCTGTGTGCGACGCATCACAATTGACGAGAAACTCCTTTCCAGCACTGGTGCTTTCGTCAAAATCTTCTTCAACTTTTCAAAGCTTTCTTGTTGTTCATCGGTCCATACAAACGGTATCCTTTTCAGTAATAACTTGGTTAATGGTGCAGCAATCAATGAGAATCCTTCAACGAACATTCTGTAGTACCCAGGTAACCCAAAGAAACTTCGAATTTCTACTACTGACTTCAGTGGTTTACACTCCAACACAGCTTCAATCTTTCGAGGATCAACCCTAATTCCCTCGGCAGACACAACATGCCCTAAAAAGGTAACCTCCTTCAACCAAAATTCACACTTGCTGAATTTGGCATACAGTTGCTTCTCTCTCAAAATCTACAGAACTATCTGAAGATGCGAATCATGCTCCTCTTCCGTCCTTGAATATACCAAGATATCGTCTACGAACACTATGACAAACTGATCCAGGTAGGTTTGGAATACCTGATTCATCACATCCATAAACACAGCTGGTGCATTTGTCAACCCGGACGACATCACTAAGAACTCGTAGTGACCATAACGAGTTCAAAAAGCAGTCTTTATGAATATTCTCCTCCTTGACCTTAAGCTAATGATAACCTGACCTCAAGTCTATTTTCGAGAAGACCGAAGCACCTCGCAGTCGATCGAACAGGTCGTCAATCCTTGGCAATGGGTATTTGTTCTTAATCGTCAACTTGTTCAACTGACGATAGTCAATGCACATATGCATCGACCCGTCCTTTTTCTTAACGAACAACACCGGCACTCCCCATGGAGACACACTTGGTCGAATAAAACTCCGGTCCAACAGTTCCTGTAATATCCCGGGTTAGGGGGCTATTTTGTTGTTGCATGTTATTGCCAGTATGTGGTGTGCTGTGTGCTATTTTTATGTCTTAGGGGCTTAATTATAGCCTAGGTGTGTGCCCGAGTGTTAGGGAGAATTTTTGTTTTTAGGCCTTATAGGAGAGGAGTTGAGGTAGCTGGGGTTTTAATTTATTTTTTGGTATTTCATAGCACAAAAAGAAGAGTGGCAAAGTGGCAAGGCATGTGCCATTTGTAGCTTGGGGTGGCGTCAACTTCAAGGAGCAGGAGATCCAGAGTTCAAGCTGCAGAGTCCTCATTTTGGCTTTAATTTTTGACGGCAAGGAAGGGAGAGGTAGAAGGCAGTTCAAACTCTGCCTTGGACTTGGTCTTCTCATTCAAATGGAGAGTGGAGAGGGATTTTAGGAGGTTGACTAGTTCAACCAATTTGAATGGGTGGATGGGAGCTTATGGGGGGGATGTGGCCGAAAATTAGGGAGTGTTTGGAGGTGTTGGCCGAAACTTGGAGTGTGGCTTAGGGGAGTGGACGGTTTGGGAAAGTGATAAGGGAGCTAGCCGAAATTCATTTTGGTCTCTTTGTGCATTTTTCGGTCATCAAATTGTAAAGCCAAATTCTCTCTTTTGTTACCAAATTTCCAAATAGTCTTTCATTTTCTCTCTTGAAACCGAAAAAAATTGAGCCACACATGCCATAGCCGAAACTTGCCCTTTTGTTTTCCCTTAATTTCATGTTGGCCGAATGCTCTCTTATGTCCCTAAATTTATTTTGTGTTCACTCTTGTTGTTCTTCTTTCATCTTGTGATTCCTTGGCCGAACATACACCCTTCCAACATTCTCTTTTCTTTTCATTAAGGTTAGCTGAAACTAGTGTCCTTTCATCTTGTAGTTTCTTTCTTTTCCTTGAAGCTCTTGGGTCGAATTTTCCTTCACCTATTGGCTGATTTCTCTCATCCCTTAAACCACATTTCTTTTGATTCACTCTTGAGATAGTGGCCGAATTCCTTCCCAGTGTTACCGAATTTGCCTTCATTCTTTTGTTCTATTTTGGCCGAATAGTAGTGGGGGCGTGGAGTTCTTTTAGTGTGATTTTCATCCAAGTTTAAAGGAAGGTATGTATAGGCCGAATGTTCATCTCTTCTCTCCCTGGTTCTTGGTTGATTTTGAGTTAGTTAAGTGCTGATTTTGGCCTTGTTGTTAAAAGTTAACCTTTTATTTTGGAACCGAATTCATGATAGGGCAATCAGGGATTTCGAACGGTCAGGTGGAGCCTTCTCTCTGTTAACCGATTGGGTAAGTGGTGGTAAGAAGTCGATTGAGGGTCCATTCTTCTAGTTTTGTTGTAAATCCTAAGTATTGAGACTAACTGGTGGTGTTTTAGAGGAAGGCCGATTGTCTTAGAAGGGCCGTGGTGGTTCGGGTTTGAGAAGGAATCAAATTAATAGCAAGGTAAGGGTTCGGTATTAATTCTTTTGGTCTTAATGGTTGATGGCCGAATGTTGTAAGTGCCTAACCCATATGGTTGGCCGATTGTAGGAGTTAGCAATCAAGGGGCTCAGAGTGATTCGTAGGGATCTTTAGACTCGGTTTTACCAGGTGTGTATACTAACACACTTATATTTAGTAATATTATTATTAAACCTGTATGCCTATTAAAATTATGGCAGTCGATGGATATGATACCCATTTGGGTATGGGCTTGGATTCGGGTAAGTTATTACTAATATCATTATGAGTTATTGATGATTTATATGCTATAATGGCTATGGATATATGTGATATGGGATATGTGGTTAGACATATTGGCATGATGTGCATAATAGTATGATATGCATAATTACATGAGTTTGACATGTTGATGGGTGATACGAGAGGAGGGAGCAGTGATATATTGTGCTGACGAGCACCAGTGCTTTGGTAGCACACTTTGTGACTTTGGGTCACCAGAGGTTTGGCACCTCCAGAGGTTTGGTACCTCAGCGTCTCGTCCCAGTGGCTCAGTACCACAGTGGGTTGGCCCCACAGATGATTATACGGGATTGACGCCAGTGTTTTGGTAACACACGATGGGTTGGCCCCATCACCAGATTCGTGACTACGGTCACCAGTGCTTTGGTAGCACATTGTGTCTTTGGGACACCAGAGGTTTGGCACCTCATTGCGACTTGTCCCTGTGGTTTGACCACCGTGGGTTGGCCCCACTTGAGATATGGGATCGTCTGCTAGTGTTTTGGTAACACACGATGGGTTGGCCCCATCACCATTGGATTTGTGACTTCGGTCACCAGTGCTTTGGTAGCACAATTGTGTCTTTGGGACACCAGTGCTTTGGTAGCACATTGACGGATATCGTGTCTTTGGGACACCAGTGCTTTGGGAGCACATTGTGACTATATGTCACCAGTGGTTTGGCACCACCAGTGGTTTGGTACCACACGGGGTAGAAAAGGCGATATGGATGGTTAGGATTGGGTTGCATTAATCATGTTGCTATGTATGATGTGTGTTAGCATGTTGTTTTATCGGGAGCGGGATTTACACACTGAGTCACTCGACTCACCCCCTCCTTTGACATTTCAGGTGACTCGTAGACGCGGACAAGGAGCCGGGATGGACTCGGGGTGCACATGCCATGCATTAATAAAAGATTTTCTCAGACTCTACTATTTGGGTACTTTAGTTTATTACTTTAAATTGAGTTTTATTTCGGATTGTAAAAGGCCTTTTAAGTTATGTTTCATGTTGTTTATATTTTAAGCTGATTTCGATATGCCTTAACAAAATAACTCGGAATAAATTTTACTAAAAGTTGGAAAGATAAAGTTTTCAAAACTATAACGCAACGTGTTTTTAAACTATACCATCGGGTATCACTCTAAGTCTTTTGATAAACAAATACAACTGGATCCCAAACCAAACTTGTAGTTCTTCTAAGTTTTAAAGTGTTTTATGTATCACTAAGAAACTAATGAGGTTTTAAATGGTTTTAACTCGTTTTAACTACACATTCTGGCTAAGTTTTCAAAATCTCCGGGTTTTAAATACATCCAAAGTTTTTCAGCAAGTCTACTCAAATTGTCTTCAAAATACACTGTGTTTCACTAGGATTTTAAAAACGAAAAATTTAACCTCTCAAAACGATTTCCCCGTAGCATACCAGATTCGGACGTGGTGTCTTGTCCGGGTTTGGGGTGTTACAATTGTGGTATCAGAGCCAAGTTCAAAGGCTCGGCTGTGGGCCTGAGGCCCAAAATGGTTTTCAAAAGTCTGTTTAAATGTTTGTTTGAAAGCATGGTTTTGAAAGGCATGGCACCGAGTCTCCGGCACCAGTTCGCCCAGGTAAGTACCCCGGACTATTCTTTGTGATTTGATTGGATGTTATATGATTTGATGAATAGCAATAGTATGCTACCTTAGAGATTGAAACTGATAGGATTCTGTGAACTTGCGAGAACAAATCCTCTTTAAATATTCATAAGACTTGCTTTTTAAACAAGTGGAATAAATACTGATGCATAAAATTCTCTAATCAGATACGTAGAAAGATTAGTCATGAGCACTCGAGGTGGACGTGGTCGTAATACTCGTGGTAGAGGTAGGGGTAGGATGACAGTCTCTGAGCCCGTAGGATCTGGGCAGGGTTCAGAAAATGAGATACCGGTTCCGCCACCAGCTGGAGGTGGTGAGTTCCAAGATCAGACCGGGGATGACGCAGTGTCACAGGCGATGCTGCGAGTGTTGGAAAGGGTAGCTGGGGCAGGTGGTGGTGCAGGAGTTAGGAAATCAGTTCCTGAGCGACTCCGGGCTAACGGGGCCGAATTCTTCCGAGGTGTTTCGGGTGTTGCTCCTAGCACTGCTGAATACTGGCTGGAGGCAACTGAGCGGATCATGGATGATCTGGACCTGACAGCTGAGGAGAAGCTGAAGGGTATTGTATCGCTTCTCCTGGATGAGTCATATCAGTGGTGGCTCACGGTTCGAGATAGTGTGGCAGTAGAGGATTTGACATGGGATTATTTTCGGGCTGCATATCAAAAGAAATATATCGGGGCTAGTTACATCGACTCCCAGCGAAAGGCATTTCTGAGGCTTGTTCAGGGGAGTAAATCTGTTGCTGAGTACGAAGCTGAGTTCCTGAAGCTGAGTAGGTATGCCAGGGGCATTGTAGCCACTGAGCATGAGAGGTGTGTTCGTTTCGAGGATGGTCTGCGAGACGAGTTGAGGCTGCTGATTGCTCCTCAGCAGGAGCGCGAGTTTGCTGTCTTGGTTGAGAAAGCTAAGGTGGCTGAGGGTGTCAAAGAATCAGTGAGGCAGAGTATGGATAGGAGTAGGCTTAAGAGGAGCTTTGGGTCTTCTGGTTCGTCAGGTAATCAGCAGAAGAGGGCTCGACCGAGTGGGCAGAATCAGTCTGCTAGGTTTGTTGCTGCTAGGCAGGGACCGCCGCAGTGTAATCAGTGTGGGAAATCTCATTGGGGTGGTTGCTGGACTGGAGGTAAAGGGTGCTTTGAGTGTGGTTCTCTGGAGCATCGCATTAGGGATTGTCCGCGTAGGGTGGCCAGGATTCAGTCTGAGAGTCAGGGCCGTAATCAGTTCAGAGGTAATGGACCGCCACCGCAGAGGGGCCGTGGTAATGGCAGAGGTGGTAATGGTTTTGGTCGGGGCCGTGGAGCACCGGGCAGAGGTGCAGGTAGTTCTAATGCTAGACAGCCTGGATTGGTATATGCTGCGAGGCGCCGAGAGGAGGGCGACGCACCGGACGTCATAACCGGTACGTTTTTGATTTTTGGTACTCCTGATACTGCTTTAATCGATGTGGGTTCTACGCACTCTTATGTTGCCAGTAGTATAGTAGAGACCATGGACTTAGACTCTGAGATATCTTCTAGGCAGATGACTGTGATTAGTCCTTTAGGTCACTCTGTAGTAGTAGATAAACTGTTTAGAGAGGTACCCCTAGAACTCCAAGGGGTAGTGTTTGCTGCTGATCTGATGGAACTGCCGTTTGGGGAGTTCGATTTGATTCTTGGGATGGATTGGTTGGTCAAGTATCAGGCGAGGTTAGATTGCGCGGCCAAGCGCATGGTTCTTAAGTCGGGTGATGGTGTAGAGGTGGCTATGATAGGTAATAGGAGAGATTACTTATCAAATGTGGTATCTGCTCTGAAAGCGGAGAAGATGGTCAGGAAGGGCTGTGAAGCGTACGTGGTTCATGTGTATGCCTTGGAGGCTAAAGAATCTGCGGTTGAGAAGGTTCGTACTGTTAAGGAATTTGCTGATGTGTTTCCTGAGGAACTTCCGGGTTTGCCGCCAGATCGTGAGGTAGAGTTCGGGATTAATCTGTTACCCGGGACTGCGCCAGTGTCTATTGCTCCGTACAGGATGGCATCAAAGGAATTGGTGGAGCTTAAGGCTCAGATCCAGGAGTTATTGGATCGAGGTTTTATCAGGCCAAGTGTTTCGCCGTGGGGTGCGCCGGTACTTTTCGTTAAGAAGAAAGATGGTACAATGCGGATGTGCATAGACTACCGCCAGTTGAACAAGCTGGCGATTAAAAACAAGTATCCGTTGCCACGGATAGATGACTTGTTTGATCAGCTGAAGGGTGCTGCGGTATTCTCTAAGATTGATCTGAGGTCTGGGTACCATCAGCTAAAGGTTAAGGAGGCTGATATCCATAAAACAGCGTTTCGGACTCGGTATGGGCACTACGAATTTCTGGTAATGCCATTCGGGTTGACTAACGCACCGGCAGCGTTTATGGATATGATGAACAGGGTGTTCCAGCAGTATCTGGATCAGTTCGTCGTGGTTTTCATAGACGACATCTTAGTATACTCAAGGACAGAGGAAGAGCATGATGCGCATTTGAGAGTGGTGCTGCAGATTCTGAGGGAAAAGCAACTTTATGCTAAGTTCAGTAAGTGTGAGTTCTGGCTTAGAGAAGTGACGTTCTTGGGTCATGTAGTGTCAGCAGAGGGGATTCGGGTAGATCCTCGTAAGATTGAGGCAGTTTTGGATTGGAAGCCGCCTAGGTCAGTGGCTGAGATTCGGAGTTTTCTGGGTTTGGCCGGATACTACCGAAGGTTTGTCGAGGGTTTCTCGTTGATAGCAGCGCCGATGACCAAGTTGTTAAGGAAAGAGGTTCCGTTTGTATGGACTGAGAAACAACAGGAAAGCTTCGATAAGTTAAAGAAGATCTTGACTGAAGCTCCGGTTTTAATTCAACCTGAGGCTGGTAAGGAATACACCGTGTACTGCGATGCATCACATACGGGTCTGGGTTGTGTGTTGATGCAAGAAGGTAAGGTTGTGGCTTACGCTTCTAGGCAGCTGAGGCCACATGAGGTCAACTATCCGACACACGATTTGGAGCTAGCGGCTGTAGTCTTCGCCTTAAAGACTTGGAGGCACTACTTATATGGAGAAAGATCGATAGTCTACACGGATCATAAGAGTCTGAAGTATCTACTGACTCAGAAGGATTTGAATTTGAGGCAGCGTAGATGGGTTGAGTTGCTGAAAGATTACGACTGTTCCATCGAGTATCACCCGGGCAAGGCTAACGTGGTAGCAGACGCGTTGAGCCGTAAGGTTGTGTCGGACTTAAGAGCGTTGTTTGCCCATTTAAGTTTGTATGACGACGGGAGTATTTTGGCAGAGCTACAGGTCAAGCCTACTTGGGTTGAGCAGATCAGGGAGAAACAGTTAGAGGATGAGGTTCTGAGTGCACGAAGGTTGCAAGTGCAGAATGGTGGTTTGGAGGGTTACAGCTTGTCTAGTGATGAGGTTCTGTGTTTTCAAGGTAAGGCTTGTATGCCTAAAGATGTTGAGCTAAGGCAGAAGATTCTTCAGGACGCACATAGCAGTCTTCATGCTATGCATCCTGGAGGTAGCAAGATGTATAAGGATCTCAGGGAGCAGTTTTGGTGGCCTGGTTTGAAGAAAGAGGTGACAGAGTTTGTTGGGAAATGTCTGACTTGTCAGCAAGTTAAGGCTGAACATCAGTTGCCGTCGGGTTTGCTTCAGCCTGTGAAGATTCCTCAGTGGAAGTGGGAAAGGATAACCATGGATTTTGTCAGTGGGTTGCCGCTTACGCCAAGCAAGAAGGATTCAGTTTGGGTAGTGGTGGATCGTCTGACTAAATCAGCTCACTTTATTCCAGTGAGGGTTGACTACTCACTTCAGAAGCTAGCGAAGCTGTATGTCTCAGAGATAGTAAGGTTGCACGGGGTGCCAGTTTCGATAATCTCGGATAGGGATCCCAGGTTTACGTCAAGGTTCTGGAAAGCATTGCATCAGGCTCTAGGTACTCGTTTGGATTTCAGCACGGCTTTTCACCCGCAGTCTGACGGACAATCAGAAAGGGTCATTCAGATCTTGGAGGACATGCTGAGAGGTTGTGTCTTGGATTTCAGGGGTAGTTGGGAGGAGTTTCTACCGTTGGCCGAGTTTGCCTACAACAACAGTTACCAAGCGAGCATCAAGATGGCTCCGTATGAGGCATTGTATGGTAGGAAGTGTCGCTCACCTACATGTTGGACAGAGTTAGGGGAACGTCAGTTGTTAGGACCTGAGTTAGTAGCTGAGACTGAGGACAAGGTTAAGTGGATTCAGGCTCGATTAAAGGAAGCTTCGGACCGGCAGAAGTCTTATGCCGATCTTAAGCGAAGAGATATAGAGTTTCCTGTTGGGGATCGAGTGTTTCTGAAGGTCTCGCCTTGGAAGAAGGTTCTGAGGTTCGGGAAGAAAGGTAAGCTAAGTCCGAGGTTCATTGGGCCGTATAAGGTGTTGAGGCGAGTTGGACCAGTAGCGTATCAGCTTGAGTTGCCAGCAGAGCTTAGTCAGATTCACGACGTTTTTCACGTTTCGATGCTTCGGAGGTATCGTTCAGATCCGTCGCATGTGGTAGCAGTGGAAGAGATCGAGGTAAATCCAGACTTGACTGTGGAAGAAGAACCGGTGCAGATTCTTGATCGAGATGTGAAGGTTCTGCGTAGGAAGTCTGTGCCTTTGGTTAAGGTACTTTGGCGGAATCATGGTGTAGAAGAAGCGACGTGGGAACCCGAGGATATGATGAGACAGCAATACCCGCAACTCTTTTGACCAGGTAATTTCGAGGCCGAAATTATTTTTAAGGGGGGTAGAACTGTAATATCCCGGGTTAGGGGGCTATTTTGTTGTTGCATGTTATTGCCAGTATGTGGTGTGCTGTGTGCTATTTTTATGTCTTAGGGGCTTAATTATAGCCTAGGTGTGTGCCCGAGTGTTAGGGAGAATTTTTGTTTTTAGGCCTTATAGGAGAGGAGTTGAGGTAGCTGGGGTTTTAATTTATTTTTTGGTATTTCATAGCACAAAAAGAAGAGTGGCAAAGTGGCAAGGCATGTGCCATTTGTAGCTTGGGGTGGCGTCAACTTCAAGGAGCAGGAGATCCAGAGTTCAAGCTGCAGAGTCCTCATTTTGGCTTTAATTTTTGACGGCAAGGAAGGGAGAGGTAGAAGGCAGTTCAAACTCTGCCTTGGACTTGGTCTTCTCATTCAAATGGAGAGTGGAGAGGGATTTTAGGAGGTTGACTAGTTCAACCAATTTGAATGGGTGGATGGGAGCTTATGGGGGGGATGTGGCCGAAAATTAGGGAGTGTTTGGAGGTGTTGGCCGAAACTTGGAGTGTGGCTTAGGGGAGTGGACGGTTTGGGAAAGTGATAAGGGAGCTAGCCGAAATTCATTTTGGTCTCTTTGTGCATTTTTCGGTCATCAAATTGTAAAGCCAAATTCTCTCTTTTGTTACCAAATTTCCAAATAGTCTTTCATTTTCTCTCTTGAAACCGAAAAAAATTGAGCCACACATGCCATAGCCGAAACTTGCCCTTTTGTTTTCCCTTAATTTCATGTTGGCCGAATGCTCTCTTATGTCCCTAAATTTATTTTGTGTTCACTCTTGTTGTTCTTCTTTCATCTTATGATTCCTTGGCCGAACATACACCCTTCCAACATTCTCTTTTCTTTTCATTAAGGTTAGCTGAAACTAGTGTCCTTTCATCTTGTAGTTTCTTTCTTTTCCTTGAAGCTCTTGGGTCGAATTTTCCTTCACCTATTGGCTGATTTCTCTCATCCCTTAAACCACATTTCTTTTGATTCACTCTTGAGATAGTGGCCGAATTCCTTCCCAGTGTTACCGAATTTGCCTTCATTCTTTTGTTCTATTTTGGCCGAATAGTAGTGGGGGCGTGGAGTTCTTTTAGTGTGATTTTCATCCAAGTTTAAAGGAAGGTATGTATAGGCCGAATGTTCATCTCTTCTCTCCCTGGTTCTTGGTTGATTTTGAGTTAGTTAAGTGCTGATTTTGGCCTTGTTGTTAAAAGTTAACCTTTTATTTTGGAACCGAATTCATGATAGGGCAATCAGGGATTTCGAACGGTCAGGTGGAGCCTTCTCTCTGTTAACCGATTGGGTAAGTGGTGGTAAGAAGTCGATTGAGGGTCCATTCTTCTAGTTTTGTTGTAAATCCTAAGTATTGAGACTAACTGGTGGTGTTTTAGAGGAAGGCCGATTGTCTTAGAAGGGCCGTGGTGGTTCGGGTTTGAGAAGGAATCAAATTAATAGCAAGGTAAGGGTTCGGTATTAATTCTTTTGGTCTTAATGGTTGATGGCCGAATGTTGTAAGTGCCTAACCCATATGGTTGGCCGATTGTAGGAGTTAGCAATCAAGGGGCTCAGAGTGATTCGTAGGGATCTTTAGACTCGGTTTTACCAGGTGTGTATACTAACACACTTATATTTAGTAATATTATTATTAAACCTGTATGCCTATTAAAATTATGGCAGTCGATGGATATGATACCCATTTGGGTATGGGCTTGGATTCGGGTAAGTTATTACTAATATCATTATGAGTTATTGATGATTTATATGCTATAATGGCTATGGATATATGTGATATGGGATATGTGGTTAGACATATTGGCATGATGTGCATAATAGTATGATATGCATAATTACATGAGTTTGACATGTTGATGGGTGATACGAGAGGAGGGAGCAGTGATATATTGTGCTGACGAGCACCAGTGCTTTGGTAGCACACTTTGTGACTTTGGGTCACCAGAGGTTTGGCACCTCCAGAGGTTTGGTACCTCAGCGTCTCGTCCCAGTGGCTCAGTACCACAGTGGGTTGGCCCCACAGATGATTATACGGGATTGACGCCAGTGTTTTGGTAACACACGATGGGTTGGCCCCATCACCAGATTCGTGACTACGGTCACCAGTGCTTTGGTAGCACATTGTGTCTTTGGGACACCAGAGGTTTGGCACCTCATTGCGACTTGTCCCTGTGGTTTGACCACCGTGGGTTGGCCCCACTTGAGATATGGGATCGTCTGCTAGTGTTTTGGTAACACACGATGGGTTGGCCCCATCACCATTGGATTTGTGACTTCGGTCACCAGTGCTTTGGTAGCACAATTGTGTCTTTGGGACACCAGTGCTTTGGTAGCACATTGACGGATATCGTGTCTTTGGGACACCAGTGCTTTGGGAGCACATTGTGACTATATGTCACCAGTGGTTTGGCACCACCAGTGGTTTGGTACCACACGGGGTAGAAAAGGCGATATGGATGGTTAGGATTGGGTTGCATTAATCATGTTGCTATGTATGATGTGTGTTAGCATGTTGTTTTATCGGGAGCGGGATTTACACACTGAGTCACTCGACTCACCCCCTCCTTTGACATTTCAGGTGACTCGTAGACGCGGACAAGGAGCCGGGATGGACTCGGGGTGCACATGCCATGCATTAATAAAAGATTTTCTCAGACTCTACTATTTGGGTACTTTAGTTTATTACTTTAAATTGAGTTTTATTTCGGATTGTAAAAGGCCTTTTAAGTTATGTTTCATGTTGTTTATATTTTAAGCTGATTTCGATATGCCTTAACAAAATAACTCGGAATAAATTTTACTAAAAGTTGGAAAGATAAAGTTTTCAAAACTATAACGCAACGTGTTTTTAAACTATACCATCGGGTATCACTCTAAGTCTTTTGATAAACAAATACAACTGGATCCCAAACCAAACTTGTAGTTCTTCTAAGTTTTAAAGTGTTTTATGTATCACTAAGAAACTAATGAGGTTTTAAATGGTTTTAACTCATTTTAACTACACATTCTGGCTAAGTTTTCAAAATCTCCGGGTTTTAAATACATCCAAAGTTTTTCAGCAAGTCTACTCAAATTGTCTTCAAAATACACTGTGTTTCACTAGGATTTTAAAAACGAAAAATTTAACCTCTCAAAACGATTTCCCCGTAGCATACCAGATTCGGACGTGGTGTCTTGTCCGGGTTTGGGGTGTTACAGTTCCTGAATCTGAGCTTTAAGTTCTACTAGCTCCTTCGGTGCCATCCTATATGGGGCAGCGGACACCGGAGCTGTTCCCGGAAGTAGATCAATGTTGAATTCCACATCACGATCCGGAGGTAACCCTGGAAGCTCTTATCAAAAGACATCTAAGAACTCTTTCACCGTTCTAACATCACTTACAGACAATTCTTTGGCCTCCAGAGCACTGATGAAAGCTAAGAACGCCTCACACCCTTTTCGTACCATCCATTCAGCCTTTAGTGCAGACACCACATTGGACAGGTAATTCCTTCTCTCACCTATCACCAGCACCTCCTTATCCTCAAGAGTCTTCAACATCATGCACTTAGCAGCACAATCCAAGTTTGCTTGATACTTAACTAACCAGTCCATGGCTAAAATTAAGTCGAACTCGCCGAATGGTAATTCCATCAAATCAGCCGGGAAAACAATCCATTGCACTTCTAAAGGCACATTCCTAAAGAGTTTGTTCACCACTACAGATTGTCCTAAAGGGCTAATCACAGTCATCTCTCTAGAAGCAACCTCAGATTCTATATTCAAAGTCTCAGACACAGTACTAGCAACATATGAATGTGTAGACCCAATATCTATCAAAGCTGTAAAGGGCATACCAAAAATAAGGAACATAACGGTTATGACATCCGATGCATCGCCATCCTCTCGACGTCTAGCTGCATAAACCAATCTAGGCTGTCTTGCTTCTGTACCCCCAGCACCTTTGCCCGGTGTTCCACGGCCTCGACCAAATCCATTTCCTCCTCTGGCCAGACCACGACCTCTCGGTCGTTGCTGCCCACCTCTTTCGGCCTGAGCATATCCCTGACCTACTGGCCGCACCCTGTCTGGCTCTTGTGGACAGTCCCTTATCCGATAATCCATAGATCCACACTTGAAACATCCTTTATTACCTACCCAACACTCTCCCGAATGAAATTTCCCACACCGAGCACACTGTTGAGACTGACCAACAGCAACAGGCTTCGTAACTCGACTCGATCCATCAAACCTAGGCCTCTTTTGAAAACCCCCAGCAGATCCTGATGACCCAAAGTTCCCTTTATTCCTACCCCAATCCTTATCCCGATTCTACCTCTCATACCGCTTTACCTCTTCAGATATCTTTGCTTTTTCAACTAGAATAGCAAACTCTCTTTCCCGTTGCAGAGCTATCAGTACCCGCAACTCGTCCCTTAGACCATCCTCAAACTGAACACAACGCTCATAATCAGTTGCGACAATACCTCGAGCATAGCGTCTTAAACGCAGGAACTCCGCCTCATACTCAGCCACCGACTTATTCCCCTGGACCAAGTTTAAAAATGCCTTCCTCTGAGCGTCCACATAACTTGCCCCAACATACTTTCCCTAGAACGTTGTCTTAAAGAAATCCCAGGTAATACGGTCCGCTGATGTACCACCCCTTACCTTGAGCCACCACTTGTATGCCTCATCTCGAAGGAGGGACACTACTCCTTTCAACTTTTCCTCTATTGTGCAGTCCAAATCATCCATAATCTGCTCGACCTTCCAGCCAATATTCTGCTACATTTGGAGCCACACCAAAAATACCCCTAAATATCTCGGCCCCATTTGCTCGAAGTCGCTCAGGAATAGATTTTTGAGCTACTGATCCCGTGCTTGCTCCAGCAACTCACTCTAGAACACGCAGCATAGCTTGGGACAAAGCGTCATCCCCTCCTGTTCAGTCTTAAAACCCTGCTTCCGCTACTGGTGATGTTGGCACTTCACCTTCCGGCCCATGTCTTGATTCCGAGGGTCCAGCCTCAACACCCCGGCTTCTACCACGGCCGCGTATACCACGTCCACGTCCTCTAGCAGTCATGACTACCAAATTGACTTAATCTGATTAAAATTTTATGAATTAGTATATCTTTCACTGTTTATTACCGGATAGTCTTATGAAAATAGAATTAGAAGTGGTTTTTCGCAAAATATATATCTAAATGTCTCAATCTCTAAAATTGAATCTCCTAAAACTATTAATCACAACATAATATAATCTTTTCATACAAATCAACCAATAGTCGTAACTAGGTTTGTTTTACGAGAGCCGAAAATTAGGAAATTTTAAAAGCGTGACATTTGAAAACAATGTTGAGGTTTTAAGCAAATTTTCGAGCTAATTAGTTATTCGCTTGTCATCCTTTGTTAACACTTTTAAAAAAATGATTGTTTATATTTTTATTTTAGGAAAACTCCATAGATGACATTTCATATAATATGCAATAACAGTATTAAACCAAAACCCAAATTAAAGTTATGGAGGCCTTATTACATAACAAAATACCAAATTAAGAGTAAGATTTAAAGAAGGAAACAAAATTTACAAAGAAATAATGCATGGCCACCTCAATGTCTAACTCGGCTCCAAATCCGTAACTAGGGGTTACCTGCAAAATTAAGCAGAGGGGTGAGTCACCAAGACTCAGTGTGTAATTCCCCTTACGAAAGCAATCTGGGCCTAAGCCCACAGAACACATTGGGCCTTAGCCCTCACAACATGGCATATAAAAAATTTTATGCAAAGCCACCTAGCCCAACCTAGTTTTCCATCCTCTACATCACATGAACCAGCCGAACTCCTGTGGCACCAAGCCACTATGGTACAAAACCACTGTGGTATCAGACCACTGTGATAGAGTCACTAATAAATGTATATGTGGGGCCAACCCACTGTTTACCAAACCACTGCGACAGTCACTGATAAATATATGTGGGACCAACCCACTGTGGTACCAAACCACTGTGACAGTCACTGATAAATATATATGTGGTGCCAAACCACTGTGGTACCAAACCACTGTGACATAGTCACTGGTGAAAATATGTGGGGCCAAACCACTGTGGTACCAAACCACTGTGACAGTCACTGAATCACACTTCCCCTTTCAACATCATATCCCAAAGCCCATGCAACGTATTATCATACTGAGATGAATGTAATCATATTTCCAATGTAAGCAAATAATCAAATTATACATATCTTTAGATTATGCTATTCGAAAAATAAAGTCATACAGGTACTCACCTGGTATCTCCAACCTTACCCACAAGGGTATCTCGACTGTCTATACAGTCGTTCCAGCTTTCAGCCAACACAGTTATTAACGCAAAATAATAAAGGTAAGTGTGAGTATTACACACCTGATTACACGAAGAACTAAACACTCTAGATCGTCGACACTCTCACTAGTAGGAATAACCGCGATTTGTCTATCCCAAACAGACACCAGTTCTCTACAACGACTCGGCGAAAAGTCTTGAACTGCCGACATAGCATGTCGCTTAAACTTAGGAGCAAAGATTACGTGTAACAGTCCGGTTTATACCCTAGTCAGAACAGTGGTTTCAGGACCACGAATCTGAGTCTGAATAATATTTTTAATATTATTTTCTATATCGTTGGTATGTGACTAAGCATGTGGTAAATTTTCGTGAGTTAATTTGTCCGTCTGTGTGTTTAACTTGACAAAAGGATGAAATTGCATTAAATGTGGAAGTTGCTTGCTATTTGCTAAAGTGTCTATGTGTTGTGGCTTTTTAAATGCGAGGACTTATGTGGCAATATAGCCATTATTATTGTTAGTGGACGGTAATGGGTGGTAATATGTATATATTATATGTTTATTATATTTACTTTAAATGTTTCATTAATATTATTATGTTATATGTTATATATTATTATTATAATGAAAACAAAAGCAAGCCATTACCATCATTTTTATCACCTCATTGCTGAAAAACACCAAAAGAAAAGAAAGAAAAATTTAGCTAAGCATTCGGCACTTGCAAGCCAAAATTAAGATATGATTTGGTTTCAGTTTTTGATAATTTCTACATTTTTGTAATCGTTGCTTATTCTACTATCAAGCCCATGTCTCAATTTTGTGAATTGATGATGTTTGTGAGTTATGCCATTGTTGATACATTGAGCTTTGTGATGATTTAGTGTGTTAAATGAAAGATTTGAGTTAGATAAACATGTTTTGTTCTTGAAGTTTTGATGAATTTAGCTAAAAAGGGCTAAATTGTGAAAATGGAAAATTGAGGGATTAAATTGCTAATTTGATGAAAAATATGGGATTGTATGATATCTGTGAATATTTGGCTAAGCTTAGTTGAGTGATGATGTTGTGAATTTTATGTTTTGAGAAAAATGGACTAAATTGATAAAGTGTGCAAAAAAATGAGGGTTAATTTGCAAATAACCCTAAATGTGTGTCCATGCATTGAATTGTATGAATTAGTGAATAAAAGAGTTAATTCTGAGTATGTTTAGATCAAGAATCGATGAAAACAGACTTAGATCGCGGGAAAGCGACGCCGTTTTCATTTTGATATATCGAATCCGAGGTAAGTCACTATGCAAATAAACGTATATGTATGCAAATGTATTTTTTCATATGACTAATGTTGATAATGAATGCCTATGAGAGGTTATGCATATGAATTATAAGATAGGTCGATATAGTGACAATGTCCGAGAAGTCCCGTACGAACCTAGGAATAGATAGGATTAACTATGTCATGACATAGGTATCTGTTCTGTTTTATGATGTAAGACCACGTCTGGGATGTTGACGTTGATTTAAGACTCGTGTAAGACCATGTCTGGGATGTTGGCATCGATATAAGTTTTACGAGTAAGACCACGTCTGGGGCATTGGCATCGATATAAGCTTTACTTGTAAGACCATGTCTGGGACATCGGCATCGTATTGATTCGTGTAAGACCCTGTATGGGACAGTGGCATTGATATCTAAGTGCATGTAAGACCTCGTCTGGGACGTTGGCATTGTACGACCATTCCGAGCTTTCTGAGTATCCTACTAAATTCCTTATGGTTCAATGGGTAATTCTGTAATCCGAATGGCTATGTAAATAGAGAATCTATTTCAGGTACGTTGATACATACACCAAGTGTGTATATGAGGTAAGAATTTATATGATCTTTTCCTGATGAGTATATATGATGGAATAATGAAATGATATGTGGATATGGGCATGAAAGAGTCTATTATTGGTAAGATTTTTGTGTAATGAAAGTGGCAAGTATGGCCATGTACATGAAATCATGCATTATGTGATAGATGGTTATGATATTTGAATGAACCCAAGTACCTATGTTCTCATAAATGTCTTTTATGTATAGTTTATTTGTATATGACTTACTAAGCTTTTGGAAAGCTTACTCTATGTGCGTTTTCTCTATTTTATAGGTCGTCAAAGCTACTGAGGGCTCGGGACAGTCACGGATCGTCATCACACTAATAAATTCATTTTGGTACACTTTGGATTAGATATGGCATGTATAGGCTAGCATTTTGGTATAGGCTAGTTTTGGTCATAAGTTTGCTATGTGAATTGACCTTGTGTTTTGGCTAGACATGAAATGGAAATATGCATGAAAGACTATGTTATGTGGAGCTTGTTTTAGCATGATGAATTGGTCTATGATATGGTTAAGTTTTTGGGTAAGCAAATGCATGAATTATGCATGTGTTTTGGTATTGAATTTGTTATGGTTGGAATTGTTATTGATTGTATTTATTGATTGGACAAATTGGTATGTTTTTGGTTGCCATATATGCATAATATGATTTGGTATGTATTGCTTGTAGGTGAGACCTAAAAAGGTTGGCATTTCGGCCTTGAAAATAGCCTATAATGTCACACGTCGTGGCACACGGGCGTGCCTAGAGACCATGGGGCTAAGTCTGTAGCTAGCCAAAGAACACATGGCCATGGCACACGGGCGTGCTTGGTGGCCGTGGTGGATAAGCCAGTAGCTAGCTTAAGAGTACACGGCCATGGCACACAGGCGCGCGTAGTGACCGTGTGAGGAAGTCAATATATGATCACGGGCAGGACACACGGGGGTGTCTAGCAGCCATGGAAGGCACACGGTCCTCTCCCACGGGCGTGTATCCCCTGTATTTTAGAAAAGTTTCAATTTTCCATGAAATTTTGTATGTGTTTCGGTTTAGTCCCGTCTCAACTTGTAAGCATGCTTAAGGTCTCGTTGACCATTTTAAGGGACATCATACTTGAGAATGATGAATGAATGTGTGAATTTCTATTAAAGCTTTCTGATATGTTCAGTAACGCTCCTAACCCAAATCTGGAGACGGACACGGGATAGGGGTGTTACATTACGGGTCCACTATCCTTCTTAGATTGTCTAGCACTCGTCTCCATGAAGAGACTTGATCAGTACTCAGAGAGAAACGTTGGTTGTCTTTGATTAAGGCAGACTAAAAACGAAAGGGATGTAATAGTCATGAAACCGAAAACATGGCTCCTTACCTTAAGAACCCGAATGGAATGGTAAGATTCGGCAATCAACAGACCTTCAGGCTTCAGACTGCAAAACGTTTGGCTACTGGGGTTTCCCAGAGTAAACGTTCCAAAACGAGAGAAGAAAAGGAGGGATTAGCCGAAATCTAAACATTAAAAGAGATAGCCACTTCAGCTAAGAACAACCCAAGACCGAACAGGGAAATAAAAGATGAATAGAATCGCCCTTACCTTGCATTTACTAATGAGTTGAAGGACAAAAGAGATTCGGCCACTCCACTCCACAACTACCAGAGGAGAACGAAATGAGAAGAAGTGCAAAGTGATGGAGTTTCGGTTACCAGCCAATGGAGAAGAAACAAATTCCAATAAGAATAAGAGAAGGCTCTGTCAATGGAAGAAGGGTAGAATGGTAATGAGGGAGAAAAGAGGTATCTGCTATGGTGAGAAAATCAAGAAGGAAGATGAGAGAAATTCGGCTATGATAAAGAGTGCAGAAGATAAAGAGAGATGAATTGAAAAGAGAAATGATATGGGTGAGGAGAGGTTCGGTTATGGTGAAGAAAACAAGTTGTGGAAGATGAACAAGGGAGATTCAGCTTTTGATGTTTGTCCACAACCAAGAAGAGAAAAGAAAATGTTTATGGTGAGATGAAGAAATGAAGAATAAGCCACCCAATGACTAAGGTTTCGGCAATTAGTGAGACAACTAAAAGTGAAACACGATTGACCAAAAAGAAGAAAATGTTTTTCAAACGCACAAAAGCTAAGAAAATGCTTCCACAATTTCGGCAGACACACTCTCATGACTCAAAATCGAAACACTCATACTCAAAACCCCCTTCATGACTGAAATTCTCCTCTCCAAGACCCCCACATTCGGCCAACACCTCCAAAACACTCCAAATCCCTTATTTCACTCCACAATTTGCTCCCCAATTTGACCACTTCCACTCCTCAAGCACCTCTCATCCATCCATTTCAAAAAATTTGACTCATTCAAACCCCTCTTAGAAGAGTCCCAGCCAAATGCCAACACTTCACCATCTTGAGCACAAAAATAATACTCCATAGTGCAGTAGATGGGATTCGAACTCCTTCCACTCTGCTCCTACCAGTGACGCCACCTCTACCTGGACACAAGCTCCTTTGTGTCAACAAGCACACGCAAATAATCTTAAGGCCTACTTCCCCTAGCTCGCCCCCCTTATGCCCAAAAACCAAAATTTTACCAAGGCTCTGGCTTGAACCAGAGCCTTCCCAAAACCCCCAAACACACCAAAACAACAAGCATAACTAACCAAACGCAAAAAAATAGAGCAGAATGCAGAACCCCTAAATCTAGGATGTTCCAGTGCATCGATTATCGACAACTTAATAAAGTGACGATAAAGAATAAATATTCGTTGCCGCGTATTGATGATTTATTTGATTAGCTTAAGAGAGCTTCAGTATTTTCAAAAATTGATCTGAGGTTAGGTTACTATCATCTGCGAGTTAGAGACTCGGATGTACCAAAGACAGCTTTTCGGACGAGATATGGCCATTATGAGTTTTTAATGATGCCATTTAGACTCAGTAATACCCCTGCTATTTTCATGGATCTGATGAATCGGGTATTCAGACCGTATCTAGATCAGTTTGTGGTTGTATTTATAGATGACATTCTGATCTATTCGCGCAACGAAACTGAGCATGCCGCACACTTGAGACTTGTGTTACAGATTTTGCGTGTTAAGCAATTGTACGCGAAATTTAGCAAATGTGAGTTTTGGTTGAATGAAGTTAGCTTCCTAGGGCATTTGTTTCAGCATCGGGCATTCGGGTTGACCCGAGTAAAGTTTCAGCTATACTTGATTGGAAATCTCCGTGGAATGTTTCTGAGGTACGTAGCTTTTTGGGATTTGTCGGGTATTATAAACGCATTGTGAAAGGGTTTTCTATGATAGCAGCCCTAATGGCAAAGCTATTACAGAAAGACGTTAAATTTGAGTGGTCAGAAAGGTGTCAAAAGAGTTTTAATCAGCTGAAGACCTTGTTAACGAAAGCTCTAGTGCTTATTCAGCCATAGTCGGGTAAGGAGTTCATTATTTTTAACGATGCATCCTCAAATAGGCTGGGCTGTGTTTTGATGCAAGAGGGTTAAGTTGTAGCCTACACTTCGAGACAGTTGAAACCACACGAGAGGAATTATCCGATGCACGACCTTGAATTGGCCGCTATAGTTTTTGCTTTGAAAATTTGGCGTCACTATCTATTTGGTGAAAAATGCCATGTCTATTCGGATCACAAAAGTCTAAAGTACTTAATGACTTAGAAGGATCTGAATTTAAGACAGCGACGATGGTTGGAATTATTGAAAGACTACGAGCTTGTGATTGATTATCACCCGAGAAAGGCTAATGTGGTTTCTGATGCACTTAGCCGAAAGTCACTATTTGCTTTACGCTCAATGAATGCGGATATAGCTATGACTGAAGGTGGTGTGATTATTACGGAATTGAAAGCAAGGCCACTGTTTGTACAACAAATCCGCGAAGCTCAGGAGGTGGATAATGATTTAATAGCAAAAAGGAGTCAATGTGATACGAGCAATGATTCAGATTTTCAGATAGATGCGGAGAGATGTCTATGGTTTAAGAATCGGATATGTGTGCCTAAGAACCCTAAATTGATTCGAATGATTTGTGACGAAGCTCATATTAGTAGATTATCGATTCATCCGGGTAGTACGAAAATGTATAATAACCTAAGACAACATTATTGGTGCCATGGTATGAAACGTGACATTTCAGGCTATGTGTCGAAGTGTTTAATATGTCAGCAAGTGAAAGCTGAGCATCAGGTGCCATCAGGACTACTTCAACCGATTATGGTACCTGAGTGGAAGTGGGATCAAGTCACGATGGATTTCGTATCGGGTTTTTCGTTGACGCCGAGTAAGAAAGATTCAGTCTAGGTTATTGTTGATAGATTGATGAAATTGGCCCATTTTATTTTGGTACGTACGGATTTTTCACTTGATAAGTTAACTGAGTTGTACATATCACAGACTATACGATTGCACGGAGTACCTATTTTTATTGTTTCGGATAGAGATCCGAGTTTTACATCACAGTTTTGGAAGAAACTGCAGGATGCTCTAGGTACCAAGTTGCACTTCAGTACTGCTTTTCACCCTCAGTCAGATGGTCAATCCGAACTTGTTATTCAAATACTCGAGGATATGTTAAGATGTTACGTTCTTGAGTTTGAGGGGACATGGGAACGATATTTACCTTTGATTGAATTTGCGTATAATAACAGCTATCAATGGAGTATCAAAATGGCACCATACGAAGCTTTGTATGGTCGTAAATGTCGTACACCTCTATATTGGACCGAGCTAAGTGAAGGCAAGATACACGTGATTGATTTAATCAGAAAGTAAAAGTAATCCGAGAGAGTTTGAAAGTTGCCTCAGATCGTCAGAAGTCGTACGCGGACCTGAAGCGAAAGGATATAGAGTTTCAATTGGGTGACCAAGTATTTTTGAAAGTCTCGCCGTGGAAAAAGATACTTTGATTTGGTCGTAAAGGAAAGTTGAGTCCGCGATTCATTGGGCCGTACGAAGTTATTGAGCGTATTGGGCTGGTTACGTACAGATTTATGTACCATCTGAACTAGACAAGATTCACAATGTCTTTCATGTATCGATGCTTCGACGATAACGATCCGACCCTTCTCATGTGATCAGTCCATCAGAGATTGAAACTCAACCCGATTTGACTTATGAGGAAGAACCGATTCGCATCTTAGCTTGTGAAGTGAAAGAGTTGCGAAATAAGAAAATCTCGCTGGTTAAAGTTATGTGGCATAAGCACGGGGTTGAGGAAGCGACCTGGGAAACTGAAGAATCAATGAAAGAACATTATCCACAATTATTCTATGGTAAGATTTTCTGGGATGAAAAACCCTTAAAGGGGGAGAGTTGTAATAGCCCAATTATGACCCTAATCAGAATGGTGGTTTCGAGACCACGAATCCGAGTTAGAAAAATATTTTAATATTTTATTTGATATCCATGTTATGTGTTTGCGCATGTGTTAAAATATCGCAGGCTAATTTGTCTGTTTGGATGTTTAATTTTAGAAAAAGGACTAAATCGCATAAGTGGTAAAAGTAGCCAATTATTAAATTGAGTGACTAAATTGAGTTGTTTTCTTTTGCATGAGAATTTAAGTTGCAATTTGAACTTTATATGGGTATAGTGGACGGCAATGACACAAATTTTGCATTAAAGCATTTTATTTATATAATTTTTAAAGTTGAAATGATGTTTTAATATATGTTATTATTAAAATAAGAAGACACCATTATCATCATCATTTTCCTTCTTTTCTTCATCAAAAATAAAATGAGAAAGAAAGAAACTAAGCTTTTAATCATTCGGCCCTTGCATGTCTAAATTGAGGTATGTAACTAGCTCAGTTTTTGTTAATTTTTACGTTTTTTAGATTGTTGCTTTGAATATTATTCAACCCATGTTGGAATTTTTGAATTTGATGTATGTTTGACATTCGGCCATTGATGAATGCTTATGTTTTGAAATGTTGATGGTAAAATATTGATGTTATGTTTTAAATTAACATACTTTGAATTCGAAATTTTGATAAATTTGAGTAATTAGGATGGAATTGTGAAATTTGTAAAATTAAAGGGTTCAAATGTGAAATAAATAAATTATATGGATTTGTATGGCATAGGTAGTATTCGGCCCTAAAGGAGTAATTCCAAATTATGTGTATTTTGTGTTTTGTGTAATAGGGACTAAATTGTAAAAGTTATAAATGTCAGGGGTAAAATGGTAATTTATCCGTTTATGTGATTTTTGTATTAAATTGGATGAAAAGATATTTGTATAAGTTTAAATCGAAATTCATTTAGATCAAGAACCTAAAGACACGGGATTGGATCGAGGAAAGGCAAAACTAAACAAGTAGCCGGGAAACCCTAATCTGTTGATTTCTGAGGTAAGATTTTAAGCAATTTAGATAAATCGAATGTATTTAAAATAATGTACCTATGTTAATGAAGTAAGTATATTGAATAGCTTATGGCCGAATGTGTTGGTGAATTTGGTATAAAAATAGCTTAATATGAGATTGCTTGGAATTTGAATATGATTTCATGAAATGAATATCTAAATGTAATGATGCAAATGGATTGAGAGATACTGAATTATGACATGATTATATTCAGTGATGAATTAGTCACATGCTATTGTTTGGCCGAATATGATATTTCTATTTGGGGTATGAAATAATAAATTTATGTTTGTATGGATACACTTAAACGCATTGCTGTGGATTAGACTTTGGTTATATATAAGTGCACATTTTATTTACTCACAGGTTTACAAAGGGTACTAAATGTACGAAATTATAACCGGGCACTAAGTGTGCGAAATTGGTCTCAGGGCACTAAGTGTGCGAAATTGTTAAGTAACGGCACTGAGTGTGCGATACATTACAGGAAAATTTGCACTAAGTGTGAGGAAATGTTGAGTAACGGCACTAAGTGTGCGATACGTTACTAAATCTTATTAACAAGTGTGCTGGTATGAGGCTCGTTAAAAGACTTTTATTACTGATGCTATTAAGTATACGGAATTGATCGAGTATATTATCACATGTTATGCATGAATGGTTAACTTTGGAGAGGTAAGTAAACTAGAGGTATGTATTATACCTATTAACTTGAGATTGATGATAGCTTGAATATAAATAGAAGATTTGGTAAGTATGAGAGATGTATATTAATTATTTATTATGTGATGATAGTATATGGAAATTGGTATAAGCATATAATGTGGTTATGATTTCAACCTTTGAATGTTGGGTTATTCGGTATGGATGTATAAATGAATTAGATTTTGAAATCTCGAATAAGCTTAGATATGAGTATAAATTGCTTAAATCTTACTAAGTTGTGGAAGCTTACTTTGTCTTTGGTTGTTTTTGAATTTGTAGTTTTCTTTTGGGAGCTCGGCTCGTGTTTGGGGATCAACTTGGAAGCTCATCATACTATCATCTATCTTTGGTACTCTTTTGATAAGTTAAACTAAGAGAACTATGGCATGTATAGGCTATATTACTCTTTTGAGTTTTGTATTGAATATGACGTATAAAGGCCATGCGAAAATGGCTATACTTTTATGTTTGAATATGGTTTAATCATGCTTGATTTTGGTGTTATAAATTGTGCATGTTAGGATATATGTATATATATATATATTAAACTTATCATGAAAGTTTATTTCATATTATGCTGTGTGATTTATTAATGATCAAGATATAATATACTTACTTGTAATATTCGGCCATGTTATTAGTTTATAAAGAAGGTATGTTTCATGATGTATTTATTAATGGTGATTGGTTAAACAATTTAATTTCTAAGCTTAAGTTCGATTATGTTTGAACACGATGCTTAGATTCGGGTATATTTGAGTATGATATGATTTTGTTAGTAATTACGTTTCATGGCATGTATGTTTGGTATTTAGGTTAAATGGCTTGATTGATTTGAGCTAATTATAGTTGTGATACTCGATCATGGTGTTTGAATAATGTGACAAACAAACTTGCATATTTGGTATGAAAGGTTTAATAGGTCATGTAATTGGGTTGGGCATATTCGGTCATGTTTCTTTATATGAAATGTGTAATGAGTTTAAATTCACATGTTTTAGTCAATGTGAGATGTGTTTGGTCTTGTTGTTTTAACCATGATCTTATAAGAGAAGTAATCTATATTATGATTGGATGTTCGATAGTTGATATTGAAGTTGGTATATTTATTGTTGAAAGGAATTAAAAGAATATTTATATAACATGTTTTATGTTCGGTTTTGGTGATTGTTGATTTGTTTAAGCAAAGTCATTATAAATGAGTATATTTGGCTAATGATCTTTGCTTTTAAAATGACCAAATGAATAGTGACTTATGAAAATTTGTTGCAACAAGCTTTATATTTGTATATATATATATATATATATTAATGTTAAAGCATATTCAAATAGTTCTACAATATCTTTAATGCGATTGGTTATGACTTTGAAAATAGTAATTATATGCTATATCCTGTGTTATGTCTGATAATGCTTAGTAACCCTAATCCAGTGACGGATACAAGGTAAGGGTGTTACATTACACTACTAATTCATAACTCGACTAGATTAGTACTTAATTTCTGTAATTGATTTAATAGTGATTTTCTCCAACCAATAATCCCTTGGTGTTATCCTCGAAATACTTAATAAGTGTTTCGTTGTAAACAAAACTATATTAAAATTTAACATGTTCACCTGCAGATACAACACTTAACTCTACATCTTTTATTTGCGCAAGTTTTAGCCGAAACATTTACACGTTAAGCTGCAGTCTATCACAACTTAGGGAATGACTTATAAACCATCTAGTTAAATGACTATTATTATCATTTTGATGTCCTTTTTGTATTTTCATACATTTATACAGACAAATTATTTACCACTACATCAATAAATTTTCTTGAGTAAACTTCTAAAAAATTAATTTTTAACAGAAAATGTTTTCTCTCACCAAGTTTGTTATTATTTTTAGTTTTGAACCATACATTTCATTATTTATTGCACGTTAGTTTTAAAAACAGTTATACTGTAAATATGTAATTTCCACAAGTATACACATATAATAGAATTTCTAATAATAAAAAAATAGAAGAAATAATAAAAATTAAAGTTAGCATAAAGAAAATAATAATAGTAAGCTCTTAAAACTATAACCCAAATTTAACCTGGACAAAATAGGATTACCACATAGTTTAGGAAATAATAACCAAAAAAAAAAAAGTGAATAACTTATTATTTCAAATAAAATTGCACACTCACCTTTAGTTAAATTAATTATGTTAAAGTTGTATGGAATAGTAACAGTTTGTAGAAAAAGAAAGGGATGAGATTCCCTTTATATTTTCATTGAAGAACATTACACAAATTGGTAGTTGATAAAGAAAAGTGACATTTAACATGCCATTTTCTTTTATCTAGTATTGCATGTATAATTTTGGAAAGGATGAATAGCGTTGAAAGAGACTGGGGAATTTTGTTTTGAATTCATTATCTAATTTACTAAAATGTCTTAAAAAATGCTGAACTCTTGTGTTTATGATTAAACATTTTACTAAATATACAACTACCATGAAGCTATATAAAACCCAAACTTGTGATTGAAAGATAGTGTAAAGTTTTAGTTAAATAAAGAATTATATATTTCTTGGAAAACAATGGGAGTGGAGAAGAACATAATGGTGCTCTGGATTTGTGCAATGGTGATAAGCTCAATGGTGATGGAAGAGGGTACAAATGCGACACCAATTAGCTACACAGGACTAGGAAAAAATCATCAAGTTCCATGCAAACCAGGAGGCGGTAATTGCCTCCCACCACCCTCTAACGGTTATGACAGAAGATGTTCACACCTAAAAAGATATCGATGTCATCATTCGATCGGTCATTATACAACACCCATCCTTTATTGACCACAACTAGAAAATGCACATCATGAAACTCTCCCTTTTTTTTATAAAATTATATGAAAAAAAAAAAGAAGAATTAATCATTTCATCTATTAATTCATTCCTTATTCTTGTAACCCATGTATTCCAGAAATATATACTTCAACTATTTTTTAAACATATTGAGCAAAGGTGAAACACCCCAGACCCGGTCCACGAGCCTTGACCGGATTTGGTATGTTTCTCGAAGAAAACCGGTTCAAAATTCTTTTGTTACTTAGGAAGAACTTGTGTGTTTTGAAAGAAAGTTTGTTTTGGGTTGGGCTTGAGTTGAAAACGAGGTTATTTTATATTAAAAACCCATTTATTTCAGGTGACAAAATAATTAGAGTTTATTTTAAATTAAATTGACTTAATGTTTGATAATTAAAATTACGTAACATAGTAAATAAAACAGAAATAAAATAATTCACTATGGCCTTATTACATCAAAATAATTCCTAAAATTAAATTAAAGTACTTAATGAAATAAAAATCCAAATTAATTAAATTCCTTGCTGTGCATGGCCACCTTTGAGCTCCTGCCGACCCGGTCCATTACAGACTCAATGTGTACACAAACACTAAGTCTTAACAAAATCAGGCATTTCAAATCATACATGTACATATAGAATTTAAGCAATATGATGCAAACCCGAACCCAAACCTAGATTGCCAACCGCTACACATCACCCGTACCAACCTGCACACCGTGGGGACTAATAAGTCAACCCTGCATCCGCTACACACCATCGAAGGCAGTCGCTGCAGTCGACGTGCTCATCGCCCTTATAGTTTCGTGGTCTTAGGTCACCACTTTCAGATTTCGTGGTCTTAGGTCACCACATTCAGATATCGTGGTCTTAGGTCACCACATTCAGATCTCGTGGTCTTAGGTCACCACATTCACTTCCCCTTTTCAATAACCCATATGCCCCATATCATACATAGTATGCATTAACATGCTAAATTTCATATTCTTGTCTTTATTCACATGTTACATATAACATATTTTATAATCCTAGTGGGAGTAGGAAACGTACCTGAGTACTTTGTACCATAGCATGGTACTTAGCCATATTTTCACATTCTTAATAATACATTTAAGTTAAACATAGCCATGAATATATCAAAACTTAGAGTAGGGTACACACCTGATTCGCTTAATGCTTTCAATCCAAATCCTGAAAAGCTTGATCTAATGCCTTAGATCTTAAATCTCTTGTTGCCGATTTCAATACTAATCAATTCTCGAAATCTATGCTATGCTTCTCCTTGTATTCGGCCAAGCACTTGTGGATTTTAAATCCCGAAAACAATCTCTTGGCTATGGAGATGTCGACTATGACAGAGATCCCAGAGAACCCTTACCCTTGACCTTGTAATCGACGGCTCCCTTGCTTGAGTCCTTAAAGATTCGGTCTTAAGGCTTAGAAAGAATCGATATTAACTAAATTTTGGAAGAAGTTTCGGCTAAAACACGGAGTATTTTGGCTTGGCAAAAAGAGAAGAGAAGAGATGAGAGCACTAAGAAATTCGGCAGAGAGAAGAGGAGAAACTTTAGAGAATTTCGGCAGAGGTTTTCTTGAAGAGAAAAGAATGAATGAAGAATAGCCTTACTCTTCCTTTTATAGCCGAAATTACTAGGCTAGAGTCCCCTACTTGGCCACCACTCTTACTATGTGATAATATTATCTTCTAATTATCACTTTATTCAATATTAGAATTAATCCCTTAATTATCTCTTATCTCTTAATCAATAATTATCCATCATTTATCCACTTATTTAGCCGAATTTTAAAGAGAATTAAACTCTTCCTCAAGTGCCTTGGTGCCGTCCAACTCCCTTGCTCCTTGCAGCAAAATAAAACTCTTTTATTTGCTTCCCATGTGACTCTAACCTAGGCCCAATTGCACCTGCTTGTGGCGTCAACTCCAGAGGCCCTAAGTGGCGCCTCCAAGCCACTTTTCCAAGCCCATTTGTATGTCATATTTCACCTATAAATTTTCTTAAGGCCACCCTGCTTTACTTCCCTCTCTTAACCTCAGAACTTAACTTTTCCTAAAACGTTTCCTTACATTTCCTTACATTTCCTTACATTTCCGTACATTTCCAAGTTTCCAAAAATGTTCGTTTGCCTCCTTTAAACTTAACATTTCTTACATTTCCAAGTTTCCAGAAATGTTCACTTTCCTCTTTTGAACTTAACATTTCTTACATTTCCAAGTTTCCAGAAATGTTCACTTTCCTCTTTTGAACTTAACATTTCTAAATCATTTCCTTACATTTCCAGGACATTTCTCTACATTTCCAGGACAAGACATTTCCTTACATCTTAGGGTTCCTAAAACTCCTCAAAACACATCCAACACACCCACTGAGCCCACTATCTCATGAATTACGCACGAATGCATAACCCCTAATCTAGGATGTTACAAAAGGTCTTATTGATATTTTCTCTAATTCATATAAGTTGTCTTACATTATTAAAAAAGTAGCATAGAAATAGTTTTATTGGCACAATGAAGAAATACATGAGTAAAGTAGTGCGAACAATGGAGGTCTTATTAACTTCAATGAGTTTGATAGATAGATGTGTTGTCATCCTCTAGTTTCATGGGTAACACGAAGGAGCCTGCAACTGATGCATACATCTTAAGCTCTTCATGTCCTCTTGGGAACATTTGGCCAAATGACCACTGCTAGATATGCGAACATCTGGATTGAAAATACTGCAGCTAAAGAGATAATAAATAATGTAGTTTGTCAACAAGCATATGAGTTAAATTGTAATATAGAACAATGTTACAACAAAACACTTTGGGAACTATTCAGAGGATCGTTCCCAAGGGAGGTTGAATTGAACCAAGACTAATTTTCTATACTACTCGGGCTAAATAGTAGTAATCTAAAAGTATATTATGAAAAACTAAGTTAGAGGCAATCAATCAAAATAACATAAGTTAACAAAAACTAAAGACAATCAATTTTAACAATTGAAGTTAAATTCAATTAAGCATGCATAACATTACTCGGGCTAAATAGTAGTAATCTAAAAGTATATTATGAAAAACTAAGTTAGAGGCAATCAATCAAAATAACATAAGTTAACAAAAACTAAAGACAATCAATTTTAACAATTGAAGTTAAATTCAATTAAGCATGCATAACATTACTTCATTTCAGTGTTCCTAATTAACTTCATATAAAAAAAATAGTATATCGGTAATGACAATATATTGCAAGGAAAGGAGAAATAAAAATAAAGAACATACAAATTTTTACGTGGAAACCCTTTCGAGAAAAAATCACGGGCAGAAGAGAAGAAAATTCACTATGTCGAATTCGAATGATTACAAGAGGAGTAAACTATGCTATTTATAGGCTTGTAAAACCATTTTCTAATAGAAGTGTAGTAAGATTGAAACACCTTATTCTAATCAATATCAAATAGATGGAGTTTAATAAGGTTTAAAAAATCTTATTCTAAAATAAAATAAAAGAATTGTAGTTTTATATGGATTTTACTTCTATTTTATTTTACCACTGTATTTTATTTAAATAAGGATTCGGGTCACTTAATTCTAATAATCTTCACCTTGACACGAATTCCCAATGAACAAGTTATTCATCGCGAACTCTCAACAAACAAGTTCTCCACCTCTTCCATAAAACCCCTAAAGGGTTTAACTTCAACAATGAACACCAACGAAGTCCAAGCAATGCTCAAACTTGGTTATATGAAGTGACTTAGTCATCATATCTGGAGGATTTTCATGAGTACTAATTTTACTCACAACAATATCACCAAGAGCAATAATATCACGAACAAAATGATACTGAACATCAATGTGTTTGTTCTCTCATGAAACATTTGATCTTTTGTGATGAAGATGGCACTCTGACTGTCACAAAATACTGTACTAATTCGAAGGTCTTCATTGAGTTCACTAAAGAGTCCCTTCAACCAAATAGCTTCTTTACAAGCCTCGGTAATCGCCATGTACTCAGCTTCAGTGGTAGACAAAGTTACTGTAGTTTGCAAAACTGATTCCATAACCTTCGATTGTAAAGACATAACTTTTATGAGATATTCTTCTATCAATGTCTCTAGCAATATCAACATCAACATACCCAATGACTCCATCTCTAGCTCTTCCAAACTGTAAGTAAACATCAGTAGTACCCCGCAAGTATCTTAAAATCCACTGAACTGCTTTCCAATGTTCTTTACCAGGATTCACCATGTATCTACTAACTGCACTAACTGCATATGATAAATCTGGATTGGAACAAACCATAGCATACATGAGAGATCCCACTACACTAGAGCATGGAACATGTGACATCTATTCAATCTCATCATCTGATTGTGGAGACAAAGCTGATGGAAGCCTGAAATCACCTACTAAAGGAGTACTAATAGGCTTAGCACTCTTGCATATTGGACCTATAAAGAACTTTCTCAATGTACCCATTCTTAGGTACAAATTACTTGCTTTTCCATCTCTAAGAATCTCCATACCAAGTATCTTTTTTACTGGTCTCAAATCTTTCATCTCAAATTCTTCACTTAGTTGGGCTTTGACCTTTCTGATCTCTTATTTATCTTTCGCTGCTATCAACATGTCATCAACATAAAGGAGTAGATACACAAAAGAACCATCACTGTATTTCTTAAAGTTAACACAACTTTCAAAGCTACTTCTTTTAAAATCATGAGAAGTTATAAAGGAATCAAACCTTTTGTACCACTGTCTTGGTGACTGTTTCAAACCGTAAAGGGACATTTCAGCAAGCAAACATAGTCCTATTTTTCTGAAACTGTAAAACCCCCTAGTTGTTGCATGTAAATATCCTCCTCAAGCTCTCCATGCAAAAATGTAGTTTTTACATCTAACTACTCTGTAACACCCCAAACCCGGCCTAGAAGTTAGGCCCAAATCTGGAGTGTCACATTGAAGTGTTTTTTGAAAACCATGTTTTCACTGAAAACCCTTTTTGTTTAAAAGCTTAAGTAAAATCCCAGTTACGTTAGTTTATTTAAAACGTGATACATTGAAAAAAATTATTAATTTTATTCCCAAAATATCTTTTTAGTTGCGGGAGCTAATTTTTAGAGTAATCGATTTACGAAAAAGATTAAGTCGCGAAACCATTCTGAAAATGTAGCACAAACATAGTGTTGTTTTAAAAACTATTAGCATTTTGGAAAACCGTGATTTACTTCTAACGGATATAATTCAAACATAATTGAAACCACAAAGTTAAAATCCAAAAATTTAAAGAGGCCATATTACAACCCAAATCAAAATACTTGAATGTAAGTAATCAAAACGGGAAACATGAGCAGTCTGTGGCCTTCTCCGAGTCCCTCGCAGCACCGATCCGCCAAGGCTAGGGATTACCTGCACAGTGAAAAATGGGGTGAGTTTACGAAAACTCAGTGTGTAATCCCTTTACTAGAGTAACAGTCAGTATACAGAAATAGAAGTCAAAATAGTCTGGGCCAAAGCCCTTTAACCGTAATAGTATAGTCCAGGTCAAAGCATATGTGGGCCAAAGCCCACTACAATATCATTTGGGTCACCGCCTATAACAGAATCAGTTGGGCCTAGCCCACACCCAGTAATAGAAGAAGTGGGCCTAAGCCCAGTACAGTGACAAATCTCATGATAGATATGCAATAGTATGAGGATGCATCCCACCCCAATCCAGCCAACACACCACCCGTACCAACCCTACACTTACGTGGGGATAAAATTGACCCACCCAGCCAGCACACCAATGTTAGCACCGATTGCGGCCCTAACCGAAATCGCAGCAAAGCTGCTATTATATATATACGGCTCTAAGCCTTCAATAGCGGTATTATAATTGGCACAAACCATCAGTAACTGTATTATGTTTGGCACATAGCCATCAGCGAATGTAATATAATCAGCACACAGCCTTGGGTAAATATGATCGACACAGAGTTATTGATATATATGTTAGGCACATAGCCACTGGTAAATACGATTGGCACAAAGCCATAATCAAGATGGCACAAATCCATATTTAGGTTGGCATAGAGCCACAATCAGATTACGCAGCTTTAAGTCCTCCGTCGGTCCACAGTTGTCTCATGCGTACCGTGCGACCTTAACAGATCAATATTGGATCCACAGTCATCATGCGACCCATGCGACCCTATCAGAACTTCCTCCGTATCAATGTCCCAACCCCATGCAATATGTCGTGTATGTCATGCTCAATCATTACACGTGCATGCAAAATGGCCATGCTCAGTAACAGTCATTTAAACATATACTAAAAGCATATCAGTCACATGACCACAGTCAAGTCAGTTAAAACACAGTCATACGATCACTATTAAATCAGTCAAATTCATAGTGTAAGTCAGTCATTTACCCACAAGGGCAAAATAGTCATTTTACCCTATAAGGGTATTTCGGTAATCCTACCCTTCAGGAGTATTACGGCAATTCTACCCTACAGGGGTAATTTGGTAACCCTACCCTACAGGGGTGATTCGGTAACTCTACCCTACATGGGTATTTTGGTAAGTTTGCAAATCGAAGGTATTTTGGTAATTTTGCAAACTGAGGGTATTTCAGTAATTTTGCAAATCGTGGTCTCAATGACCCTACAGAAGGTCCACCGTCTCCTCGAGCGTATTAAGTAACCTAAACAGTCACAACGGTGTAAATGGCCTAAGGCCCATTACTCGACCCAAGTGGGCCTACACACTCGTGTGGCCCATTTAGCCCAAATACAGCCCCAGTTATGCAAATGTCACATTCCAAACCACACTTACCACATCGCATACATTTTGTCTGTGTGGGCCCACATGACCCATTTCGGCCCAATGAGGCCCAGAACAGTCTAAGACAACGAGAGCGCTCTTGGTGGCCTTTTCAGACTAACACCCATGTTCGTGAGCTCGGTCCACCACACGAGCGAGTGCACACTCGTGTGGCATCATTTGTCGGGTACTTCGACTTTTTGGCATTTGTCGATCTACTTGGAGTGTTACGTGTGTGAGTACACACCTGATCACGTAGAGTACTAAAAATTCCCGCGCGCCGGAACCTTGACTAGATCGGTTGACTGTGATTAGCCGGCTCGAACCAGAGTTTGGTGTAGCCACCCTTCCGTATCCTAGCGGAAAGTCCCGAATAGCTGACACTGCACGCCTCTTAAACTTGGGAGTAGAGGCTACGAGTCTACTTCCAGTAGGCACTCTTCCTGGTTCCCCCTCAGACTGGCTATCACTTGCCTCCATGATAATCTCTTGATTGCCTTGATCGAAACCTTAGAGTAGGAAGTTGGCTACTATTAATCACTTACCCTTTAAACGCCCCTCGAGGAACAATCCCATTCTGCCAAGAGGAGACATCCCTAACTCGAGCTCACTGGCTAAACCGTCAAAGATTTGAAACTAAGAGAATTGGAGATGGATGATGAAACAAAGGAAATAGAAAAGGAAAGTGTAGAAGTAGTCTAAAGATTCTCAATAGGCAAAGTGAAAGTATTCGACTTTAGTAATACAAAGGACACTCGAAAAGAGTCAAAGGAAAGAGAGAAAAGGAAAAAAGGGTGTTCAACTATCACCGAAAGAAAAAGGAAACATAGGAACCTTACTTCGATTTAGCAAAAGGGGAGAAGAATAATGTAAATTAGGCATAGGCAGCACTTGATGCAAAGAAAATAACAGATAAAAGAGGAATTGCTCGGTTTTGAAAAAGGCAAAAAGAAATAAAACAAATGAGTCAAAAGCCAAAATGGCTAAAAGAAAAATGGCATCCCTTCATACATTAGCCGAATTTCTAAGAGCAAAGACCCCAATATTCGGCCAACACCTACCCATTTCAAATTCTCTAATTTTCTCCTTGAATTTAGCCACCAACCGAGTTTGAATTACAATCAAACTCCTTTATCCAATCTTCATCCCTTGAAACACTCCCCTAAAACACTCACTTGACTAATTCAAACTCTCCAACACAGAGTTCAAATCCAACACAAACTCTTACCCACACAAGAGTAAAATAAATAATCCCCTTTTGCATGCAGTGAGACTTGAACCTCTGCCCTCCTTTCCATACTTGTGACGTCACAACCACTCCACCACAGGCTTTCTTGTGTCTCCTTTTTAATTCTAAACACTTATAAAGCTTAATACTTGGAGTTAGGGTCCCCTAATGCTAAAAATAAAAATTTTCCAGATGACATGGCTTGAATCCAGGACTTCATAGAAGCCCCCTAACCTTCCAAAATCACTCACCTAATCAATCCAACTTGCATTAGTACCGTTCTCTTGTTCTCAAAAGTTGTAAATGCTCCCATGCCCAAGGCCCAATAGGCCCAATTCAACTAGGCCCAAATTCAGGGTGTTACAACTCTACCTTCCTTAAAAAAAATTTTGTGATCGAAATTTCCAACTCTTAGAACAGTCGCACAACCCAAACTACACCACCGCGCTTCCGCTGCGCACTCTAATTCCAAAACATTACCTCTTACGCACACCCAAAATACCTATCCACTAGAGTAGATAGATATCATACAAATACAATTTCCATATCCACAACATCACACAGAATAAGTACAAAATCTAAATTTAAGCATCACAGTACAGTCTAATATCTAAGGTAATCACAGTGTTTCCTATTACATAACAGCAGACAACGGTGTTTAGCAAACTTACGAGTTTGGCGCCGGAGACTCGGTGAACCACACTTTCAGAAAAATAGTCAATACCATATTTCAAAAACTTCAACTCTTTTCAACCCTTTTTGAAACAATTCATTTGGAAATTCAATTTTAAAGACCCAATCCACAGCTGTGTTTTGCAACCTGGCTCTAATACCACTAAATGTCACACCCCAAACCCGGCCTAGAAGTTAGACCCGAATCAGGTATGTCACATTGAAGTGTTTCTTGAAAACCATGATTTCATTAAAAACCCTTCTTGTTTAAAAGCTTAAGCAAAATCCCAATTACGTTAGTTTATTTAAAACTTGGTACACTGAAAAAAATTACTAATTTTATTTTCAAAATATCTTTTTAGTTGTGGAAGCTAAATTTTAGAGTAATCGATTTACGAAAAAGATTAAGTCGCGAAACCATTCCGAAAATGAAGCGAAAACGTAGTGTTGTTTTAAAAACTATTAGCATTTTGGAAAAACGTGATTTACTTCTAACGGATATAATTTAAACATAATTGAAAACCCAAAGTTAAAATCCAGAAACTTAAAGAGGCCTTATTACAACCCAAATCAAAATACTTGAATGTAAGTAATCAAAAAGGAAGACATGAGCAGTGTGTGGCCTTCTCCGAGTCCCTCGCAGCACTGATCTGCCAAGGCTGGGGATTACCTGCACAGTTAAAAATGGGGTGAGTTTATGAAAACTCAATGTGTAATCCCCTTACTAGAGTAATAGTCAGTATACAGAAACAGAAACTAAAATAGTCTTGGCCAAAGCCCTTTAACCATAACAGTACAGTCTAGATCAAAGCATACGTGGGCCAAAGCTCACTACAATATCATTTGGGTCACCGCCTATAACAGAATCAGTTAGGCCTAGCCCACACCCAGTAATAGAACAAGTGGGCCTAAGCCTAGTACAGTGACAAATCTCATGACAGATATGCAATAGTATGAGGATGCATCCCACCCCGATCCAGCAAACACACCACCTGTACCAACCCTACATTTAGTGGGGATAAAATCGACCCACCCAGCTAGTACACTAATGTTAGCACCGGTTACGGCCCTAACCAAAATAGCAATAAAGCTGCTAGTATATATATGTGGCTCTAAGCCTTCAGTAGCGGTATTATAATTGGCACAAAGCCATCAGTAACTGTATTATGTTTGGCACATAGCCATTAGCGACGGTAATATTATTGTCACACAGCCTTGGGTAAATATGATCGACACAGAGTCATCGATATGTATGTTAGGCACATAGCCACGGGTAAATAAGATTGGCACAAAGCCGTAATCAAGATGGCACAGAGCCACAATCAGATTACGTGGCTTTAAGTCGTCTGTTGGTCCAAAGTCGTCTCATGTGACTCGTGCGACCTTAACAGATCAATACTAGATCCACAGTTGTCATGCGATCCGTGCGACCCTATCAGAACTTCCTCCATATCAATGTCCCAACCCCATGCAATATGTCGTGTATGTCATTCTCAATCATTACACGTGTATGCAAAATGGCCAAGCTCAGTAACAGTCATTTAAACATATACTAAAAGCATATTAGTCACACGACCACAGTCAAGTCAATTAAAACACAGTCATACGATCACAGTCAAGTCAGTCAAATTCATAGTGTAAGTCAGTCATTTACCCACAAGGGCAAAATTGTCATTTTACTCTATAAGGGTATTTTGGTAATCCTACCCTTCAGGAATATTTTGGTAATTTTACCTTGCAGGGGTAATTCGGTAACTCTTCCCTACATGGGTACTTCGATAAGTTTGCAAACTGGGGGTATTTTGGTAATTTTACAAAATAAGGGTATTTTAGTAATTTTGCAAATCAAGGGTTTTCAGTAATTTTGTAAACCGGGGTTTTTTAGTAATTTTGCCAATCGAGTCTTTTTAGTTATTTTGCAAACCGAGGTCTCACCGACACTATAGAAGGTCCACCTTCGCCTTGAGCGACTTAAGTAACCTAAACAGTCATAACGGTGTAAATGGCCTAAGGCCCATTACTCGATCCAAGTGGGCCCATACACTCGTGTGGCCCATTTAGCCCAGAAACAGCCACAGTTATGCAAACGTCACATTCCAAACCACACTTACCACATCGTATACATTTTTTTGTGTGGGCCCACAAACCCACTGGGCCCACACAACCCATTTCGGCCCAACGAGGCCCAGAACAACCCAAGACCACGAGAGCGCTTGTGGTGGCCTTTACAGACTAACGCCCATGTTCGTGGGCCCGATCCACCACACGTGCAAGCGCACGCTCGTGTGGCATCATTCGTTGGTACTTCGGCTTTTCTGCATTTGTCGATCTACTTGTGGTGGTGTGTATGTGAGTACACACCTGATCACGTAGAGTACTAAGAATTCTTGCGCGCCAGAACCTTGATTAGATCGGTCGACTGTGATTAGCTGACTCGAACCAAAGTTTGGTGTAGCCACCCTTCTACATCCTGGCGGAAAGTCCTGAATAGCCGACACCACACGCCTCTTAAACTTGGGAGTAGAGGCTACGAGTCCACTTCCAATAGGCACTCTTCCTAATCCCCCCTCAGACTAGCTATCACTTGCCTCCATGATAATCTCTTGATTGCCTTGATCGAAACCTTAGAATAGGAAGTCGGCTACTATTAATCACTTGCCCTTTAATCGCCCCTGAGGAACTATCTCATTCGGCCAAGAGGAGAAATCCATAATTCGAGCTGTAACATCCGAGATTTAGGGGGCTTTACATCTATTAGGTTTCTCTGCGTTTGATATGTTATGCCTGTTGTTGGGTCTGTTTGAGGGCCTCGAGAAGGCTCGGGGTTAAGCTGAAGCCTTGGTATAATTTTGGTTTTTGGGCATTTAGGAGGGAAGCTGACTGGGGCAGGACTTAAGGGTTATTGTTTGTGGTTGGTGACACAAGAGGTGTAGTGGTAAAGTGGCAAGGGGATGCCACCTAGCATGCAGGTAGATGGCGTCACAAAGAGAAGCTGAGAGGGAGAGGGTTCGAATCTCTCAAGCAGCACAAGGAAGTATTATTTTTGGCTCAGGCAAGGGAGGCAACTAGGTGGTTAGCAAACTCTGGATGAGAGAGACAAGACCTAGTCAAATGTTTCAAACGAGTGGTGGAGAGCTATTTAGGGAGTTTGAATTATTCAAACTTAATTGAATGAGTGGAGGAGAGGGAATTAAGGAGTGTTTCAAGGAAGAAGCTTGGGGATTAAGGTAAGGAAGTGGTTGGCCAAATTTTTGAAGGGTGTTGGAGGAGCAAAATCGATCTTGTGGAGTCCTTGGAAGTGGGTAGGCATTCGGTTTTGGTTAAGGGGTTTAGGTGCCAAAATTTTTTGGGTGTTGAGTGTTTCCATTATTTTTTTCTCTCTTTTCTCTTTTTTGTCATACGGTACTCCTCTAATCCTCAACCCTTCTCTTTAGTTTGCCAAAACTCCTCAACCATTTCTTTTCATTCTAGTGCTTAGTAAGGCCGAAACCTATAGAGCACTCATTTCCCTTTCTATTTCTTTCTCTTATCTTCTCTTTTACTTCACATAACAAGATTTGATCCCCTATTGACGAACCCTCTTAGTTTCTATTCTTCTTTTACTTCTTTCCCCTTTACTCCGAGCCGTAACATTCCTTTTTGTTTCCTACTCCATTACCGAAACATTAGTGCTTCATTCTTTAGTCATCTTTTATCACCATTGGTTGTAAAGTTTATTCCTTCAAGGCTGAAACATCTGTGCTTCAAGTTTTCCTTTATTTTCTTTGGTAAGCTGAAACTTATCTTCTCTTCTTTCTCCCTGTATTTTCTTGATCATAGCCGAATCTTCTCTGCTATAGTGATTGTGCCGAATTCTCTTGGGTGTTGTTCGGGTCCTCTGTGTTAAGGTAAGATTATTCCCTTTCGATTTCCTCTTGAATAAACCTGCTACTCTTTCTTTTCCTGGTAAACCAAACTTGCCTTGATTAATAATTAACCTACTTCTTTCTCTCTGTGTTACGATGATTAAGGGGGACAAAGTGTTAGGCATCTGATTCGGATCTTTCATCGGTTTGGTGGTGAAGGGCGCTTAATCCAGGAAATATCATTAGCCGAACCACTTAGGTTTCGAGTCTAAGAAATGACTAATCCCTGAACCCCATCTCTCTTTTTGGGATTTTTAGGTAAGGGAATTCTCTCTAGGTATTCTATTAGTCTATTTGTTCATTGTTCATTGCCTTAACCCAGTTGAGTGGTTAAACAATCATCTCTTTTGTATAGCGATTTATTGATCAAGACTTTTAATGGATGCAAGAAACGTTCAAATTGGGGAAGGGACCAAACCCTTGGTTTGGACTCCAAAGTTTAAGAAGCAAGCGGTATCGGCAGTTCGAGACTGGCCACTGGGGTGTGGGCTGGCTTCTGAAAGGGATAAGCAAATCGCTGTGGTCCCTATGAGTGAGGACATTAGCGAGATCGATAGCTTTATCCTTCAGGTTTACAGGTGTGTAATTATCACACTATTCCTTAATTATATAAATGTGTATGTACTATGTCTGGAAGCCGAAAATCACGGCAATGGTGATTGAGTTACCCATGTTGGGTAAACTGAAACCCCAGGTCAGTATAGTATAATCGAGCCTTTTATTTATTGTGGATAACATGATTGTGGGTGTATGCTAAGTATTACATGTGTTACATCATATAACCAATCTATTATACTATGTTGCATGTGCATGGGATATTGGGATGATAATGATATGAAGGGGAAGTGTATATCGGTGACATTGTCATATTAAATGATGGCGTGGTGCCTCATTAATGTATCGGTGATTTAATCACGTGTGAGTCAATGGCTAGACCACGTTATGTGGACTTTGAGCAGTGTGTCTGTCAGCATGACTGCCAAAGAGGTGTGTAGAGGATGGAGGGTTGATTGTAGAAATCCCCACAGGTGTGTTGAGGATGGACATATGGAGCGGTGTGTAGAGGATGGAATACTAGGCTGGGTTGGGTTGCATATTGATTACTTGTTCATGTTGTAATGATTCGATGATGTTTTGGGGCTCAGGCCCACTTGTGGAATTTTGTGGACTAATTGCACACTGAGTCTGGTGACTCACCTCACTTTCTTAAACAACTTGCAGGTAACCCTTAATTCTTTGAACCGGGCTGGATTGGACTCGAGGTGGCCATGCATGGGTTATTTTATTAAACTTTATTTTTATTATCATTAGCTACTTTTCTTTCGGGAATTTTTAATATGTAATAAGGCCACTTCAATGTTGGTAAATTTTGGATATTAAATTTGTTTTGTTTCACACCAGTTTATAAACTATTCGACGGAATGTTTTTTATAAAATACAAACGAACGTTTTCTTTGCAACCTGTCAAACAACATTTCTTAAAAAAATAGATTTTTGTTGATAATCTAAAATTTGAAAAATTGATAAGTATTTTTAAACGTCACCTAATCGCAAGTCTTGGCTAACTAAATTGCTGACTCAAATGAACTACAGGTTTTCAACTGAAGCACGAAACTTGGGGTTTTATTTTAAGAAAAAGATGAAGTTGTTTAAATTTTTCCAAAGATGGTAAAACTTTCCAAAAACGTTTTTTGGTGACATGCCAGATCCGGTCATGGTGTTTGGGCCAGGTTTGGGGTGTTACGCGAGCTCACTGGCTAAATCGTCGAAGATTTGAAACTAAGAGGATTGGAGATGGATGACGAAATAAAGAAAATAGAAAAGGAAAGTGTAGAAGTCATCTAAAGATTCTCAATAGGCAAAGTGAAAGTATTTTGCTTTAGCAATACAAGGAGGGACACTCGAAAAAGAGTCGAAGGAAAGAGAGAAAAGGAAAAAGGGGTATTCGGCTATCACTGAAAGAAAATGGAAACAGAGGAACCTTACTTCGATTTAGCAAAAGGGGAGAAGAATAATGTCAATTTGGCACAGGCAGCACTTGATGCAAAGAAAATAATAGAGAAAAGGGGAATTGCTCAATTTTGAAAAAGGCAAAAAGAAATAAAACAATTGTGTCAAAAGCCGAAATGGCTAAAAGAAAAATAAGATCCCTCCATACACTAGCTGAATTTCCAAGAGCAAGGACCCCAATATTCAGCTAACACCTACCCGTTTTAAATTCCCTAATTTTCTCCATGAATTCAGCCACCAACCGAGTTTGAATTACAATCAAACTCCTTCATCCAATATTCATCCCTTGAAACACTCCCCTAAAACACTCACTTGACCAATTCAAACTCTCCAACACAGAGGTCAAATCCAACACAAACTCTTGCCCATACAAAAGTAAAATAAATAATCCCCTTTTGCATGCAGTGAGACTTGAACCTCTGCCTTCCTTGCCATACTTGTGACGCCACAACCACTCCACCACAGGCTCTCGTGTGTCTCCTTTTTAATCCCAAATACTTATAAAGCTTAATACTAGGAGTCAGGGTCCCTTAATGCTAATTTTTTTTTCAAATGACATGGCTTAAACCCAGGACTTCCTAGAAGCCCCCTAACCTTCGAAAATCACTCACCTAATCGTTCCAACTTGCATTAGTGTTGTTCTCTTGTTCTCAAAAGTTTTAAACGCTCCCGTGCCCAATGCCCAATATGTAACACCCCAAACCCGGCCCATGCGTTTCGACTGGATCTGGCATGTCAAAGCTCGTACTTTGAAAACCTTTGCTTTGTTGTTTCTTTGAAATTGTGAGTTAATTAGACAATATTTAAGGAAATAAGCGGCATTTTAAAAATAAAACTTTGTATTAAGTATTATTAAGTATAAATAAACCTTATCATAAAATTCATAAGTTGCTTAACATTGAAAATGACTTAGTTGAATGAACCTAGAGGCCTTATTACATAAATGTTCTCGAAATAACAATGAAATGAATTAAACTTAAAGAAATCTCAAAGGAAAATAACTTTTTGAAATAGAACTTGATGGCCCCTCGAGTCCGTCTCGGCTCCCATGTCCGTGATCTACTGTTCATCTAGAAGAGTAGAGGAAAGGAAAGCGTGAGTCACAAAGACTCAGTGTATAAATCTGAAAACACACATCGACCTGAGCCCACAAACACATTATGGGCCCTGGCCCATACAGGAAGGCATCAATCATAATCACATAATAAACAATAAAGAATGAATAACCCAACCCATCATAGGTTTCCATCCTCTACACACCAACTCGTACCAACCATCACACCTTGGGGATTTCTACAATCAACCCTCCATCAGCTACACACCAAAACGACAGTCGTACTGCCTATTCCTATTAAGTAGGAATCATTAAACGTGGCATAGCCACTGATCACTGCGTGACCTATCATGCACTTCCCCTTCATCATATCAATATCCCATCCCATGCATACACTCATAATGAAAACATCATGCAGTCATATATATTTTTCAATACACATAGGGAGTTCTATGTTTACGTACCTGGCATCCTTGCCTAACCCTTTTAGGGTTCCATTCGACTGTCTATACATCCTTATTTCGGCTTTTTAGCTCATAACAAACATAAATAGATATACATACAGGTTTATTAGTAGTGTGTTAGAGATCTACACATCTGATTACCGATAAAACGAGGCTTTCTACATCGATGCTATCCTTAGTCAACACAACTGCTATCTGCCTAAGGTGTTGTTCAGAAGCTCATCCACAACCAATTGGCCAATCTTGAACAGCAGATACTGTTCGTTTCTTAAACTTAGGGATTCTTTCTTTTTCCTGATCCATATTTAATTCCATCAAATCCTTATCAGAGCTACTATAACAATATTTAATCGTTAATCCTCCTTATAGAGTTAAAATCATATATATATTGAACGAATCTAATAAAAATCTAGGGATAATCTTCTTACCTTAAAATCCCGAAATTGGAGACTTATGATTTTCGGCTTTTAGATCTAGTCGACTAAGCTTCCTTCAAATCCCGATTGCCGCCCATCATAAAACTATTAACTATTAGCTTTCGGCTTTTGCCTTTCTAAAATAAATTATGAGAACTAATCAAAAATTGACTCTTACCTTAGCTTAGGAGATTCGGCTAGCACTAGGGAGAGGATTCGGCAATGCTAATGGAAGATTTAAATGCCGGAAGTATATATCAATTCCTCAAATAGGATGAATAAAAGAAAAAGCGATGGATGCTTCGGCTTTTTAGAGAAATCGGCACAAGGGAAAAGAAAGTGGGGAGAAGTTTCGGCTTTTGAAGTAATTGAAGAAAGAAATTTGGAAAGGGAGAGGCTAGGCAATTTCGGTAGTAAGGGAGATGTTTTTAGGGTTTTCAATGTCAGAAACAAGGAGCTAGCCCCCCCTATTTATAGATTTTTGACACCTACTGCTAAATACTGAAAACGCCCTTAAAATTTAAGCTAGAAGAGAGGAGAATTTCGGCACCCTCTATGCCATGCAGTAGCCGAATTTTACACTCCTCTAGGTGGTGGATTTCCGGCCAACACTTCCTTTGAAGATAAGCTCCTAACTTTTCTCCTTTTTATCTATGATATTATCACTTAAAAATTCACATAATTTTTCCTATTTTATAGCCTTGTAGCCGTCTACCTCTTACTAACCCTAATGCCAAATTAAACTCACTTAAATTAAAAGATCTGGGCCTCATTAAACTTAAATTTTGGGCCCCTAAATCCCTTCTGTGTGGCGTCACTTCTAATTCCCTTATAGTGCCACTTATTGCTGGGCCACAAGCCCATGTTTGGCATTTTAAACATAATTACCACTTTTTTAATCCCTTAATGCCCAAGCTAATAATTTAATCAAGGCCTTAGCCTAATCCTGAGCCCAATTTGGACCCCTATCACTTAAATTAACCTATTAAAGTTATCCTTACACTAAATGCATAGGCCCATAAATTTAGGATGTTACACAATAGGCCCAATTCTACTATGCCCAAATTTAGGGTGTTACATGCTCAAGCTCCAAATCATGCATGGCCGCAATACCAAGCAAAGCTTGAATCGAACTACGCTTCACAACTGGGGAGAACACAACTATGAACTCCACTCCTGGAATTTGACTGTAACCCTTTACAACAAGCCTTGCTTTATATCTATGTTCTTCAATTGCTACAGTCCCTTCATTCTTTTTAAACACCTATTTACAACGAACAACCTTTTTACCTTTAGGAAGTTTCACAAGATCCCATGTTCTGTTTTTGTAGAGTGATTTCATCTCCTCTTACATAGCAAACATCCACTTTTCTGAGTCTTCACAGCTAACTGCCTCAAAATATTTAGATGGCTATTGGTTTGCATCTATATCTTCAGCCACATTTAAAGCATAAGCAATTAGTTTAGCCTCGGCATACCTCTCTAGAGGTTTAATTTATCTTCTAGTTCTATTTTTGGTGATAGAGTATTGTGGTGAAGAAGAAACTCTATTCTGAATTTTTGTACCGGCTTAAGGAGTCGACTCTGTTGTAGATTCTGGATTAATTTGATGCTCCACCTGCTTTTTATTTTCTTTATTGGAAGAGTCTTTAAGAGATAAGTCTGGTAGCATAGTAGTTTCATCAAAAACAACATATCTTCTAATCACAACTTTTCTGTTTTCAGTACACCATAACTTATACCCTTTTACACCAGCTTTATAACCAAGAAAAACACATTTAATGGATCTCAGTTCCAATTTCCTGTTATTAACATGAGCATACGCAGGATACCCAAAGATCTTTAAATCAGAATAGTCACCAGGATTACTAGACCATACCTCTTGTGGAGTCTTTTTCTCAATGGCAATGGATGAAGAATGGTTGATCAAGAAAACATGCAGTAGAGGCTACTTCGGCCCAAAATGACTTTGGTAAGTTGGCATTTGACAGCATACATCGAATCTTCTCCATGATCATTCTGTTCGTTAGTTCTACAACGCCATTTTGCTGTGGAGTATGACGAATTGTCAAGTGTCTCACAATCCCTTCTAACTTGCACAATTTATTAAACTTATTAGAACAAGACTCTAAGCCATTGTCTGTAAGGAGTTTTTTATTTGTTTTCCCATTTGTTTTTCAATCATATATTTTCAAGACTTAAATACGGAAAATACATCGCTTTTCTACTTCAGGAAGAATGCCCAAACTTTTCTGGAAAAATCATCAATAAAAAGTTAGCATATAATTAGCTCCACCTCTCAAAGGCACACTGGCTGGCACCCATAGATCAGAATGAATATACTTCAACGTTCCCTTCATGTTATGGATTCCTCTGGTAAATCAAACCCTCGTTTGCTACCTAAAAATACAGTGCTCACAAAACTTCAGTTTGCAAATTCCTTGCCCATTAAGATGTCCTCTTTTGCTCAATTCTGCTATGCCATTCTCACTCATATACCCTAGGTACATATGACAAAGTTTAGTAATATCATAATCTGACAATGAAGAGGAAGCGGCAGTTGCATCAGCAGTAAGAACCCTACAAAACATATAACTTGGCAGTTTCTTCCCTTTCATCACAACGAGGGAACCTTTATAAATATTCAAAACCCCACTTTCAGCTGTGTATTTGTACCCTTTTGAATCAAGGGTACTCAATGAAATTAAATTTTTCTTCAATTATGGAACATGCCGTACGTCACTAAGTGTTCTAACAACTCCGTCAAACATCTTAACATTAATTATTCCAACACTTGCAATTTTACACGAAGAATTATTTCCCATCAAAACAACACCTTCAAACACTATTTCGTAAGTTATAAACCAATCCTGATTTGGACTCATGTGGAAGGTGTAGCCCGAATTAATGATCCATTCATCGCTCACTTTAGAATTGTTGACAGAAGCGACTAAAAGTTCACCATCGCTGTAGTCTTCTACAACATTAGCTTCACCAGAATTTTTTGGTTGTTTTCCCTTTTGATTCGTAGCCTTCCTGTTGATCTTATTCTGTAGCTTATAGCACTCAGCTTTAATGTGCCCTTTCTTCTTGAGAAGTTACAAGTTTTACCTCTTTTTGAAGACTTCGATCTACCCTTAGATTTACCACGAGGATTCCATTCCTGTGTCCTTCCATGATCATCATTAACATTCTGATCTTGTCTCCCATGAACAATGAGACTCTCACCCTAAGAGTCAGTTTTAACCATAAGCTGCTTTATCTTATCATATGAGGTCAAAGAATCATAAACCTCATTAACTGTGAGAGACTCACGGCTATATAAAATCGTGTCTCTAAAGGTTGAATAAGACGGCAGCAACGAACGAAGTAGAATGAACTCTAGATCTTCCTTATCATACTAAAACTTTATGACCTCCAAGTTTGAGAGAATTTCTTTAAACACTATTAAGTCTTCGTGCACAGATGCACCTTCCTCCAAACGATGAGCAGAAAGACGCTGCTTCATATGCAGCTTACTGGTTATAGTTTTTGACATACATATTTGTTTCAGCCTCTTCCATAATCTAGCAACGGTCTTCTCCTTCATCACATCCTGTAAAATTTCGTTAGACAAATGCAGATGTAACTATGTTAACGACTTTAGATCCTTGTGCTTCTTGTCTTCCTCTGTCAATATTGAAGGCATCTTATCTACCCCTAGCAGGGCTTCCTCTAAGTCCATCTGTGCAAAAACTGTCTGTAATATCCCGGGTTAGGGGGCTATTTTGGTTATGGCTTTGTTTGCATGTGTCTGGTGTGCTATGTTGTTGTTCTTGATGTTTTGGGGCTTAGTTGTGAACTAGGTGTAAGCCTGAGTGGTAGGAAAAATCTTTGCTTTTGGGCTTAGGTGAGAGGAGCTGAAGAAGCTGGGGTTTTAAGTATTATTTGGCGAATTGTAGCACAAGAAAGGAGCTGGTGGAGTGGCAAGCTAGGCGCCACTTGAGGCTTGTGTGTGTGACGCCACCTGCAGGGGGGAGGTCCTGTGTTCAAGCTGCAGAGTGCTCTCATTTTGCTTCCATTTTGACGGCATGGAGGGGAGAAGTTGTAGGCAGTTCAAACTCTGCCTAAGACCAAGTCAAATGCTCAAATGGTGGGTGGAGATTGATTTGTGGGGGTGGACTAGTTCAAACTAGTTTGAAGTTGTGGCTTGGAGTGTTTAGGGGAGTTGTGGCCGAATTTTTGGAGAGATTTTGGGAGAGTGGCCGGTTGGTAGGTGTAGTGGGAGTGTGCCGAATTTCACCTTGGCATTTTGGTGTTTTCGGTCAAAAGTTTAGTAAGCCAAAGTTCTTTTTCTTTTTTTTTGTCAATAGCCTAAGCCGAATTTCAGGAAAAACTCTTCCTTTTTTGCTTCTTGAAACCGAAACCTCAAACAACTCTACTTGCCGAATTTTTGCACTTGTGTTTTCTACATTTTGTGTTGTGGCCGAATGCTCTCTTCCATGTTTTTCTTCTTATTTTCATTTTGTGTAAACCGAAACTAGCTATCCTCTCCTTCTCATATTTTCATTTTTACAACTCTTGTGCCGAATTCACATTTCTTTCTTAGCCGAATTTTCCATTTATTTCTTTCCATTTCACTGAGCCGAATCCTTCTTCAACCTTTGCCGATTTCTCTTCTCCTTTTGAACCACATTTCTTCTTCTTTTTACCCTCAAGAGTCAAGCGAAATCCTCTTTTTCTTCTTGTTTAGAGTGTTAGCCGAATCTCCCCTCTCCTCTTAAGTTGCACTTTGGCTGAATATTAGAAAGGTGTTGTTCTCGTTCTCTTAGTTCCAATCGTTAGAGAAGGTAAGTACATGGCCGAATGGTTATTTTCTTTCTTCTTGTTCTTTGTCGACTTTGGTTTGGTTAGAGCTGATTTTGGCTCTTGATGCAAGGAGTTCACCCCTTGTGATTAAACCGATTTCATTATAGGACATCCGGATTTTGGGAAGCAATCGAGAGGAGCCTTCTTTCTCTGTCAATCGATTGGTAAGTGGTGGTAAGAGTGGGTTCTTTTAGTCTATTCGTTTAGTTTTCATTAAGCCAAGTCACTAAAGGATTAACCGTTTTCATTTTAGGGTGTGGTCGATTGGTAAAGGAACCATTGTTTGGTTCGGGTTTGGTAGGAAACCAAACCATTTGCGAGGTAAGGGTTTAATGTTAACCCTTTGGTTTATCTATTTTGGCCGAATGGTATAAGTGCTAATCTATGTTTGGTAGATTATAGGAGTAAGGTATTCGAGGGATTTAGATTGGTTCGTTGAGTTTAAGCTTGCGTTTTAACAGGTGTGTAAACCAACACACTATCTACTTAGTGATATGTTTAATAGCCTGATTGCCTATTAAGACCAAAACAGTATGATGATTGATATGGTACCCAATGGGGTATGTGTATGGATCCGGGTAAGTCCGTTTCATTGCGAGTTCTATTAATGGTATATGCTATAATGATTGCTGATGTATGTGATATGAGATGCGATATTAAACATATTAGCATGACTGCATGATTTACATGATTTGCATCAGTATGACATGTATGGGTGATATGAGAGGAGGGGGAATATGATATCTGTGTCTTTGGGACACCAGAGGTTTGGCACCTCAGCGTCTTGTCCCAGTGGCTTAGCACCACAGTGGGTTGGCCCCACCGTTGATATTACGGGATTGATGCCAGTGATTTGGTATCACACGATGGGTTGGCCCTATCATTCGATTCGTGACTGCGGTCACCAGTGATTTGGTATCACACTTGTGTCTTTGGGACACCAGAGGTTTGGCACCTCATTGCGACTCGTCCCTGTGGTTTAACACCACCGTGGGTTGGCCCCACTATTGAGATACGGGATTGTCGCCAGTGATTTGGTATCACACGTGGGTTGGCCCCACAGATGGATTATTCGTGACTTTGGGTCACCAGTGGTTTGGCACCACATTGATGGATATCGTGACTTTGGGTCACCAGTGGTTTGGCACCACCAGTGGTTTGGTACCACACGGGGTAGAAAAGGTGATATGGATGGTTAGGATCGGGCGCATTAATTATATTGCTTTGTTATGATGTGTGTTAGTATGTTGCATTATCGGGAGGGGGATTTATGCACTGAGTCTTGCGACTCACCTTCTCCCTTATCTTTTCAGGTGACACTTAGTTGCGGACATGGAGCCGGGGTGGACTCGAGGTGCTCATGCCATGAATAAAATTTGGGGTTGCACTGATTTTAAAAACTTGGCACTTTATCACGTTTACTTTGATTTGGTTTTGTTGGGATTGTAAAAGGCCTTTTAAACTTATGTTTTGTTATGTTTGTGCTTAGATATTGTTCTCAAATATGCCTTAACAAACTATTGGGTTAAAATTTGACTAAAACTTGGAAAGATAAGGTTTTCAAACTACAAAGCGAAATGTTTTAAACTTCACCATCGAGTATCACAACTGTAATTTAAGATGAATGAAACACAATGTTTTCCAAACTTTAATACATTCTCTTACTAAGTCAAAATGTTTTTAAGCAGCAATAAGGAATTACTTGAATTTCTAAATGAGATAAACTTGTTTTACTTACATATCTGATTAAGTTTTCAAAATTACCGGGTTTTCAAATGCACCATCGGTTTTTAAACAATCATGCCCAAGATTTCTACAAGTACAAAATATAGCAAAGAGTTTTTTTTATCAAACTTTTAAACGAAAACCTATCCTCTCAAATATGATTTTCCCATAACATACCAGATTCGGTCGTGGTGTATTGATCGGGTTTGGGGTGTTACACTGTCTGCACCTTTATTTGCCACAACGCAAATCTGGTGTCGTGATCCAACAACGGGATTTCAAACTTCAAAGACGCCATTACTGTGATCGAAATGAACCTGAAAGCTCTGATACTAATTTGTAAAAAATAGAATGTCGATAATGACAATATATAGCAAGGAAAATAGAAACAAAAATAAAGAACATACAATTTTTTACGTGGAAACCCTTTCGGGAAAAAAAACCACGGGAAAATAAGAAGAAAATTCACTATGTCAAATTTGAATGATTACAATAGGAGTAGACTATGCTATTCATAAGCTTGTAAAACCATATTCTAATAGAAGTGTAGTAATATTGGAACACCTTATTCTAATCAATATCAAATAGATGGAGTTTAATAAGGTTTAAAAAACCCTATTCTAAAATAAAATAAAAGAAGTGTAGTTCTATATAGATTTTACTTTTATTTTTTTACCACTGTATTTTATTTAAATAAGGTTTCGGGTCACTTAATTCTAACACTTCAAAACTCGAGTTTTATAGAGTTAGCTATTAATTGACCTGCTATTACCTCTTAGCCTTTAACTAATTAACTAATCGACCAATACATACATATCTCTTGAAGTTACTAGGTCGTGAGCGAAGGATGTTCTTGTAACAGCTTGATTTAGACCTTAGTTAGAACAGTGGTTTCAAGACCACAAATTCGAGGTCGTAAAAATATTTTAATGATATTTTCTATGTGAATAGTATGTGATATAGCCTGTGTGAAACTTTTGTGTGATAATTTTATCGACTGTGTGCTGATTTATGAAAAAGGATTTAATCGCATAAATGTAAAAACTGTGTGCTGAATGTTAAATGCTTAATTGTTGCTTTCTTATTAACATGGAGGCCTTATGAAGCAATTACCCGTTATTTAGATAGTGGATGGTAGATGGAATTTTATAACCCACCATTATAAGCTTAAATGTTTATTCATTAAGGGTAAAATTGGTATTTGATTATTTAGTTAATATTAAACAAAACAAAAGGATAAAGCATGTTCATCTTTGTTCTTTTCAACCAAAAATAGGAATAGAGAAGAAGGGTTTGAGTTCTTTTATATTCGGCACTTGCTTAAACAAAGTGAGGTATGTTTTCACTTCGGTTTTTGATAATTTCTATGTTTTCGTGATCGCTGCTTTGTGCTTTACAAAACCCATGCACAAATTTTATGTATTGATTTTGATAATTTCTACGTTTTCGTGATCGTTGCTTTGTGCTTTACAAAACCCATGCACAAATTTTATGTATTGATGATGTTTGTGAGATATGCCATTGATGAGATATTGAGCTTTGTGATGATTTAAGGAGTTAAATGAAAGATAAGTGTTTAATGAATATGTGTTGTTCTTGAATTTTTGATAAATTTAGCTAATTAGAGCTAAATTGTGAAAATAGCATTTTGAAGGACTAGAATGTGAAATAAATGAAATGTGTGGCTTGTATTAGCATGGGAAGAAACCGGCTAAGCACATGTGTATTGAAATTTTGTGTATTTGATGATTTTGTGAAATAGGGACAAAAGTGTCGAAATGTGAAAATGTGAGGGCTATTGTGTAAAATTCCCTAAATATGTGTGTTTGGACTAAAATGAATAATTTGATGATTGAATGGATTAAATTTGAATGTATATAGACCAATAAAGGAGAAGTTCGGATCGAGATCGAGGCAAAGATAAAGTGCTCGATTAATCGACCGTATCGATAGTTCGATGTCCGAGGTAAGTCCGGATATAATACATGTTATGAAGATATGTTTTTAGCATTATGAAATTAATATGTATATGTGTATGAAATTGAGATGCTATGTGCAAGATTTTAGTTAATGGCACTAAGTGTGCGAAATTGAATTCGAAATAGAAATGAATAGCACTGTGTCAGTAAATTGAATTCGAAATTGGAAAGCTTACTGTGTGATTTGTTTCTCTGCTTTGCATTGTTAGTAAAGCTAGACCGGATCTGGGGATCGTCAGTATCTCAGTCACATTATCGGCAATCTATTTTGGGTATGCTGGAAAGATGTACAAAGTAAAATATGGCACGTATAGGCTAGTTATTTTGAGACATATTTGAGAAGTGTAAATAGCCATGTGATATGGCTAGATATATGATGGCATTGAGGATGAATGGCTTTGTTATATGATGCATAATTTGGTATGGATTGTGAGTAAAGAGAATGACCTATGAATGGTAAACTTTGTGTTGGTATGATGCTAGTATGATTTAGTGAATTTGGGAATAAATTGTGGTTGGTATTGAATATGTTCAAGTGGTGTATGTTATATTCTAAATTGTCATGTTTAGAAATGAGATTGTATGAGATGTTATATTGATCACTTGACATGATATTGGTTGCCAAATTGTGTGAGGGATTATGTTTAGATATGCTTGTAGGATTGACCCTTGTGTGGGTGGCAAATTGGCATTGCAAATGGCCTAGTTTGTCACATGGTTGTGTGGACGTAAGTCAGTGTATAGCCTAAGAGCACACGGCCACGACACACGGATGTGCCTAGTATCTGGTAGCCGTGTGGTTTTTGACACGATCAACCACGGCCATGGCACACGGGCGTGCTTGGTGGCCGTGGAGAAAAGGCCAGTTTCAACCACGGGAAGGATATACGGGTCTGTCTAGCGGCCGTGGGAGGCACACGGACTACCCACACGGGCGTGTATCCCCTAAAACTTAGAGAAGTTTTAAATTTTCTATGAAATTTTGTATGTGTTTCGATTTAGTCCCGACCCCTCTTTAGCATGTGAAATAGGTCTCGTAGACCTTGATAAGGGACAACATGATTGTAAATGAATGTGATTGAAGATGATTGACTTTGTGTCGTAAATTTTAGATGTTTAATGTTCTGATTGATAGGTAATACCTCTTAACCCCATTCTGGCAATGGTTTCGGGTTAGGGGTGTTACAGTTCTGAAATAGTGCCATTTCATCGATTAATTCATGAGCATTCTTATCCCTTTATTCTTCTATTTATATTGCATTTGATAATTTTATTAATTGAATATTCATATAAATATTGGAATGTATTTTGTGCTTCATACTTATTTTGAATGACTTGATTATTTCATTAATTAAATTATTAAATAAATGATAACCTAAAATTTAGTGTTTATTTGAGTGTACTAAATATACTAGGAAGTGACACCCATAGTAGAAGATCTAGACAAGTGAGACCAAGAGGGTATCTTGTTGAGTAGAACTTGTACCAAGCAGTGAGACTGAAGGGGTATCCGTATGCCTAGGTGAGACCGAAAGGGTATCTTAGGTTGTAATCCTTAGTGAAGATGAGTGATAAATCGTAATATGTTCATATTTTAATCCCACATTTAGCATACTTTAGGATGATTTATTCCCCGAATTGTGGAATTTGGTGCTCCTAATTGATCGTTGATGCAAAGTCTTAAAATTTATAACTAGAATGATCGAACCTGGAAACTAACTATGACAATGATTTGAGGCAAGCGTACCTATCGAACAGTAGTATAGCTTAGGCAAGACCGGATTGTCGAACCCAAAGGAACCAAAAGTACTAATACTAACTCTCTTTTTATTATCTAGCCTAAAATAAAGGGAATTTGTTGTTTAATATAAAATTAACTAATTATTAAACTAAAGATTCTAAGACAAGGAAGAATGAAATTGGGGGAACACTTATGGGAAAAACCAATTGATTAAGATGATACTCGAGGAAGAATCCACCTAGACTTCATTTGTTATCTAACACTGAACTAGACGATTTATTCATTTGACTTGATCCGTAGGATTCCCTAAGTTATATTAATCCCTTTCTTCAAGGCGACTAACGTCTAACCCTAGGTTAATTAATTGAAATCTCTTTCTAATAAAAACCCCTAGAATCGCATTAACTCGATCTATGGACTCCCATATTAGGTTTCACCCTAAACCGGAAAAATCTCGTCACCCTAGCTCTAGGCGTACGAACAACTTCGCTTAATTATGATAGATCTACACTTAGGGAGGGTCTATTCCTCCTCCACCTAGGCACATCAAACTTGAATCAATATCCCGGAAATATCAACACAAGAATTAAGAACGCATAGTTAAAAACAAATCAAATATTTATCATATAGTTCAGAAAGCAATAGCAAGATTCATCTTAGGTTTCATCCCCCTCAGGTATCTGAAGGGTTTAGTTCATAATAATAAAAGAAAACATCTCAGCAGAAAAGATAAAACAAAACATAAGACATCCCTAAAACCCCCTCAAGGAATTGAAGGAGAGATCCTCCGTCTTGGGTATGATTTCGGCTTCTTGAGATGGATCAATTGGCTATCTTCGAGTGAATCCCCACAAATCTGCCTTCTTTGGTCTAGCTGGACGCCCCCTGACAAAAGCCTTGGGTTCCCCCTTTATTGGTGATACTTAGGGTGTTTATATAGGCTTCTGAATGTGTTTCTTTGCCTCTAAATATCCTAATCCGAGTGAAATTTTGCTTTGCCACGACAGGGACACGCCCATGTGAATCGTGGCCAGGCCGTGTTCGAGAATGTTGAATGAGGCACGACCGTGTGGTCTTGGGCCCAGGCCGTGTCAATTTCGTGATATGGCCCATTTACTCCGTTTTGGGCCCGTTTCTCGTTCTTTTCATCCTTTGGTGCTCTCCTGGGTATAAAACATGAAAACAAAGGATTAAGATCACCAAATTACACAATTCAAGGCTTAACTCATCCAAAAGCCTACTAAATGTGGGCCTAAAATATGTTACTTTTACGATTTATCAAATACCCCCACACTTAAGATTTTGCTTGTCCTCAAGCAAAATTCTCAACTCATAATTAAACGAACTTGCTTGATTCATAATATTCATCAATAATGTTTCATCATAACTCAAAGATAATTCATACATTGATAATTCAACTCAAAGAGTCCTAATGATTCAAACAATCAAAGTCATACATTTATAGCCTGAAACGTTAGGTGTTTCCCCTTACCTAATTAATTACCTTTGATTCAAAATTGACAAGGGTTGATGATCGCTGTGTCGAGTTTTAAAATTTATAATGAATGAGATCGGACCTAGAAACTAACCCTTATAAAAATTAACGGAAAGTGTACCTATCGAACAGTATATAGATTAGGCAAGACCGGATTGTCAAACCCAAAGGAACTAAAAGTACTAATACTAACTTTCTTTTTATTATTTAGCCTAAAATAAAGTGAAGTTTCTCTTATCTAAAATAACGACTACTAAGCTAAAGACGCGAAGATAAAAAGAACGAATAGGGAAATAACTTGAAGAAAAACTCAGTTGATCACGACGATACCCTCAGGAAGAATCCACCTAGACTTCACTTGTTATCCAACACTGAACCATACGATTTATTTACTTAGTTTGATCTGTAGGACTCCCTAACGTATATTAAACCCTCTCTTGAGGCGAATAACGTCTAACCCTAGGTTAATTAATGGAAATCTCTTTCTCGAATAATAACCCCCTAGAATAGCAGTAAATCAATATATGGACTCCCATTTAGGTTTCACCTTAATCCAAAAAAATCTCGTCACCCTATCTCTAGCCGTGCGATCAACTCTGCTTAATTATGCTGGATCTACTCTTAAGCAGGGTCTATTCCTCCTTCACCTAAGCACATCAGATTTGAATTAAGCTTACATAGTCAAGAACAAACTAAGTATTTATCATATAATTCAGAAATCAATAACAAGATTCATGTAGGTTTCATCCCCTTCAGGTATCTAAGGGTTTAGTTCATAACAAATAAAGAAAACATCTAAAGAGAAAAGATAAAACAAAACATAAGAAATCCCTAAAACTCCCTGATGTTACTATTACGGTTTATCAGTTGACATCCTCACTAAAGATTCACTCAAATCACTCAAAGTGTTTAAGGTTCAGAATTAAGCACTCAAAAGTCAAACATGAAGAGTTAATCCCATAGAATTGCATGAAAATCAAATCTCCACCACTATAATATGAGATGATACACAAATCAAAAGGCCTTTAATAGGGTTGTAGCGGGGCTTGGGTTAAAGGTGTGGATAAAGGCTGAATTAGCGGGTTAGAATCGAGATTGAATTGATAAATCACCTAACTAGAGATATCGAACTGATAATAATTACATAAATAATATTCTGATATGAGCTTCTTCTTTAATAATTTGGAATTTAACGTATAAGCTCGACTAATCACAAATCCAATAGTGAATATTCTTCGATTTTTTTTAGAACAAGTCAAATTACATAATAAAAGATGAATTCCACTAATAGAATAATTAGGTAATCGATCAAATCAGATCTCGACAGAAATGGTAGTCAAGGAATGGTGATAACAAATACAAAGAGTTTTGAGTTAATATTAGTAGATGAGTCAATAAAAAAGGGTTGTTAGGATTAAACGGGGTTTACTAGGGATTAATTGTGAAGGTAGGCTTCTAGTGGAGTGAGTGGGTTAAAACCTAGCTGTCCTTATCATCTCTGTATATCAAATCAAAGGTGTGCTCTTGACATGTATAATCGATGCAAGTTCTAGAATAACAAATCAATGTTGACGCACTCATAACCAATAAGTGAGCAAGGAAAAGAATATATGCTCTATAAGGCTCAAAATCTGGCTTGATCATAATAAAATTATACAATCATCCATCTCATCCATCATTCAATTTCACATATCAACTCTTACCGATTTGGGCCCACGAGCTCGGCAAGCCTATTTAGCCCCGACTGGCGCGGTTGGCCACATAGTGGCCTGAGACCATGAGATCGCTCTATTGGCCTTGATAATCGTATCAGTGTTCCCACACGAATGTTTGCATGCTCGTGTGGTTGAGGGTGCCAACCTTTCAATTTTTTAGCTTTTTTTCATTCTGGTTTTTTAGGATTTCGGCTTTTGCCGATTTGTCGTATGTGACGTGTATGTACACACCTGGTTAATGCGACGTGCTATACTATCCTCAGCCTTGAACCTACAACCAATACCAATCTCCAATCAATCACACATTTAACTACAATATTTACCCAAAAACTGAAGCCTTACCATAACCTTACCGTTTGCCACCAGTTCTAGTAGCCCTTCCTTAGCTACTATTCACGAATATCCCCTAGATCTGCACCCACACATATACTATCAAAAATCAAGTGACTCATATTCCACACAAGTCACCTCTATAGGCCACGCTTACATTCAACCATTTACTAATCCACAATTGAGACGAGTACACTTACCACTTGCTAGCGATCCTTACCATGCTTACGATCTTTGAACCCTACCCTTGTTAATACAAGGTTAATGACAAGAATGAGTTAGATTGCCCTCTGGCTTTTACCAAAACACAATAAAGGAGGTTGACTAAGTACTTACCGAATCCAACCTTTGATCCTGCAGCCTAAATAGCTACTAAACGAGATCCGGCTTTTAAAACTTGATTAAGAGTAGATAACAGCAACTGATTTGTGATGGAGGAAAAACAACAAGGAATCAACAAAAAGATAGGGCTATTAGATTATAAGGGAGTACTCAGCTTTCAGAGAAAAAAGAAAAATGCAACACCAATAGGGATTTCGGCAAAAATGAATGATGGTTTTTTGGGAATGGAAGAATTCGGCAACGGAAGAAACTGAGAAAAGAAAAGTAATAAAAAACCCAAGGAATCTTTCAAATGGATTCGGCACCCCCCTTTTATAGCCAAATGTCGAAAATACCTTCCCCCAAAGTCCCATTCGGCACCAACACCTCCACACCTCAATCCCTTATCTTTTCTCACTTATCTTTACCTTAAATTTCTCTCCTGAACACTCCCTTCCAGAGTCCACTCTAGCGCCACTACCTTCCTTCCATGTGCAAAAAATAAAGCCCCTAAATTCACCACTCTCCAGCCTCGAACCTTGGACTCCCTTGCCTGCTAATGACGCCACCTCCCTGCTCCCTAAGTGTCGCCACTTTTCCACTACACCACAAGCTCTTTTGTGTCATTTTTTTCTTCTTCATTTATTTAAAAGGCCTACTAACTGAAGTCACAGTTCCCTTGGGGCTTAAACCAAAATTTTTCCTATACCCTTACTTGATCTGAGGACATCTCCAACACCCCTAGACACTCCAAATTCATTAACCCTCAAAGCCCACATGCCAATTGTCATTTTCTTACTCACTTAACATTTTTCTGAGACCCAAAGCCCAAAGCCCAATAGGCCCAATTCTACTAGGCCCAAATTCGGGGCGTTACAGAACAAATTATAGCATACATGAGAGATCCCACTACACTAGAGTATGGAACATGTGACATGTACTCAATCAAATCATTTGATTGTGGAGACAAAGTCGATGAAAGTGTGAAATTGGCTACTAAAGGAGTACTAAAAGGCTTAGAACTTTGCATATTGAGCTTCCTTTATAGAGAGAGCTGGATACCACACATTTCATGCAAAAAACGCCTTGGTTGGGATTGCTTCCTGGTGCAGATGGGAAAATGTTTTCACAAAATGGTCGAGAGAGTTATGTTCTCAACCTCTTCAAATCTTCTACAACTGTAATTATGTCAAACCCCAGGTGTAACAGCCCGACTTCGGGCTAGCCAGAATAATGGTTTCGAAACCACTAAACCGAGGTTAGGGAAAATTATTTTGATGTTATTTTATGTGTTATAGCATTATTGTAAGGCTATGTGGAAATTTTGGTGCTTTGATTTTAGCAATAATATGCTTAATTGTGAAAAAGAACTAAATCACATAAAGTACGAAAGTTCTATTTTCAAGGTAGAGGTACCCAATAGCTATAGAATGTAATTTAGAGGTCTTTAGAGTGAAAATAGGCCAATTGGGGTGTGTTGGCCGGCCATAGAGAATAGGGGGGCAAGGGCATTAAATGTTTGGTGAAAATTGGTGACAAATTAAATAAAATATGATAAAAGAAATGAAGGCTATCATCTTTTTCTCTTCTCTTCTTCATTCACCAATTTTTGCATTCAAAGAAGGGTTTTGAAAGCTTTGAAATGTCAGCAACTTGTCCTCACCCAAGTAAGTGATTTTTGGTGGTGTTAATTGATAATTTTTGCACTTTTGGAGCCCTCAAAGCTTAAGCTAGCTAATGAGGGGACCAATTTGTAATATGGTTGAAAGTCTAGGGACTTTCCATGAGAGAGTTTATGTTGTTAGCTGAGTTTTTATGGTGTTAACATGAAAACACCTAAATAGGACTTAAACGCAAAGATTAAATTTGTGTCATAAATGCATGAAATTGTTGAAATTGTGAGTAGTTGTAAGAGAAATAAATGTTCAGCTAGGCTTGTTTGATGACAAAATATGTTGAAAAATGATTTACGTGCCTAGGGTAAAAATCGTAATTTTTCCATAGTACAAGGGCAAAATGGTCATTTTTGCCTAAGTGTAGATTTTGAAACATTATGATCATAGAAGGATCTAAATGAATGGACTTTATTGTTTTAGATCAAGAAGAGCGCAGAATTAACCTTGACCGGGGAAAAGGCAAGGTTACGAAATAAACCGCAAATTGAAATGTTTCGCACCGAGGAAAGTTTACATGTAAACAATGCATTTTTTATACACATTGTTATTACTAACTAGTATATAGCATGATTGAGAACCTGTACGGTTCAAGTGGATTGAATGTGGTAGTTATTGAATAATTGTCATATGAATTACGAGATAGATATGTGAATGTGTAACGATAATACTTGATGGTGGGCTAAGTGCGATACCACCTTATTACTAACTTGTGATGGGTTGTGTGCGATACCATTGCCTATTTATCATTTGGTGAGCTGTGTGCGATACCACCGTAATTATTCTTTTAGTGGGCAATGTGCGATACCACTGTAATTATTCTTTTAGTAGGCTATGTGCGATACCACCCTATTAGAGATTGATGGTGGGCTAAGCACGAAACCGCCGAGTGATCGGTAGCATGAATGGTTTATTGAGTAGTTATGATGTGTTGAATCACGTGCTTTGTGGTATTAAGTGCAGGGATGTATGTTAGTGAATGTGAGCATTAAGCTCGTGATATGGTTTGGATGTGGTAAGAGAGGAAATGAGTAAGCATGACTATGGATGTGGATTGTTCTTGTTTAGTTTGTAATGCTATTTTAATGTTTAACACATATTATGATGTTAGTTGCTTACATGTAAACTTACTAAGCTAAAAGGTTACTCCCCATTTCTTTCCCTTATCTTATAGAGTTATAGAGCCGGGTCGGGATACAAAGATAACTTGGAAGATCACCCACACTATCAGCTCACCTCGATATATCTAAACTTAGTACATTTTGTGTATGGCATGTATAGGGCCTAGACTAGTTAGATTGCTTTGTTATTGAGGCCAAGACTGTTGGCCCTTTTGAATGATAAACTATTTTGTATATTGCCATGGTTGATGGCTCACTTTGTTATATATGAAAGGTTGTAGTTATTCATCGAAGTTTATATTGCAAATTGTAAGTTGTTTAGTGATGTGATGAATGAACTCATGTTGTATGAGCTAGAGGGATGAAAAGAGCTTGGTAAATAGCCTTGCTCTTGTCCACACGGGTAGGCACACGGGCGTGTGTCTAGGCCGTGTGTGACACACGGTCAGTCCTATGGGAGTGTGACTAGGCCGTGTGACCCCTGCATATTGATGTTGTAAGTCAATGTCGACCACGGGCTAGCCACACGGGCATGTGCCTAGGCCGTGTGACCCTTATAGTGTTGATGATGCTACAAACAGAATACCCAAGTTTTTACACACGGACAAGGACACGGGCAAGGACACGGGCATATCTAAGCCGTGTGGAGCACACGACTGTGTGTCTGGCCGTGTGAAAACCCCTATAGGTTTGAAATGAAAATAAATCCCACATTGGGTAGGGACATGGGCGTGTGTAACCACACGACTTGCCCCTACGGGCGTGTAGCCCGTTTTAGTGAAAAATTTTAAGTTCGCAAGGGTTTTTGGTAGGGTTCTAAAACCCCTCGTATGTATGTGTGAGGCCTCGAAAGTCCTCAATGAGATTGATGTGATGGCAATAGAGATATGTCAAGTAGGTGATTGAAACTTCTTGACTTTAGTTGTATGGTTAAATGGAAGAAGTCTGATAATGCCTCGTGCCCGGTCCCGGCATAGAATACGGTTAAGGGGTGTTACATTTAGTGGTATCAATCGGCTACTGATGACACAGCTAGTAATGCGTAGGCTTTCGCGGAAGGGATCGCGCTTGTGTAGAGTGGACCCGAGACTAGGGGTCAAGGAGAAGAGGCTTGGGAAGCCTTTCTCCAAATGATGGGTAACTGGTACACGGAGTATGTACGAGCAAACCCTAATGCTTAACCTCCTCCACCTCCTCCTATACCTCAGCCAGTTCCTATGGCTCCTCAAGATATGGATGTAGTGAAAGTAAAGAAGCCCCTGGTAGATACGATTCGGAAACAAGGGGCTGAGGAGTTTAGAGCTAATATAGACATTGACCCCGAGAGGGTGGAGTTCTGGCTTGAGAACTTATTGAGGGTGTTTGATGAACTCTCCTGTATACCTGAGGAGAGCTTAAAATGCGCCGTGTCTTTGCTGAGGGACTCGGCATACCATTGGTAGAAACCATTGACATCAGTGGTTCCTAAGGATAGAGTAACGTAGGACTTCTTTTTGGAGAAGTTTCGAAATAAGTATATAAGTCAGCGATTTGTTGACCAGAAATGAAAGGAATTCCTTGAGTTAAAGTAAGGAAAAATGACTATGGCGGAATATGAGCGCGAACTTGTTAGGCTCAGTAAGTACGCGCAAGAGTGTATGTCAACAGAAGCTATCTTATGCAAGAGGTTTGAAGATGAGTTGAATGAGGATGTCAAACTTTTAGTCAGGATTTTGGAACTAAAAGAATTTATGGTATTGGTGGATAGGGCCAGTAAGGCCGAAGAATTGAGTAAAGAAAAGAGAAGGCCGTGAGTGAGGCACGGGATGCAAGAAAAAGGCCGATGAGTAAATCCTACCAAGTTCAATCGAAAAGGTCCAAGGAAGTGAACCCTCGGACGACTGCATCAGTTGGATTTTCACAAAGAGTGTGAGGCAACACATACTCGGATTCAAGAGTTCAAGCCACCTCGATAGCAAGCGTGGGCAATCCAAAGTCCAAACTGGAGTACCCAAGTTGTGGAAGACATCACACTGGGGAGTGTTGGGGAAACAACCGGAATTGCTATAAGTATGGTTCCCCCGACCATTTCATGTGAAACTGCCCTGAGAGGGATGACAAAAAGAGGAAGCAAGAGATAAGATCCAGCAATATATCTTCGAAGGGTAGACAATAAAAGAAACCAGGAGGTGGGACTAGTGGTAGAGGTGCGTCACGAGACTCTACTGTGAGATCGGATGGTTGGGCACCTGCAAGGACTTATGCCATTCGTGCTCGCGAAGAGGCATCATCTCCAGATGTAATAACGGGTACTTTTTCTCTTCATGAAACCTTTGTTATTGCTTTGATTGATCCGGGGTCTATCCATTCTTATATTTGTATGAGATTGGCATCTAGTTTGAGTATGACTATTGAGTCTACAAAATTTGTGGTAAAGGTGCCAAACCCGTTAGGTAAACATGTATTAGTTGACAAGGTGTGTAGGAGTTGTCCTTTGACAATTAGGTGCCATTGTTTTCCGACAAATCTTATGTTGTTGTCCTTTGATGAATTTGATTGGATTCTTGGTATGGATTGGTTGACTACTCTTAATGTTTTAGTGAATTGTGGTAGTAAATATATTGAATTGAGATGTGAAAATGGAGATGTTATTCGGGTTGAATCAGGTGGGTCAGATAGTTTACCGATGATGATCTCTTCCTTGGTGGCTGAGAAATGTTTGAGAAAAGGATGCGAGTCCTATCTCGATTTTGTATTGAATACTCAAGAGTCTGAAGTAAAGATTGAAATAGTACCAGTGGTACATGAGTATCCGAATGTATTGCCGGAAGAGTTACCAGATTGCCTCCAGTTAGAGAGGTCAAGTTTGGGATTGAGTTAGTTCCAAGAACAACACCTATTTTGGTTGCTCCGTATAGGATGGCACCATTAGAGTTGAAAGAACTGAAGGTTGAGTTGCAAGAGTTGACGGATAAAGGTTTTGCAAGACCGAGCTATTCACCATGGGGTGCTCCGGTACTATTTGTGAAGAAGAAAGATTGGTCGATGAGATTGTGTATAGACCACAGACAACTCAACATGGTGAAGGTGAAGAATAAGTATCCTTTACCAAGGATAGATGATCTATTTGATCAACTGAAGGGAGCTACGGTGTTCTCCAAGATAGACCTACGGTTTGGCTATTACCAGTTGAGGGTTAAGGAGCAAGATGTGCCGAAAATTGCATTTCGGACAAGGTACGGCCATTATGAGTTTCTGGTCATGCCGTTCGGTTTAATGAATGCTCCTGCAATATTTATGGATTTAATGAACCGTGTCTTTCGACCGTATTTGAACAAGTTTGTGGTTGTCTTTATTGATGATCTATTGATTTATTCTCGAGATGAGAGTGATAATGCGGAACACCTGAGAATTGTCTTACAGACTTTAAGAGACATGCAATTGTATGTTAAATTTAGCAAGAGTGAGTTTTGGCTCCGAGAGGTCGGATTTCTAGGACACATTGTGTCAGTGATGGTATTAGAGTTGACCTAAGTAAGATCTCAGCTATTGTGGACTGAAAACCGCCGAGAAACGTGTCAAAAGTCAGAAGCTTTTTGGGTTTAACGGGGTACTATAGACGGTTTGTGAAGGGATTCTCCATGATTGCTACCCCGATGACGAAACTGTTGCATAAAGATGTTAAGTTTGAATGGATTGAGAAATGTCAATAGAGTTTTGAAAGATTGAAAACATTGTTGACTGAGGCACCGGTTTTAGTACAACCTGAGTTGGGGAAAGAGTTTGTGGTCTATAGTGACGCGTCGTTTAATGGTCTCGGTTGTGTGTTAATGCAAGAAGGTAAGGTAGTCACTTACGCCTCGAGGCAGCTAAAACCGCACGCGAAGAATTATCCGACTCATGACTTAGAGTTGGCTGCGATTGTATTCGCATTAAAGATTTGTCGACATTATTTATATGGTGAGAGGTGTCGAATCTTCACAGATCATAAGAGTTTAAAGCACTTATTGGATCAAAGAGATTTAAATTTGTGGCAATGACGGTGGCTCGAATTATTGAAGGACTATGAACTATTAATCGATTTCCATCCGGGAAAAGCGGATGTGGTTGCGGATGCCCTAAGTAGGAAATCCTTGTATGCTTTGACAGCTATGAGCACGAGTTTGGCATTTTCTGATGATGGTGCTATATTAGCCGAGTTGAGAGTTAGGCCACTATTTATTCAACAAATATGTGAGGCTCAAAGGAACAATAACGAGCTGCAAGCTAAGGGAGCTAAGTGTGGATTAGAAGATGATTCTGATTTTCAAGTGGGTTCGGATGGTTGTCTAATGTTTCATGACAGAATTTGTGTACCCAGAGATGATGAGTTGATCCGAAAAATTCTACATGAGGCACATAGTGGTTATTTGTTAGTACACCCGGGCAGTACGAAAATGTACAATGATCTGAAGAAATTTTATTGTGGCCGGGTATGAAAGGAGACATCTCGGAGTTTGTAACAAGATGTTTGATTTGTCAACAAGTGAAAGCTGAGCATCAAGTACCTTCGAGATTACTTCAACCAGCAATGGATCCCGAGTGGAAGTGAGATCGGATCACCATGGATTTTGTGATGGGGTTACCTATGACTCCAAAAAAGAAAGATGTTGTGTGGGTTGTCGTTGATAGATTAACGAAGTCAGCTCACTTTATACCGGTGCGTGTTGATTAATCACAGGATAAGTCAGCCGAGTTATATATTGTAGAGGTGGTGAGATTACATGGAGTACATGTATCTATTATCATGGATAGAGATCTGAGATTTACTTCAAGGTTTTGGAAGAGGTTGCAGGAGGCCTTGGGTACGAGGTTGAATTTTAGTACTGCATTCCATCCTCAAACTGATGGTCAATCTGAAAGAGTAATTCAAGTTCTTGGACATATGCTCTGATGCTGTGTGTTAGAACTTGAAGGTAGTTGGGAAAGATACCTACCTTTGGTCAAATTTGCTTATAACAACATCTATCAGTCGAGTATACGGATGGCACCTATGAAGCCTTGTATGGTCGTAAGTGTCGAACTCCTTTGTATTGGAATGATCGTGTCTTTCGAGTCTTAAAATTTATAAATGAGAATGATCAAACCTAGAAATCAACTATGACAACGATTTTGAGGCAAGCGCACCTCTCGAACAGTAGTATAGTTTAGGCAAGACCGAAATGTCGAACCCAAAGGAACCAAAAGTACTAATACTAACTCTCTTTTTATTATCTAGTCTAAGAATAAATGGATTTATTTATCAAATCTAAATTAATTAACTACTAAACTAAAGATGCAAAAACAAAGAAGAATTAATTTGGGAAAATAGCTTGGAAGGAAAACCAATTGATTAAGACGACACCCAAGGAAGAATCCACCTAGACTTCACTTGTTATCTAACTTTGAACCAGACGATTTATTCACTTGACTTGATCCGTAAGATTCCCTAAGTTATATTAATCCCTCTCTCGAGGAGGCTAACATCTAACCCTAGGTTGATTAATTGAAATCTCTTTCTAATTAAAACCCCTAGAATTGCATTAACTCGATCTATGGAATCCCATATTAGGTTTCACCATAATTCGGCAAAATCTCATCACCTTATCTCTAGGCACGCGATCAGCTCCGCTTAATTATGCTAGATCTACTCTTAGGTAGGGACTTTTGCTCTTCCACCTAAGCACATCATACTTGAATTAATAACCTGGAAATATCAACACAAGAATTAAGAACACATAATTAAGAACAAGTCAAATATTTATCATATAGTTCAGAAAACAATAACAAGATTCATCTTAGGTTTCATCCCCTCAGGTATCTGAGGGTTTAGTTCATAATAATAAAAGAAAACTTCTCAAAAGAAAAGATAAAACAAAAGATAAGAAATCCCTAAAACCCCCTGAAGGAATTGAAGGAGAGATCCTCCATCTTGAGTATAATTTCGACTTCTTGAGATGAATCAACTGGCTATCTTTGAGTGATTCTCCACAAATCTGACCTTTCTGACTCGGCTCCTTGGCCTAGCTAATCGCCCCCTTCTAGGTTATACTTAGGGGGTTTATATAGGCTTTTGAGATAGGTTTCTTTTCCCCTAAGTATCCTTTTCTGACTGAAATTGCTCTCCTCCACGACAGGGACACGGCCATGGCACACACCCGTGTGAGTCGTCTTTAGGCCGTGTTCAGACTTTTAATGAGGTACGACCGTGTGGTGTTGGGCTCAGGGCGTGTCGATTTCTATTTTGGCCCAATTTGGTCCATTTTAAGACCGTTTCTCTTTCTTTTCATCCTAGGGTGCTTTCCTGAGTATAAAACATGAAAAGAAAGGATTAAGAGCACCTTTTTACATAAATCAAATGATAAATCATCCAAAAGCATGCTAAATGTGGGCTTAAAATATGTTACTTTTACGGTTTATCAAATACCCCCACACTTAAGCTTTTGCTTGTCCTCAAGCAAAATTCTCAAGTCACGATTAAAACAAACTTCCTCGATTCATAATATATATCAATTATGCTTTATCATAATTCATAGATAATTTATACATGGATAATTCAACTTAAAGGGTCCTAAAGATTCAAACAATCAAAGTCATTGTTTTTATAGTATGAAAACATAGGTGTTTCCCTTTTTCTGAATAATTACCTCTAATTCAAAATCGACAAGAATTGACATCATCACTAAAGATTCACTCAAACCACTCGAAGTGTTTAAGGTTCAAAACTAAGCACTCAAAAGTCGAACATGAAAAGTTAATCCCATAGGCTTGCATGAAAATCAAATCTCCACCACTTTAATATGAGATGATACACAAATCAAAAGGTCTTGAACAGGGTTGTAATGGGGCTTGGGTTAAGGTGTGGATAAAGGCTGAATCAGAAGGTTAGAATCGAGATTGGCCTGCCAAATTACCTAACTAGAAACAAGAACTAATCCTAAATAATTACATCAATCGAAAACTAATAATACTACTATTGATAATACTATAATACGAGCCTCTTCTTCAATAATTGGAATTTAATGCATAAGCTCACCTAATCACAAAGCTAGTAATGAATATACTTCTTTTTTTTAAGAACAAGTCAAATAATAGGAAAGAACTTTTACAACTGAAATATCGAACATAATTAGGCAACTGTTCAAAATCAAATCTCGACAAAAGGGAGTCAAGGAGAGTGATGATAACAAATACAAAGGGTTTTGTGTTAATATTAGTGGGTGAGTCAATAAAAAGGGTTGTTAGGATTAAACGGGGTTCACTAGGGGTTAATTATGAAGGTAATCTTTTTGATGGAGTAAGTGGTTAAAACCTAGGTGCCTTTATCATCTCGGTATATCAAATCATAGGTGTGGTCTCGACATGTATAATCAATGCAAGTTCTAGAATAACAAATCAATGTTGACACACTCATAATCAAATAATGAGCACGAAAAAGAATATATGCTCTAATAGGCTCAAAGTGTCATAAAAATTATGGGTGTTTGATATCAACCTTGTAAAATTCAAACTTCAAGGTAACATTCAGATTCGGGTAGACAACCTAAAAAAAATTTATTCTGAAAAATAGGCTTATCATGCTTGATTCTCTAGTATCAATGCACAAATATCAATGACTTAATATAAAACATATCAATAAAAATCATATATCAGGGAAATTTCATTCTAATCATAATATGAGAAACTTACTTTAGAACAAGGTATAATTCAAGGATTTGAGAATAATGAAGAAAGTTAGGCACTTTCTTGAAATAACTATTCACCCCCCCCACACTTAAGTTGTACATTGCCCTTAATGTACAAAGATAGATAATATCATTTAGTAAATAATCAAAAGAGAGGGAGAGAAGTGAAACTTCCTGAATTATGGATGAATTTCTTGTAGGATGTTGTGGAACCTTGACTTATTGTGATGACTATGTAGAAACGATGTTTTCGTTCCTTGAGTGATATATTAAATCTGTTTACTCTGCGAAGTCATCAGTTAAATTTAATGAATGGTGCTATTATGGAGACTTAGGGTTAGATAGCCAGTGATTAGAAAAAATACTAATGAAACTTTCAAGTCTTTAAACAGTAGACAGAGTCAACAGAAATAAAAATAAAATGTAAAAATAAAAAATAAAACATAAAAATTAAAAGGGAAGTACCCAGAAGTCCTCTGCATCATCTGGGTCTTGAGGTGGTGGTGATGAGATATGAAAGTGATCACAGATCTGCTGAAGAGTTGCATCAATGCTGTCTGATCGTCGAGCGATGTTATCAAACTGCTGCGTACAGTAATGCTCGAGTTGAGTGATACATGTAGAAATGTCTGAGAGTGAAGCAGTTGAAGGAACTGTTCGGTGGCTCTGTTGTGGTGCTTCTTGTGGTGGAGGAGCATCCTCAGTAATGTCTTCAGGGTCGTTCTCGTTGGTGGTGCTGTGAGTCGATATTGTGGAGGGTCGGTCCCACGTCGACGCTGAATCATCCTCATATGTAGCATAGTCTAGATGCCCTGTGGGGCCATCTGCCCTATCAGTGTGAGTGAAGAGGTTTGTGCGTCGGTGTTGATTAGCCCGAAGTACCCGAGCCAAGCGTGTGATGTAGGGACCCATAGATATGATCCCTCGCTGATGCTGCTCCATCTGAAGTTGGATAGCTTGGGCTGTAAAATATGATAGGTCGACAACATGTCCGTTTGACATGCACCATAGATAGTAGGCGTCATGAGTATTGACAACGTCGGTGCTCTCTCGTCGACATGTCAAAGTATAAGCCAAAATAGCGTGTACGTACCTCAGAGACGGAGCCAAGGTTGTCGCTTTTGAGCGACTGGGCTCGTAAGTGCCTCCGTAAGGGGCAATGTTGTACCAACAATTTACTGGGGTGCAGTGAATATGGCGGTATAGCTCAGAGACATCATTCTCTGCTACAAATTCTTCCTAAAGTCCCAGTGCGGCTCCGAATTGGGGTACGTTCAGCTGTCGTACGGTGCCTCCCAGATGGAATTGTATCATCCCCGGATCATCGTATCGTGTCATCACCGTCTGAAGTTAGAAAGTGGAGTAGAGTTCTAAAGTAAGCTCCAAGTACGTGGGATCGGTGATGGTAAAAAATTATCCCATGGATCGGTTGTAAGCAGTGCTCAGACATTGTCTTCGAGATGAACCTGCTCTAAAGCGGCCTAATCAATGCATCTACCGGTGCCGAGAGGTCGCACTCGTAGTGCCTTGTAACGGTCTTCTTGGGCATCTTGAGGGAATTGGAGGAACCGGTGGCGTACTTCGGTGGTTGCGATAGCAGAGGATGAGCTGGGTCTCTTTCATTTTTTAGAAGTGGTGGTTGCAGTTCGCTTTCCTCGTGACGACGACATTGTACCTGAAAATATTTGATATTCAAGGATTTTTCTACCAAAATAGAGGAGGTACTTTAATACCCAAAATAATCAAAGTCTAAATAATAATATTTCAACCATGATCAACCATTTCGACAGTGAGTATTTCTATCTAGTTCTAATTAACTACCTAACAATGACTAAAATAATCAAGTTAGTTGTAAAATTCTAAAAGATTAATAAGAAATAATAATAATAAGAGACTAAATAAAACGAAATCCTAATCATATAATAAGAAAATAAATGGTAATGAAATAATGAAAGGTGACCAGTAGTGCTTTCGAGCGTGGTGATGAGGACGGGCGGCGCACGGGTGTGTAACGGCGGTGCACGATCGTGTGTTATGAAATTTCTGGGTAACACGGTGGTGGAGTGGGCGTGGACTCCTGTTAACACAGGCGTGGCTTCATTTTTGTATGAGCATTTGAGAGTTTGGAAGATTTTTGGTGGGGAGAGGCAATGGTGAGGGAGTTTCTTGTTGGTGGCTGGATTTGGGGGGAGTTTTTGAGAGGAAAACAACTAGGGTTGGGGTTTTGGGGAAGGAAATTTGGGAAAAATAGGGCTCTGTTTCTTTAAATAGGGAAGGTGACACGGGCAGCGGCCACGCCCGTGTGTCTGTTTATTCAGGCCGTGCTTTTCGCGATTTTCAAATTTGGGCGCGTTCAATATGTTTCCCACGCCCGTGTTCCCTGGGCATGTGCTATTATGTTGGCTTTTCCCACTCCAGTGCTTGAGTTTGCCACGCCCGTGTATATATAGTCAGTGTCTTCCACGGTTGGTAGGCACGGGCATGGCTCATGCTCGTGCTTAGTTACTCAGAATAGACCACCGTCGCATCGCACGGGCGTGGCCTTTTTATCGCAACCCGTGTTGGGAAAATTTTTTTCTTCTTCTTCTTGTACGTCTACCTGCACGCCCGTTTTTCATTCCATGTTGACCACACAGCCACAGGCATGCCCATGTATAAGGTCGTATGGTAGGGAACATGTACTTAATTGACTCAGTTAGTTTGATTTAAGTGCTAAAAAGGGAAAATAATATTAAAATGTGAACATTAATGGGGTTAGTGAAGTTAGTGCTCGGGTTACCTCCCAAGAAGCGCTCGTTTAAAGTCTTAAGCTAGACTCACCCTGTTTTCATTCCTAAAAGAAGGTTCACGGAGCTGAAGCTCCTCTCTTAATTCCTTGAAATCTTCACCATTGTAAAATTTCAGTCGATGGCCATTTACCTTGAATGTTCCTTGAGTTGGATGTGTTACCTCGACTGTGCCTAAGGAAATACAGATTTTATCACGAATGGGCCTGACCACCTTGATTTCAGCTTTCCAGGAAATAGTTTGAGCCTTGAATTATATAGCAGGACTAGGTCTCCTACTTCGAATTGCTTTGATTGTTTTAAATGAGCATCATGGCATCGTTTTGTTGCCTCCGTATATAGTCATGAATTCTCATAGGCCTCAACTCGCCATTCATCTAGTTCGTTTAACTGCATCATCCTCTTCTCACCTACGATTTTAAGATCGTAATTCAAGAATTTTATAGCCCAGTAGGCTTTGTGCTCAAACTCAAATGGTAGATGACAACTCTTTCCGTAGACAAGTTTGTACGGGGATGTCCCTAAAAGGGTTTTAAATGTTGTTCTGTAGGCCCATAAAGCATCATCTACTTTTACTGCCCAATCTTTCCTATTTGATTCAACCGTTTTATCTAGGATTCACTTAAGCTCTCGATTTTCCACTTCCACCTGCCCACTAGTTTGACGATGATAAGGGATAAATGTTCTGTGGTGTACTTCATACTTTCTTAAGATCTTTTCAAATTGAGTATTGCAAAAGTGAGTGCCCCTATCACTGATGATTGCTCTGGGTGTTCCAAAACGAGAGAAAACTTTCGTAAGAAACTTTACTACAGCTCTAGCATCGTTAGTACGTAAAGCTTGGGCTTCCACCCATTTTGACATGTAATCTACTGCTACTAAGATGTATTTATTTCCGAATGAACTAGGGAACAGACCCATAAAGTCAATACCCCAGACATCAAATATCTCACACGATAACATATATATCTAAGGCATTTCATCACGTTTAGAAATATTACCTGATCTTTGGCATTTATCACACGAAGCGGCATACCTGTTGGCATCCTTGAAAAGAGTTGGCCAATAGAATCCTGATTCAAGCGTTTTGTCGGCTGTCTTAATCCCACTGTAATGTCCTCCTGAAGGTCCTGAATGGCAATGTTCCAAGATTTTGCTTTCGCCCTTGTAACGCATCTCCGAATTACTTGATCTGCACACATGCAGAAAAGAAAAGGATCTTCCCAAAAATAGTTTTTCGCATCAGCAAAGAATCGTTTCTTTTGATGATGTGTTAACCTTTTTGGTAAGAAGTTAGTAGCTAAATAATTCGCAATATCTGCAAACCATGGTACCTCGAAGTTGGTTACAGAAAAGAGTTTTTCTTTAGGGAACGAGTCGCTTATCTCACTTTCATCGAGCTCTTCGATATGTGGGTTCTCAAGCCTGGAGAGATGATCTACTGCAAGGTTTTCAGCTCCCTTCTCATCCTGTATTTCCAAATCAAATTCCTGTAAGAGTAAGATCCAACGTATGAGTCGAGGTTTTGCATCAGGTTTAGTTAAAAGATAACGAAGAGCTGAATGATCAGTGTAAACGACAACTTTAGATAATATCAGATACTGTCTAAATTTATCAAATGCAAAAACTACAGTTAGTAGTTCTTTTCCATGGTGGTGTAGTTTTCTTGTGCAGGTGTCAATGTTTTGCTAGCATAATAAATTGGCTGAAAATGCTTGTTTCTTCACTGTCCCAAAACTGCTCCTACTGCAAAATCACTCGCATCACACATTAGTTCAAAAGGTAGATTCCAATCAGGTGCAATTATAATCGGAGCATTTATTATTTTATCTTTGAGGATATTAAATGCATCAAACACTCCTGATCAAAATTGAAAGGAACATCTTTTTCTAGTAATCTCGTTAAAGGCTTAGTTATTTTAGAGAAATCTTTAATGAATCTTCTGTAAAATCCAACATGTCCTAAAAAGCTTCTAATAGCCTTAACTGAACTAGGGGGAGGTAATTTTTCTATGGTTTCAATCTTAGCTTTATCTACCTCAATCTCTTTACTAGAAATCTTATGTCCTAACACAATCCCTCTGTAACTATAAACTGACATTTTTCCCAATTCAATACAAAATTTGTTTCCTCACATCTTATTAGAACTCGTTCTAAATTTTTAAGGCAAAGGTGGAAAGAGTTACCGTATACCGAGAAGTCGTCCATAAATACCTCCATAATATCTTCCACAAGTTCATCAATGATGGCTAGCATGCAGCGTTGAAAAGTAGCAAGAGTATTACATAAACCAAAAGGCATTCTACGATAAGCAAACGTATTGTATGGACATGTAAATGTTGTCTTTTCGTGATCTTCAGGAGCTATGGGGATTTGGAAGTAGCCGGAGAGTCAGTCCAAGAAGCAGTAGTACATATGCCCTGACAACCTTTCTAACATCTGATCAATAAAGGGTAAAGGGAAGTGATCTTTTCTGGTTGCGTCATTCAGCTTCCTATAGTCAATGCAGACTCTCCAACATGTGACTATTCTTGTAGGAATTAATTCATTTTTTTCGTTGGCTACAACAGTCATGCCTGCTTTCTTTGGAACTACCTGCACAGGACTTACCCAGGTGCTATCAGAAATAGGATAAATTATTCCTGCATCTAGAAGTTTAATTGCCTCAGCTTTGACAACTTCCTTCACATTGGGGTTCAAATGTCTCTGAGGTTGCACATAAGGTTTATACTCATCTTCCATTAAAATTTTAGGGGTGCAGAATGATTGGACCTTTTTGTGCTTCATTAGTACATTAAGATTTGCTATGGCCTTTTTGTGCTTCATTAGTACATTTAGCAAATCTTCTTTCTCCTTGGGTCTTAGTTCTGAAGAGATGATTACTAGAAGTGTAGAATTTTCCCCGAGGAATGCATACTGCAAATGTTTTGGCAATTGTTTTAGTTCTAACTTGGGTGGCTCATCAACAGAGGGTTTTTATTTTAGTTCGTTATTGATCTCAATGTCCTCTATTTCCGTCTGTCTAGAGGATGATGTATTGGGATTCACTTCATCGATATCGTCATCTTTCCCCCCATCTTGTGAAAGACACAGTTCTATCGTGTCACTGTGCATGTTTTCCTGCAAAGATTCTTGAAAAATGTGATCAGTGGCATCAACAAAATAACAAGAATCATCTTGTTCTCTAGAATATCGCATGGCATCATAAATTTGGAACACAATTTCTTCATCTCCTACCCTTAGTGCGAGTTTACCATCACCAACATTAATGACAGCCTTAGCAGTAGCTAGAAAGGGTCACCCCAAAATTAAAGTTACCTTTACATCCTCATTCATGTCAAGCACAACAAAATCAACGGAAAATATAAATTTATCTATTTTTACTAGAACATCTTCACTAATTCCCCTAGGATACTTAACAGATCTGTCAGCTAACTTAATACTCATCCTAGTGGGTGTTGGTTCCCCGAGACCAAGTTGCTTAAACATTTTATAAGGCATTAAATTAATGCTGGCACCTAAATCAGCCAATGCTTTTTCTATGCTCAAACTACCAATTAAACAGGGAATAGTAAAATTTCCTGGATCTTTCAATTTGGTTGCAGCTTGTTTTGAATGATAGCTGAGCATTCTTCATTAAGTTCCACTGTTGAAATTTCCTCGTACTTTCTTTTATTTGTTAGAAGCTCCTTTAAAAATTTTGCATATGTTGGCATCTGCGAAATAGCTTCAACAAAAGGTAAGTTAATATGTAGTTGTTTGAAAAGTTCAAGAAATTTACCATATTGTGAGTCTAAGCGGTCTTTCTTCAACTTCGCTGAATACGGGATTATTGGTTTAATTTCCTCACGGGTTGGAGTTATCTTTGCCTTATCGTGTTCATGTGATACCACTTTTTTTGTTTCGATTAACTCCTTTCCACTCCTTAGTGTCACTGCCTAGACCTGCTCTTTTTCTCTAGGTAAGATTTCTGATCGTATTTCAGAGACTAACCTAGTAAGTTGCCCGATCTGATCTTTGAATTCCTGTGACAATGCTTCAAGTTTTGTTTCTACCTTCTGGAAATGTGTTTCCGAGGCTGCGATGAAGTTTGTCAGCACTTCTTCAAGGTTTGGCTTCTTTTCTTATTGGTAAGGCTGTTGTCGGAAGTTTTGGGAAGGTTGTTGCCTTTGATTTCTTTGACCGCCCCATGAGAAATTTGGGTGGTTCTTCCAACCTGGATTATAAGTATTACTATAAGGGTTATTGTTAGATCGAAAATTATTACCCATATAGTTCATTTGCTTGCTCTCCATGCCCTGTCCGTAGGGTGGGTACTCAGGATTCGCCACTCCTTCACTTGCGTCACACTGCATTACTGGATGTGCCTGCGAAGAACCATAGAAACTATCAAATTTTTTATGTAGTAATTCTATCGGATTTGATAGTGCAGTTACTGCATCAATGTTGAAAACTCCGGCTGCTTTTGTTGGCCCTGTCCTTGTAACTTGCGACTGATAGTTATTCAGTGACATCTCCTCTATAAACTCATAGGCTGCTTCAGGAGTTTTGTTGTTCAAGGTTCTGTCGGCAGCTGAATCGATTAATTGTCGTGTTGAAGGGTTCACACCATTGTAAAAAGTTTGGACCTGTAGCCACAATGGTAATCCATGGTGTGGACACCTTTGCAACAAATCCTTGTATCTCTCCCATGCGTCGTAAAGTGTTTCCGAATCTATCTTCACAAAAGAAGAGATATCATTCCTTAATTTGGCCATTTCGGCCGGTGGAAAATATTTCAATAAAAATTTTTTGGTCATTTGGTCCCATGTAGTGACTGATCCTCGTGGAACAGAATGTAACCACTGTTTGGCTTTATTCCTCAAAGAAAAGGGAAATAACCGAAGACGGATGCATCGTCAGAAACGCCATTTATCTTGAAGGTGTCGTAGAATTCTAGAAAATTTGCTATGTGTGTGTTAGGATCTTCATCCTGCAAACCATCAAACAGAACAAACTGTTGTATCATCTGTATAGTGTTAGGTTTCAGCTCAAAATTATTTGCAGCAATAGTAGGCCTAACAATACTAGACTCAGTTCCTGTTAAACTAAGTTTAGCATAGTCATACATAGTGCGTGGAGCATGATGTTCGACCGTCTCTAGAGGTGGCGGATTATTCTCTGCCATCTCTTCTGTAGTATTAATTTCAGCTTCTTGCACTTCTTCTATGTAGTTTAAGCTTTGGCTTATTTCTCTGCGATTTCTGCGAATGGTACCTTCAATATCACTATCGTAAAGTAGGGGTCCTATCGGGTTCCTTCTAGTCATAAACTAGAGGTACCTAAAAGGATCAAAAGAGAGAAATTAGCAAAAAAAAAAAACAGACTAAAAAAAATAAAACTAAATTGCAAAATAAAAATGACTAAAGTAATAAAAATTAAACTTTCTTAATATTTTAGTTCCCCGGCAATGGCGCCAAAAACTTGATCATGTCTGTCGAGTCTTAAAATTTATAAATGAGAATGATCGAACCTAGAAACCAACTATGACAACGATTTTGAGGCAAGCGCACCTATCAAACAGTAGTATAGTTTAGGCAAGACAATAATGTCGAACCCAAAGGAACCAAAAGTACCAATACTAACTCTCTTTTTATTATCTAGCCTATGAATAAAGGGATTTATTTATCTAATCTAAATTATTTAACTACTAAACTAAAGATGCAAAGACAAAGAAGAATAAATTTGGGAAAATAGCTTGGAAGGAAAACCAATTGATTAAGATGACACCCAAGGAAGAATCCACCTAGACTTCACTTGTTATCTAACTCTAAACCATACGATTTATTCACTTGACTTCATCCGTAAGATTCCCTAAGTTATATTAATCCCTCTCTCGAGGCGACTAATGTCTAACCCTAGGTTGATTAATTGAAATCTCTTTCTAATTAAAACCCCTAGAATTGCATTAACTCGATCTATAGACTCCCATATTAGGTTTCACACTAATCTGGAAAAATCTCGTCACCCTATCTCTAGTCGCTCGATCAACTTCACTTAATTATGCTAGATCTACTCTTAGGTAGGGACTTTTGCTCCTCCACCTAAGCACATCATACTTGAATTAATATCCCGGAAATATCAACACAAGAATTAAGAACACATAATTAAGAACAAGTCAAATATTTATCATATAGTTCAGGAAACAATAACAAGATTCATCTTAGGTTTCATCCCCTCAGGTATCTGAGGGTTTAGCTCATAATAATAAAAGAAAACATCTCAAAAGAAAAGATAAAATAAAACATAAGAGATCCCTAAAAGCCTCTGAAGGAATTGAAGGAGAGATCCTCCGTCTTGAGTATAATTCCGGCTTCTTGAGATGAATCAACTAGCTATCTTTGAGTGATTCTCCACAAATCTGACCTTTCTGACTCGGCTTCTTAGCCTAGCTAACTGCCTCCTTCTAGATTATACTAAAGGGGTTTATATAGGCTTTTAAGATAGGTTTCTTTGCCCCTAGGTATCCTTTTCCGAGTGAAATTGTTCTTTTCCATGACAGGGACACGGCCATGGCACATGCCCATGTGAGTCGTCTTTAGGTCGTGTTCAGACTTTTAATAAGGCACGGTCGTATGGTGTTGGGCCTAGGCCGTGTCGATTTCTATTTTGGCCCAATTTGGTCCGTTTTAAGCCCGTTTCTCGTTCTTTTCATCCTAGGGTGCTTTCCTAAGTATAAAACATGAAAAGAAAGGATTAAGATCACCTTTTTTACATAAATGAAAGGATAAATCATCCAAAAGCATGCTAAATGTGGGCTTAAAATATGTTACTTTTACAGTTTATCATGGATCGAGCTTAATGAGAAGCAAATTCATGGGGTTGACCTAGTTAAAGAGATTAGGAAAAAGTGAAACTGATCTGGGATAGTCTGAAAGCTGCTTCGGACTGAAAAAAGTCGTATGTGGATTTGAAAAGAAAGGAAATTGAGTTTAAAGTGGGTGACAAGGTATTTCTGAAAGTGTCCCCGTGGAAGAAAATATTGAGATTTGGTCGAAAAGGGAAATTGAGTCCGCGATTCATAGGGCCGTATGAGATTACGGAAAGGATTGGGCCAGTGGCATACTAGTTGGCTTTGCCGGTAGAATTAGTGAAAATGAATAATGTGTTTCATGTATTGATGTTAAGGCGTTATCGCTCCGATCCTTCGCATGTGATTCCTCCGACAGAAATTGAGGTACGACCGGATATGACATATAAGGAGGAGCCAATTAAAATCTTGGCTCGAGAGGTGAAACAGTTGAGGATTAAGGACATAGCCTTAGTAAAAGTGTTATGGCAAAAACATGGTGTAGAAGAGGCTATGTGGGAACTGGAAGAAGCCATGAGAGAGTAATATCAAAACCTCTTTATCGGTAAGATTTTCGAGGGCAAAAATCTCTAAAGGGGGAGAGTTGTAACATCCCAATTCTGGGGCTAGTCAGAACAGTGGTTTCGAGACCACTAAACCGAGGTCAGGAAAAATTATTTTGATGTTATTTTATGTGTTATAGCATTATTATAAGGCGATGTGGAAATTTTGGTGCTTTAATTTTAGCAATAGTATGCTTTATTATGAAAAAGAACTAAATCGCATAAAGTGCGAAAGTTCTATTTTCAAGGTAGAGGTACCTAATAGCTATAGAATGTAATTTGGAGGTCTTTAAAGTGCAAATACGCCAATTAGGATGTGTTGGCCGGCCATAAAGGATAGTGGGACAAGGGCATTAAATTTTTTGTGAAAGTTGGTGACAAATTGAATGAAATATGATAATTGCAAAGAAGGGTTTTGCATGCACCGATTTTTGCATGCAAAGAAGGGTTTTGAAAGCTTTGAAAATTCAGTAACTTGTCCTCACCCAAGTAAGTGATTTTTGGTGGTGTTAATTGATAGTTTTTGCACTTTTGGAGCCTTCAAAGCTTAAGCTAGCTAACGATGGGACCAATTTGCAATATGGTTGAAAGCCTAGGGACTTGCCATGACATATCTTCTATTGTTAGCTGAGTTTTTATGGAAGAAAATGAATGTTAGGGAGATGAGAAACAACTTTTGTGAAAGGTGTTAACATGAAAACACCTAAATAGGACCTAAATGTAAAGATTGATTTTGTGTCATAAATGCTTGAATTAGTTGAAATTGTGAGTAGTTGTAAGAGAAATAAATGTTCAACTAGGCTTGTTTGATGAGAAAATGTGCTGAACAATGATTTACGAACCTAGGGGCAAAATCACAATTTTGCCATAGTACAAGGGCAAAATGGTCATTTTTGCCTAAGTGTAGATTTTGAAGCATTATGATCATAGAAGGATCTAAATGAATGGATTTTATTGTTTTAGATCAAGAAGAGCACAGAATTAACCTTGATTGGGGACAAGGCAAGGTTACGAAATAAACCGCAAATTAAAACGCTTCACACCGAGGTAAGTTTACGTGTAAACAATGCATTTTTATATACACATTGTTATTGCTAACTAGTGTTTAGCATGATTGAGAACATGTACGGTTCAAGTGGATTGAATGTGGTAGTTATTGAATAATTGTCGTATGAATTACAAGATAGATATGTGAATATGTAAGGGTAATACTTGATGGTGGGCTAAGTGCGATACCACCTTATTACTAAATTACGATGGGCTGTGTGCGATACCATCACCTATTTATCATTTGGTGGGCTATGTGCGATACCACTATAATTATTCTTTTAGTGGGCTATGTGAGATACCACTATAATAGAGATTGATGGTGGGCTAAGTGCGAAACCACCGAGTGATCGGTAGCATGAATGGTTTATTGAGTAGTTATGATGTGTTGAATCACGTGACTTTGTGGTATTAAGGGCAAGGATGTATGTTAATGAATGTGAGCATTAAGCTCGTGATATGGTTGGGATGTGGTAAGGGAGGAAATGAGTAAGCATGACTATGAATGTGGATTGTTCTTGTTTAGTTTGTAATGCTATTCCAATGTTTAGCACATACTATGGTGTTAGTTGTTTATATGTAAACTTACTAAGCTTAAAGCTTACTCCCATTTTCTTTCCCTTGTCTTATAGAGTTATAGATCCGAGTCCGAATACGAAGATAACTTGGAAGATCGCCCACACTATCAGTTCACGTCGGTATATCTGGACTTAGTACATTTTGTGTATGGCATGTATAGGGGCTAGAATAGTTAGATTGTTTTGTTATTGAGGCAAGAGTGCTGGCCCTTTTGAATGATAAACTATTTTGTATATTGCCATGGTTGATGGCTCACTTTGTTATATATGAAAAGATGTAGTTATTCATGGAAGTTTATATTGCAAATTATAAGTTGTTTAGTGATGTGATGAATGAACTCATGTTGTGTGAGCTAGGGGGATGAAAAGAGCTTGGTAAATAGCCTTGCTCCTGTCCACATGGGTAGGCACACGGGCATGTGTCTAGGCCGTGTGTGACACACGGTCAGTCCCACGAGTGTGTGACTAGGCCGTGTAACCCCTGTATATTGATTTTGTAAGTCAGTGTCGACCACGGGCTAGCCACAAAGGCGTGTGCCTAGGCCGTATGACCTTATAGGGTTGATGACGTCACAAACAGAATACCCAACTTTTTACACACGGGCAAGGACACGGGCGTGTCTAAGCCGTGTGGAGCACACGGGCGTGTGCCTGGCCGTGTGAAAACCCCTGTAGGTTTGAAACGAAAATAAATCCCACACTGGGTAGGGACATAGGCTTGTGTGACCACACGGCCTGCCCCCACGGGCGTGTGGCCATGTTTTGGTGAAAAATTTTAAGTTCGCAAGGGTTTTCGGTAGGGTTCCGAAACCCCTCGTATGTATGTGTGATGCCTCGAAAGTCCTCAATGAGATTATTGTGATGGCAATAGAGATATGTCAAGTAGGTGATCGAAACTTATTGACTTTAGTTGTGTGGTTAAATGGAATAAGTCCGGTAATGCCTCGTCCCCAGTCCAAGCATAGAATATGGTTAAGGGGTGTTAGACTAGGTGCCCAAACCTAACCTCTTTTTACTCAATGCCAAAGTAGGCAGAAGCTTCGGGTAGTGCCTACAGTTTAGTATTCATATGATTTTCATTTTTATCCAAATTTCTAATGATTCATTAAGGCTATTTAACATTTTTTAAACAAAAGATATTTATCAATTAATTGAATCCAGGAACAATTTTGTGCCCATGTCCCTTTGAAATACGAAAAATGCAAAATTCTAACATAGTTTAGTGAAAATCAAGAAAACTATTTTTGTATATGTTAAGAGATGTTATTCTGACTGTTAAATGTTGGGTTTTGTTATTGTCTTACATTAACGTTAAGCCCCTCCTAAAGCCAATTGATTTTAGGTGTGATGCTTTACTTTGTATCAAAGCATAAGTTTTGTTATGTTGTTCTATTGCCTAACCCCATCTAAGGTTGAAGATCCCTGGTAAGTTTGTCCACGTGGAGGTCCCGTGAGCTACACGTAAGGGAAAGTGTTAAGTGGTGTTATCCCATATCTGTTAAGTACTGGGTTCCTATGATGTTATAATTAAAGTTGGGCACTCTACTTAAAGCAAATTGGTCTGAGTTGGATGCCTAACAATAACCAATCTAGAGTTCATATCTCAAACTATTCAATGAAATAGGTTGAATGCATTCGATGTGGAATAGGTTGTCAAGCAGTTATATATAGCAAGATGCATTAAGTGTGTTACTCATATTTCACTCTAGGTTTGTGAACTCTTGTTTTCGCTTCTTGTTCTAAAGGTTCTTGTATCTTCCTTGTGTTGTGGATCTTCTGTACAAGGCTAACTAAAATACCGAAAGTGTGTTAGAATACGCGTTTGCATTTACAAGTGCAGCCTTATACATGTTGCTTTCCCAAGTTGATTCATTTTTTGTCTAAACCTAGATGTTGCTTTCGCAAATTGCATATTTTTTTGTTGAGATATGGATGTTGTTTTCCCACGTTGCTTCCTTTTTGATATTTTTCTCTTATTGGTTTCTTCCAATTTGCTTGTCTATTTATCCTTCCTGGATATTATCTAGATTCATTTCTTCAATTTCATCTTGATGTAATGAATCAATTAATAGTCTTGGTGAGTTGCAATTTTCTCACATATTTTTTATTTCTTCTATTATATGTGATGGAAAATCATTAATCTTCATGTCAGCTATCTTTTATAATAGTTGAACGGATTCTTTATTTCTATTATCCTGAGTGTATCCAACTCCAATATCATATGCCAATATTCTTCTTCCATCAGTCCAAAGACAAGAAGATTTTTGTTGAAGTAAATATTGGGCTTTGGTCATTAAATCTATTCCTACTTGGATCTGATAATAATTGGGATTATTGTAACACTTGTCAATGCTTTTTTTTCAAGTATTCTTTCTCCTTTTTAGCTGCTGAAAGGTTGGGACCTCCAATCATTTTTTTAATGATCCATATTTGATGTGGCTAATAAAATTTTTATTTTTCAGCTATACCAATAACATTGTTGATTTCAAGATAAAAATAATAACATAGTTTTAATAAATGCAGAAAATCCTTTTAATAAATAAAAAGAAAAATTTTGAATTGTTATGAAACACCCCACACCCGGCCCACGAGCCTGAATCGGACCTGGTATGTTCCTTAAAAAAATCGGTTTCAAAGTTCTTTGTTACTTAGAGAAAATTTGTGTAATTTTTTGAAAAATATTGTTTTGGGTTGGGCTTAGATCGAAACCCACTTATTTACTTAGAAATCATTTAATTACGATGACAAAACAGTTTAGGGTTTATTTTTAAATAAATAATTCTTAAGTTGAACTTTAATCAAAAATAGTTCGTAACATAGTAAATTAAAAGTTTAAACAGAAATAAAGAAATCCTACTTGGGCCTCATGGCCTTATTACATCAATCAAAACCCAAAATAAAATTTAAGTACTGAGTAAAATAAAAGCCCAAGTCTTTAAATTTCTCCTTGCGATGCATGGCCACCTTTAGCTCCTGCCGACCCGGTCCATTACTGCTCATCACCTGAAAAAAATATTTCCCCAACGGGGTGAGTCAACCAGACTCAATGTGTACGTGGCACTAAATCGTAATAGAATCAGGCATACAATACATTCAATCATAAAATACAAGTTATGATGCATTCCCAAACCCAAACCTAATTGTCCATCCGCTACACACCCCCGTACCTGCCAAACACACCGTGGGGACTACTAAGTCGACCCTCCTTCCGCTACACACCAATTTGCGGGCTTAAGGCTCCGCATCTGTGGTTTTAGGAAACCAATTTTCAGATTACTGAGGTCTTAGATCACCACTTTTCAGATTACTGTGGTCGTAAGTCACCACTTTTTAGATTACTGTGGTCTTAAATCACCACTTTTCACTTCCCCTTTCAATATACAACCATATGCAACATAAATATTAATATGCATAATATACCATAGTTCACATTCTTATCATATTCTCATGTTATGAATAACATATTTCATATTCCTAGTAGAAGTAGGAAACGTATCTGAGTACTTAGTACCTTAACATGGTACCTTAGCCATGCTCATATTTTCATTAACATATATTTTAATACATGCAACCATAATTCATATTACAAAGTAGTGTGGAGTACACACATTCTTAATAATACATTTAATTTAAACATAGCCATGAACCTATCAAAACTTAGGGTAGGGTACACACCTGATTCGCTTAACAGATTCCTTGAGATCCCGAGATCTGATCTACTGCCTTAGATCTCAAGTTCCTACAATTGATTAATCACTTTTTACCTTAATAAAAAGCCATTCGGCCAAAATTCCAAATCCTAGTAGGATTAGTATACTTAAAACTTACCTTGAAATTCTCAAATCCCGAAATCCTTGTATCCCTCTGTCGAAATCCCTATAACTACATGTTAGATCAATTTCTAACATTTATTCACAACAAATAACCCTTAGCCGAATGTTAAATATGACTTACCTTAGATTCTTAAATCCCGAAATTCACCGAATAACTAGGGAACACGCGGCCTATGGTGTACCTTCGGGAAAAGAACTTCTCCTTCCTTGTAGTCGACACTTATAAATCTCGAAAGATCCTTTGAAGAAATCGACAGCACCTATGCTTGAAGCCTTTCCAAGATTTGGATTTTGAATGGATTGGTAAGGAGAAATAGGAAGAAAAGAAAGATGAAGAGATTGGCTTGCTTTACTAGGGTTTTTGGTTTTAACAAAATAGCAGAGAAAAGAGAAAATTGGCTAGGAAAATTTCGGCAGAGAGAGGGGAATGTCTTAGGGAATTTTCGGTAGAGAGAAGAGAATTTGCTTAAGAAATTCGGCAAAGGAAAAGTGAATGAATGAATGGCCTCTCTTTTCCTTTTATAGCCAAATTTACTAGGCTAGAGTCCCTTACTTGGCCACCACTCTTCTTTATTTGATAGCTTTATCTCTTTAATTTAAAATAATTAAAGAAATATCCTTTATTATCTCTTATCTCTTAATAAAAATAATACTAATAATAATCCTCTTTTATCTCTTCCTTATCTATCAAAATAAAAGAAATAAATCCATATTTATCCATCTATTATCTCTTCAAAAAAAAATAATCCAATTTAAATCCCTTATTGATCCCATTAATTGCCGAAATTTAAAGGGAATAAAACTCCCTTTTTCTAGAAGCCTTGCCGTCCACTCCTCTGCTTCTGGAAGCAAAAATAAAACTCCTTTTATTTGCTTCCCAAGTGACTCGAACCCAGGCCCAACACCTTGCATGTGGCGCCATTTCCAGAGGCCCTAAGTGGCATCTCCAGGCCACTTTTCCAAGCCTGTTTGTGTGTCAAATTTCACAAACTTTTTCTTTTAAGGCCACATTGCCTTAATTTCCTCTTTTAAACTTTAAAACTCAACATTTCTAAGTCATTTCTAAGTTTCCAAAAATTTTCGTTCGGCTCTTTAAACTTGACATTTCCTTACATTTCCAAGTTTCCAGAAATGTTCACTTTCCTCTTTTGAATCATTTCGACATCATTTCCTTACATCCCCTAGTTTCCAAAAATGTTCACTTTCCTCTTTTAAACTTAACGTTTCCAAAGCATTTCCTTACATTTCCTTACATTTCCATACATTGCCTTACATTTCCATACATTTCCACACATTTCCATACATTTCCATACATTTCCATACATTTCCATACATTTCCATACTTTTCCATACATTTCCATACACCTTAGGGTTCCTAGAACTCCTCAGAACACATCCAACACACCCACTGAGCCCACTATCTCATGAATTACACACGAACGCATAACCCCTAATCTAGGATGTTACATGTTATTTCTTTAACAAAACCCCATTCAATACTACTTATATCAAATGGTTCATGATCAAGTCTAAACTTTATAGGAGGGAATATTTCATTTAAATCGTTTGTGAAAACATAAGCTTGTACAGAGTATTCTGAAAAAGCTTTTTGAAATTGAGCTTGCTGGTTGCACATAGCTTCATTTATTTTTGTAAATATTTCTATAGGCAGAATATTCCTAGCCTTATTATATAGACATGACCTAAACATTTTATTTATAACTGGGTTATTTGTTCCCTTATTAATAAAATACTAAAATATATCAAGACGATTGTTTATCTTTTTGATATCTAAATAACTAATTTCTAGTTCTTCCCAATCTCGATATAAAATGGATTTTAATAATAAATCATCAGCTTCTTGTTCTTTAGTTGTTTTTTCAACTAAAAATTGAGAAAGCTTTGTAAGAGCTCTTCTAAAATTAGCTTTTTGCTCAGTAATATGGGTTTTCCATATTTTACTAATAAAATTATATAATTCTAATGGTAAGTCTGGATTATAAAAATCTTTTATTTCCTGAATTTGTTATGGTTTCAATAAATTTTCTGATGCACAAAACCTTTTTGCTCCTTTCATGATTTCAGCGTAAATGGCTTGGTATGCTGAATTTCGATCTTGAGACCAAGGTAATTGACTTACCAGTTGTGGTGTAAATGATAATTGAGTTCCAATCGGTTGTCTTACCATTAGACATGGAATGTAATATCCTTGATTAGGATAAAAAGATACTTGAGAATGTATTGTCACAAATCCTTGATTAAGATTTATTGATTTGAAAGTGTTCCATTTATTGGGCCTTTTATGAACAGTAGTCCATTCACCGACTTTTTCTAGAGGTTGTTTACCTCTATCCATATGGCCTGCTAAGATAATCAACAATAATATTGTTAGCTCCTTTTACAAATAAAACTTCAAAATTAAAAGTACATAATTCATTATACCATCTAATTCTTCTGGGTACAGTTTCCAAACTTTTATTAGTAAGGGAATGTTTAACTGCCTGATTATCAATTTTTATGATAAATTTTTCAAGTGCTAAATATATAAATTTATTATCAAACTTTATTCTTTTCTTTACTGCAATTAATTCTTTTTCATATATGACATAATTAATTTCATTCGGTTTAAATTTTCTGGAACTATATCCACATATTAATTCTTCGTTATTTATTGCTCTAGCATTTAAAATACAACCCCAATGATTTTGTGAAGCATCTGTTTCTAAAATTAATTTATCACCTTATTTAGGTAAATAAACTTTTGGAATTTGATTAATTTCAGATTTTAAATTTTTTATGATTTCCGAGTCTATTTTTGTAACACCCATCACCCGTATTCAACGTCAGAATAGGGTTGTAGAGCATTACCAAACTTTCAACACAATTACACATACTTTTCACATACCTTATATCATTTCATAAATTCATCAATTAATCTCAATCAATTTGTCCCTAATACGAGCCTACGAGGACCTAAACATGCTTTGGGAGTGGTTCGGGAGTAAACCTATAGCTTAATAAACTTTCACAAAACTTTGAATTTTTTCTCAAAACAGGGGACACACGCCCGTGTGGCCAGGCCATGTGTCTCACACGGCCACTAGACACGCCCGTGTCATAAGTCGTGTGGACATTTGAAATGGGAGCACATGGCCGTGTCCTAGCCCGTGTCTAAATAAGCGAGCTTACTGGCTTGGGTTACACGGCTAGCCACACGGCCAGCCACACGCTCGTGTGTCTAGCCCATGTGCTCTTCGAAGTGGCCACACACACCCGTTTGCCCTTCGAAGTGGCCACACATGCCCATGTGCCCTTCGAAGTGGCCACACACGCTCGTGTACTAGGGCGTGTGCTAGGCCATGCCAAACCTGTAGGGTATACTGACTTATACCACATGGGCAAGTCACATGCCCGTGTGTGAGGCCGTGTGAAGCATATTGAATTGATTCATAAAACTACACCAGGGGACACACGGCCGTGTACTTAACCATGTGCCACACACGGCTGAGACACACACCCGTGTCTCTACCCGTGCAGACAAAAATAGGATATTTACCAAGCCAATTTGCCACCCAAATTTGAATGTACCTACACAACCCAAATGGCACCAATTCATAGCATAAATGAACATCTATTTTAGCCAAAAGCAAGACTAATTCATACCATTTCCAATCCTAACAACCAACAAGCTTATAACTTATGTTTTACTTAATCAAAACATACCAAAACACATATACAAATCAATTAACTAAACCTTTACCAAATATACATCATTTTACACCAATTCACAAGCACAATTCATGTTAAATATCAACCATTTAACATATACTATATCAATGTCCACAAGCCTCATAATATATGTCATTCACATATCCATCCATGAATTCAAAATATCAACCATATATGCACATAACCAAATCCACCAAATAAAGCCAACTCCCATGGCTATATTTACAAACCAAAACATATACATTTACAAGTCATTACATAAAACCAAAATCATTATCAACCCATAATCAAAATGACTCAAAGTACCTATACATGTCATATACTTAAAATACCAAAGTTTATAGGTACCAAAAGATAGGTGGATACTGTGATGCGATCTCTGACAGTTCCCGAATCTGAGTTAGCTTTGATGACACTATAAACACGGGAAAATAAACAAAGATATAATGCTTAGTAAGCTCGTATAAAATAAACTCGATAAAATCATAAACACATAATTCAACAATTCAATATAGATACATGAATTCACATCAACTAACAAACCTTTCCATTTCTCATTCACAAAGTTCTATATTTCTTCAACATTTCTTCGATTCATAGCTATTATGGTTTATGCACATACCTGTACCATCTCGTAACAATCTCATACACATTCTCGTCTTTCATTTACCCGTTGAACCATTAGGAATAGAAGTCGGATACTCAAGGGTCTCACATGAAACCTATACCATGGCCCGAAGCCAAATCAGACAATATGCATGGCCTGAAGCCAAATCGGTTTGTCTCCCACACAAAGTGCTATATCATGGCCCGAAGCCAACTCAAAGTATCCCTAATGACATGTTACTAGTATCCTAATCTATTCTTAAGGTTCAATGGGGATTCCAACTATCGAATCATCGTCGAATCATTTCCAAACTTGTCCTTAGTCACATAATTACAAATAATGATATATCAAAGCATATAAAATACATTTGAAATGAAATTATAACATAGGAATTTACTTCGGATGTGTAAACGACGAAATTGTTGATTAATCGAGTACTTTATCTTTTCCCAGATCTAAGTCAGTATTTCTCCTTTCTTGATCTAATTGGACAAAATGCCTTGGCCGAATACCTAGCCCTAACTTTGGTTTTCTTCCCTTCAATTTTCGGTGTAAGAAGATGAATTAAACGATGAAAAATTGTTTTTCTTTATTTTTACTTTAACTTATGTCATAAATTACTAATTTAACCTTAATAAATATAACCTTTAAAGCCATTAAAAGATGTCCATCTTTTTCCACTAACTTTATAGATGGGATAATTACCACTTAAGGACCTCCACTTTAAGGTTCTATAGCTATTATACACTTTTAGTTAATAGAACACTACTTTTGCACTTTACGCGATTTAGTCTTTTTTTCTCAAATTGGCCAATTAAACGATATAATTTCTTAACGAAAATTTCACACAGTCATTCAATCATGTTGTACACATTAAAATAATATTAAAATAAATATTTTGACCTCAAATTTGTGGTCTCGAAACCACTGTTCTGATTTGACTAAAAACAGGCTGTTACAAGTCTCCTCTTTAGGGATTTTCGTCCCCGAAATCTTACCAGTGAATAGGTTAAGGTACTATTTTCTCATAGCTTCCTTGGGCTCCCACGTAGGTTCTTCGACATCGTGTCCTTGCCATAAGACTTTCACTAAAGCTATGCATTTATTACGCAGTTCTTTAATCTCCCGAGCCAAAATTCTGATCGGTTCTTCATTATAAGTCATATCAGGTTGAATCTCAATCTCTGACAGGGAAATTACATGTGAAGGATCCGATTTATATCAACGCAACATCGACACATGAAATACATTGTGGATCTTTTCTAACTCTGACGGTAATGCTAACTGATATGCCACTGGCCCTATTCATTCAATAATCTCATACGGCCCGATGAATCGCGGACTCAATTTGCCTCTGGGACCGAAACGAAGTATTTTCTTCCACGAAGATACTTTTAAGAACACTTTATCACCAATCTGACGATCTGAAGTTGCTTTCAAACAATCGCAAATTATTTTCACTTTCTCTTCGGTTTCTTTAACCAAATCAACCCCGTGAATCTGTTTCTCGCTAAGCTCGGTCTAGTACAATGGAGTTCGATACAGTGCTTCATATGGAGCCATCTTTATGCTCGATTAAAAGCTGTTATTATATGCAAATTCAACCAGCGGCAAATATTTCTCCTAGTTACCTTCGAACTCTAAAACACAACATCGAAGCAAATATTTGAGAACTTGAATTACTCGCTCAGATTAACCGTCAATTTGTGAATGAAAAGCTGTACTACAGTTCAACTTCGTGCCCAGAGCTTCTTGCAATTTCTTCCAAAACCACGATGTAAACCTCAGATCTTTATCTGAAATAATCGAGACTGGCACCCCGTGCAATCTAACAATCTCAGAAATATACAACTCAGCCAATGTATCAAGTGAAAAGTCAGTACGTACCGGAATGAACTGTGTTGATTTTGTTAATCGATCAACAACAACCCAAATAGCATATTTCTTTTTCAGAGACAAAGGAAATCTCGATACAAAATCCATAGTAACTCTGTCCCATTTCCACTCTGGTATCATCACATGCTGAAGTAAACCCGAAGGCACTTGATGTTCAGCTTTAACTTGCTGAGACACTAAACATCTTGCTACAAATTCAGAAATGTCTCGTTTCATACCCGACCACCAATAAAGTTGTTTCAAATCATTGTACATCTTAGTACATTCAAGACGAACAGATAAAAAACCACTATGTGCCTCGTATAAAATTTTCTTAATTGACTCTGTATTTTTCGATATGCAAATTCTATCTCGGAACATCAAACAATCATCAGATCCAATTTGGTACTCTGAATCACTAGTCGACTCGCATTGCACTCTTTTAGCTTGCAATTCACTATAATATTTCTGAGAGTCGCAAATTTTCTAAAGAAATACTGGTTTAGCTTTTAACTCAGCTAAAATTGAACCATCATCAGATAATGTCAACTGTGTATTCATTGCTCTCAAGGCAAACAACAATTTTCTACTTAAAGCATCTGTGATTACATTCGCTTTCCCAGGTGATAATCAATCACTAACTCGTAATCTTTCAATAACTCGAGTCATCTCCATTGTCGCAAATTCAAATCTTTTAAGTCATAATATACTTTAAGCTTTTATGATTAGTAAAGATGTGGCATTTTCCACCGTACAAATGATGATGCCAAATTTTCAATGCAAAAACTATAGCGGCCAACTCTAAATGATACGTCAAATAGTCCTTTTCATGCGGCTTCAACTATGTGGAAGCATAAGCTATAACTTTTCCCTCTTGCATTAATACGCAACCCAAACTGTTCAACAACGCGTCACTGTAAATCACAAATTCTTTACCCGATTCAGGTTGAACCAACATTGAGTGCTTTCAATTGATTCAAAAATTGTTGACATTTCTCGGACCATTCAAACTTTACATCTTTCTGTAGCAGTCTGGTCATTGGTGTAGCAATCATCGAGAATCCTTTAATGAAACATCGATAGTAACCAGCCAATCCCAGAAAGCTTCTGACCTCAGATACATTTCTAGGTGCTTTCCAGTCAGTAACTGCAAAAATATTACTCGGATCAACTCAAATGCCATCTGCCGAGACAATATGTCCCAAAAATCTGACTTCCCAGAGCCAAAACTCACTCTTACTGAATTTAGCATATATTTGCTTATCTCTCAATGTTTGCAACACAATCCTCAAATGCTAGCCATGCTCAAACTCATCTCGTGAATAGATTAGAATGTCGTCAATGAACACAACAACAAATCTGTCTAAATACGGTCTAAAAATCTGATTCATCAAATCCATAAAAATGGCAAGAGCATTAGTTAGTCCAAAAGGAATAACAAGAAATTCATAGTGTCTGTACCTCGTTCTGAACGCAGTTTTCAACACATTTGAGTCTTTAACTCGTAAATGATAATAACCAGACCTCAAATCAATCTTTCAAAACATTGTTGCACCTTTCAACTGGTCAAACAAATCATCTATTCTCGGCAACGGATACTTATTCTTTATCGTAACCTTGTTGAGCTAACAATAGTCAATACACATTCTCATTGACCCATCTTTCTTTTTAAAAACAATACTGGCGCACCGTAGGGCGAAAAACTCGATCGTGCAAAACCTCTATCTTTTAAATCTTGCAACTGAGCATTCAACTCTTTCAACTCCGTCGAAGCCATTCTATAAGGAGCTATAGATATCAGTGAAGTTCCCGGTACTAACTCAATAGCAAACTTAACCTCTTTGACTGGTGGCAACCCAGGCAATTCTTCTGGAAATACATCTGGATATTCACAAACTACAGGCACCGATTCAATCTTCTTTTCAGACACTTTCGTATCTAAAACATATGCTAGGTACGCATCACAACCTATTCTCACATATCTCTGAGCCGACATAAGTGAAATCAGTCTAGGCAATCCAGCCGACTCATCAGATTCAGTATGAAGGATTTCATTATTCTGACATTTCAATTCTATAATCTTTCATCTACAGTTCAGAATGGCATCATATAGAGTCAACCAATCCATACCCAGAATCACATCGAATTCATCAAATGGTAAAAATAACAAGTTTGCCAGAAAATAGTAACCCCGAGTCATTAAAGGACAGTTCCTGCATACTTTGTCAACTAGAACATACTTGCCTAAGGGGTTCAATACTTTTATTACAAATTTTGTAGACTCAATAGGAAATTTCTTACTAAACACTAAATTCTCACAAACATACGAATGTCTCGATCTAGGATTGATTAAAGCAATCACATTAGTGTCGTAAAGAGAGAATGTATCGTTAATAACATCTGGAGATGATGCCTCCTTGCGAGCGCGAATAACGTTGGCTCTAGCAGGTGCTCTGGCCTCATATCTCACAGCTGAGTCTCTAGTCACATTTCTGCCACTAGACATATTTCCCATATTTCGCGATGGTCCCCCTCTCGTAGTAGTATTGGCCGATCTTACATTCTGAAAATTTTCTTTCTCAAATAACTCTGGGCAATCTCTAATAAACTGATCTGGCGAGCCATATTTAAAACAAGCTTTACTACTCTTATTCCAACATCCTCCAAAATGTCGTCTCCTACACTATTGACACTCGGGTTCGTTATTTCTCACACTGCCAACACTCGGGATGGAAGTAGCATGAGCTTTAGGACTCACATATTGATTTCCACGATCTCTATTCTGGTATCCCACTGATGCTTTTGATCGAATGTTTTAATCTCGAGATTTCTTTGATGAAGATTGATAAGATTTATTCATCGGTCTTTTCTTCGAATCTCTAGCCTCTGAATCAGCTTTCTTCTTTTCTCGGCTAAAGTCTTCGGCTTTGCAAACCCGATCAACTAACACAATGAATTCTTTTAAATCTAATATCCTGGCCAGAAGTTGAAATATCCTCGTTCAACCCATCAACAAACCACTTACACATAATCTCTTCAGTAGAAACATACTCGGTTACAGTCATGCGGCCTTGTTTTAGTTCTAAAAACTCTTTATACTTTTGAGCCATAAACCGTTGATAGAGTATTTCCTTCGAAACTTGGTCTGAAAAAATTCCCAGGTGACTCGCTCCCTCCGCACAACTGATATTAACGTATTCCACCACTAATATGCGGTGTCCCTCAAAAGTGATATAGCACATTTTAAACATTCCGCCGGTGTTCAAGAAAGCACATCAAACACTCGAATCGTATTTTCAAGCAAAAACTCGGCTATCTCAGGATCATCATCAACTTTAGCTCTGAACTTCTCGGCCCCGTGTTTACGGATCTTATCAACTGGAGGCTTATTCAATCTTAAAAGCTCGACTCCTTGAAGAGCTACGGGAACTGGTTGGGGATTAAGAAGGGGTGGAGGTTGTTGAGTAGCCAGGTTCATTCGGATATATTGTGTGAACCACTCGTTCATCAATTGGAAGAAGGCTTCTTTTGCCTCTCCTCCCTGACTGCCCGCTATAGGTCTAGAATCAGACTACGCTGTCTCTTGAGCGAGAGCTGGCGCATCACTTTTAACCTCATCAGCTATAGCTCGATTGTGATCCATTTACTATATGAAAGCACATTTTAACATGTCAAGAGCTATCACACTATCACAGTTTATATATGCCATGTATAGCTAGACTCTCACACACGCTTCGTTAGTCCTAGAATCGATTAAACCATAGCTCTGATACCAATAAATGTAACACCCATCACCCATATTCAACGTCGGAATAAGGTTAAGGAGCATTACTGAACTTACAACACAATTACACATACTTTTCACATACCTTATATCATTTCATACATTCATCAATTAATCTCAATCAATTTGTCCCTAATACGAGCCTACTGTAATAGCCCAATTTAGGGGCTAGTCAGAATAGTGGTTTCGAAATCACTAATTTGAGGTCAGAGAAAATTATTTTAATGTTATTTTATGAGTTATAGCATGATTATATAGCTGCATGAGATTTTTTGGGGCTTTAATTTTAGCAATTGCATGCTTAATTGCGAAAAAGGACTAAATCGCATAAAGTGTGAAAGTTCTATTTTACAAGCTAAAGGTGTCTAAAAGCCATAAGATATTAATTGGAGGCCCTTAATGTGAAATTAGACCCTTAGGTATAGGGTGGCCAACCATAGGGACAAACCATGTCAAAATTGGTCAAAGTTGTTGAAATTAGGTGGACTAAATTGATGTTTTATAATAAAATAAAGAAAAGAAAGATATCGTCTTTTCTTCTCCACTGGAAATTAGCAGCAAAATAAGGGGTTTGAGAGGTCAAAATTTTAGCAAGCTTCTCTCCTTGTAAGTAAGTGATTTTAGTGTCCTTTCTTGATAATATTTGTACTTTTCGAACCCCTAAAGCTTAAGCTAGCTAAAGAGGGGACTATTTTACAAAATGGTTGAAAGTTTAGGGTTTTTCCATGTGAGTAATTATCTACATTTTTATGGAAGAAAATGAGTCTTAGTTGTTAGATAAACAACTTTTGTAAAAGGTGTTACCATGAAAGCACCTAAAAGGACCTCTTTGCAAAGGTTGTAAAATAGGTGTTAAATGTGAGAAATAATGAGTATTAAGAGTTTCTATAAGAGAAATAAATGTTCACCTAGGCTCGTTAAAGGAAGAAATTTGATTAGAAATGATTTACGAGCCTAGGGGTAAAATAGTCATTTTGTGAAAGTCTAAGGGCAAAATGGTAATTTTGCCAAAGTATGATTTTTGAAATGCATTGATTAATGTGACAATTAAATGAGCTAATTTTCTATTATAGATCAAGAAGAACGAGGAATTAACATTGACCGAAGAAAAGGCAAGGTATCGGACTAAATAGGCAATTTGGTCTATTTTGAAATCGAGGTAAATTTGTGTGCAATAAAGTCAACATCATGTTATTAAGTTTCTAAATGTTTGATATTAGTGATGTTGTATAATATTTCTATGAATTTGAGTAATGATGTTGAATGAGAACATGATAAGAATTGTGATGTGGAAATCCCGGTTGGACTTTAATAAATGAGAGAATAATATCATTAAGACTCGAAATGGGTAAGGTCCCATATAAGACCATGTCTAAGACATGGACTCGACACTAAATTGAGATCCTGTATAAGAACATATCTGGGATATGGCATCGGCATCGAATATGAGAATCGTATAAGACGAAATCCGGGATATGGCATCGACAATCGATATGAGATCCTGTATAAGACCATATTTGAGATATGGCATCAGCATCTAGGGGTCACCCCATGTAAGACCATATCTAGGATATGGCATTGGCGTCGATTTATGTGAATGATGATGATTATGTATCTTCAAGTATCCCCAAGTAATTTAATGGGTAAATAGCTAAGTTTGTAATAGAGATGAGATTAGTGCTAAAACTAAGTTTTTATTCACGAGAAATGTTTACGATATGAGACATGATATGAAATTGGTAAGAGTAAGCATGAGTAAGTTATGGCAATGTGTTAAAGACTTTGTGTTTTATTCAATACAATGGATGGATGCCATTATGAGCCTTTATGTTGTTATTTACTTCATGCAAACTTACTAAGATTTATGCTTACCCCTCTGATTTCCCTTTTCCTTATAGTATTGCCAAGCTAACTCAGGGATCGTGGGATGTCGAAGTTCGGAATCACACTATCGACTTCTATTTGGTATAGCAAAGTTAGCCAAGGTGTTGGCTATTAATGTTATTCAATTCATTTTGAAAATGGTCATATGAATTTGACCAACTCTTAACAAGTTTATATATTCAATGATGATGAAATTCATGAAGTGTATGCTTGTGAAGATGTCTTAATTATGAGTTCCTAGAAGTACCTTGTGGACATGATAGATGTTGAGTTGAATGAGTATAACTACAGTTGTTATGTAGGGTGGCATATGGCTTGGTAGATAGCCTTACAAATGTCCACACGGTTATACACACGGGCGTGTGTCTAGGCCGTGTGTGACACACGTTTAGTCTCATGGGCTGTTGAGAGACCGTGTGTCCCCATGCATACTAGGTTGACAAGTCAGAATACCCAGTAGTAAACACACGGGCTGAGACACGACCGTGTGTCTCAACCGTGCAGGAGACACGGCCTAAGACACGGGCATGTGCCCAAGCCCTGTGAAGTCCGCACCTGAAATTAGGAATTTAATTTGACACATGGTCTAAGGACACGGGCGTATGCCTTGGCCGTGTGACCTTATTGGGATGATGACGTCATAAACAGAATGTCAAGGTTTTCACACACAAGCAAAAACATGGGTGTGTCATGGCCGTGTGAGGGACACGGCCTATGGACACGGGCATGTGCCAAGCCGTGGGAAAACCTCTGTAGGTTCGAATTGGAAAATAAACCCACACAGGTGTGGAACACGGGCATGTGATATGCCAACGGGCGTGCCCATCTTTCACATGGGCGTGTGGCCCTGTGATGGCTGAAATCAGAGTCTTAAAATTTGTAAAGAGAATGATCGAACCTGCAAACTAACTCTGACAATGATTAAAGGCAAGTGTACCTATCGAACAGTAGTATAGCTTAGGCAAGACCGGATTGTCGAACCCAAAGGAACTAAAAGTACTAATACTAACCTTCTTTTTATTATCTAGCCTAAAATAAGTGAAGTTGTTTAAACTTAACTACTACTAAGCTAAAGACGCAAAGACAAAAAGAATGCATTGGGAAATAACTTGAAGGAAGACTCAGTTGATTTAAGACGATACCCTCAGGAAGAATCCACCTAGACTTCACTTGTTATTTAACCCTGAACCAGACGATTTATTCACTTGACTTGATCCGTAGGATTACCTGATTTATATTAAATCCTCTCTCGAGGCGAATAACGTCAAACCCTATGTTAATTAATAGAAATCTCTTTTTCACTTAATAACCCCCTAGAATAGTAGTAAATCGATCTATGGACTCCCATATTAGGTTTCACCCTAATCCGGCAAAATCTCGTTATTCTATCTCTAGGCGCGCGAACGACTCCGCTTTAATTATGCTAGATCTATTCTTAAGCAGGGACTTTTGCTCCTCTACCTAAGAAAATCTGACTTGAATCAATATCCCAGAAATATTAACACAAGAATTAAGCGCACATAATTAAGAACAAATCAAGTATTTATCTTATAGTTCAGAAAACAATAACAAGATTCATCTAGGTTTCCTCCCCTTTAGGTATCTGAAGGGTTTAGTTCATAACAAATAAAGAAAACATCTCAGAAGAAAAGATAAAACGAAACATAAGAAATACCTAAAACTCCCTGAAAGAATTGAAGGAGAGATCCACCGTATTGAGTAGAATTCTGACTTCTAGAGATGGATCAACTGGCTATCTTCGAGTGATTCCCACAACTCTGACCTTTTCGGCTTGGCTCCTTGGCCTAGCTAACTGTTCGTTCTGGCTTCTGCCGAACTCCCCTTTTAAGTTGTCCTCTTGTGTGTTTATATAGACTTTGAGATGCTTTACTTGGCCCATAAGTATCCTAATTTAAGTAGAATTCCTACTAGGGTGTTTGAATAGACTTTGGAATGTGTTTATTTCCCTCCAAGTATCCTTTCCCGAATGAAATTGCTCTTTCCAGCGACAGGGACACGGCCATGGCACACGCCCTTATGAATCGTGGCCAGGCCGTGTTTGGACTTTTAATGAGGCACAGCCGTGTGAATCGGGGGTAAGGCCGTGTTCTAGATGATCAATGTGGCACGGCCGTGTGGGCTTAAGTCCAGGCTGTGTCGATTTGCACTTGGGCCCAATTTGCTCCGTTTTGGGCTCGTTTCTCGTTCTTTTTATCCTCGGGTGCTTTCCTGAGTATAAGACATGAAAAGAAAGGATTAACAGCACCTTTTTACATAAATTGAGGCTTAAATTATCCAGAAGTATGCTAAATGTGGGATTAGAATATTACTATTGTGGTTTATCAAATACCCCCACACTTAAGCTTTTGCTTGTCCTCAAGCAAAATTCTTAACTTACAGTTAAAACGAACTTTCCATAATTCATAATTCCTATCAGCAATGTCTCTTTATAATTCATAGATAATTTATACATGGATAATTTAATTCAAAGAGTCTTAAAGATTCAAACAATATAAGTCATATACTTGTAACACGAAAACATAGATGTCTCCCCTTATCTAAATAATTACCTTTAATTTGAAACCGACAAGGATTGGCATCCTCACTAAAGATTCACTCAAGTCACTCAAAAGGTGTTTAAGGTTCAAAGTTAAGCACTCATAAGTCGAACCTGAAAAGTTAATCCCATAGGCTTTCCTAAACATCAAATCTCCACCACTGTAAAATGAGATGATAAACAGATCAAAAGGCCTTTAACAGGGTTGTAACGGGGCTAGGGTTAAAGGTGTGGATAAAGGCTGAATTAGAAGGTTAGAATCGAGATTGAATTGACAAATTACCTATCTAGAAATAAATAATTACATCAACTGAAAAGTAATAACCCTAATAATATGAGCTTTTTCTTTTGACAAATTGACTTTAACTGTATAAGCTCACTTTTCATAATACTAATACTGAATATACTTCGAAATTTTTTTTAAGAACAAATCAATAATAAAGGATGAATTCAACTACTAAAATAAAATTAGGTAACTGATCAAATCAAATCTCGATATAAAGGTAGTCAAAAAGAATGGTGATAACAAATACAAAGGGATTTTGGGGTTAATATTAGCTAATAAGTCAATAAAAAGGGTTGTTAGGATCAACGGGGTTCACTAGGGTTAATTTTGAAGGTAAGCTATTTAGTGGAGTGAGTGGGTTAAAACCTAGGTGCCTTTATCATCTCTGTATATCAAATCATATGTGTGGTCTCAACATGTATAATCGAGGCAAGTTCTAGAATAACAGTTCATAGTTGACACACTCATAATGAATAAAGTGAGCATGGACAAGAATATATGCTCTAATAGGCTCAAAATCTCACAAAAATTATGGGTGTTTTGATATCAACCTTGTAAATTTCAAATTTCAAGATAACATTCAGATTCAGGTAGACAACCTAAAAATTTAAATTCTAAAAAATTAGACTTATCATGCTTGATTCTCTAGTATTCTTCAAATTTAATCATCAATGCACAATTATCAATGACGTATTCTAAAACATATCAATAAAAATCGTAAATCATCAGAAATTTCATCCTAATTAGTAATATGAGAAAATTATTTAAGAACAAGATATAATTCAGGGATTTTCAAATAATACTTTAGTTAACCCCCCACACTTAAAATGTACATTGCCCTCAATGTAAAAAGATAGATAATAGCAATAAAATAATCAAAAGATAGGGAGAGAAGTGAAACTTCCTGAATTTTGGATGAAATCAATGAAAGGAAACCAAATAGGATTGGAGGTGAACGTGGGAAAACGCCTCGAACTATTTGAAATTGACTCCTCGAAGCAGTTGTCCTAATTTTATTGTATCCTAAGCTAAATCTGTGGTGCCCACACGGCCGCGGCCATGGCCGTGTGCAAGGCCGTGTGGTCTGGAAATCTACACTTTTGATTTATTTGAATACTAAAAAGGGAAAATAAAAATAAAAATAAAAATAAAAATAAAAATAAACATAAGAAAAATAAAAATAAAAATGGGGTTAGTGCTTTGGTTGCCTCCCGAGAAGCGCTCGTTTATAGTCTTAAGCTAGACTTTACCTCCCATTCGTATGGTCATGGTGGTTTGAGGAGGTGAAAATCCTTTCTCATGCAATCAACTCGATTTTTGATATAAAGTTAAAGTCGAGTACTGTTTACCTCAAAAGTACTGAATTTAGGATTGCTTACCTCGACTGTCCCGTATAGGAAGACATTAAGTACTTTAAAGGTGATTTCTTTGTTTGTTTTGATGTCTGAAGTGGTGATTCGAGGGTCTTCCTTATTCATCAATACCTGATCCCCTATTTTGAAGTGATTTGTTGTTCCTATCAGCTCGTCTGGGGGTTCCTTCGGTTTTACTTCGTGTGGTTTTGGTTCCTCTTTAAAGTGTGTCACCCACTCTTCTAATTTGTCGACCTCAAGGCTTAGTTCCTCATGTAATTCTTCTCTGTCGTCATGGGGCCTATGATTCGACTCAGGTTTGTAGCCTTGTGGTGTTTCTTGTGGTGAAAGTTGAACAATTTGATTATCAACTGAATTTACTTTCTCACCTTCATCACTTGATGTCCTGGCCGAGTCAAGAGCTTGTAGACTGATTGATCCGTCACCTACACGAAGAATGAGTTCTCCTGTACCAACATCAATTTTAGTCCTGGCAGTTGCTAGAAAGGGTCTTCCTAAAATTAAAGGAATCGAATTGTCCTCATTCATGCCTAAGACAACAAAATCTACTGGGAACACGAATTTATCAATTTTGATTAGAACATTTTCTATTATACCCTTGGGAATTCTAATAGTTTTATCAGTTAACTAAATGCTCATCCTAGTTTGTCTGGGTTTCCCTAGACCTAGTTGTTTAAACATTTTATAAGGCATAACATTGATGCTTGCCCCTAAATCAGCTAAAGCATTATCAATAGATAAACTACTAATTAAACATGGAATTGTAAAACTCCCTGGATCTTTTAATTTCCGTTGCAGTTTATTTTGTAGAATTGCTGAGCACATTGCGTTTAGCTCCACATGTAATATCCTAGATTTAGGGGTTATGCATTTGGTGCATAATTCAAGTGTTAGTAGGCTTAGTGTAGGTTTGGATGTGTTTTAGGGGTTTTGAGAACCTTAGGATGTAGAGGAATGCCTTAAGAATTTATGAGATTTTATGTTTAAAAGGGGGAGCTTGGCTAAGGAGGCCTTAAGGAAATTTGTGAGGGATTTATGACACAAGAAGCAATATAGTAAAGTGGCAAAGGAACGCCTAGGTGCAAGGGGAGAAGTTGCATCAGCAAGGAGATTCAAGGGAGGAGGTTCGAGTCATGTTGGCAGCAAGGGAGTGTGTTTTATTTTTGCTTGTTGGCGTCAAGAGATGGAGAGCAGTTGGACGGCATGGGGACTTTGTAAAGATGAAGATAAGCCTTGATTTTCTTTTTAAATTTTGGCTATAGATAGAAGATAATTGTGGTTTTATTTTATTTATTTTAAATTGGGGTTAAAGAGATAAAATAGGAGATTATCAAGGGATATGAGAGGATAAAGGTTAGTGTGCCGAAATTCGTAGCTAATAATTTTGTTTTCTCTCTTTTTTCTCTTCAAGTTCGACCATATGGTGCATTAGGTGAGTTGCCGAAATTCTTCTGCTCTTTCTTCTTATTCTTTTTCTTTCCTTCAACCTTTATTCTACACCTATTTCTTTGTGGTCGAATATCCCTTTGTTTTTTTTTTTAACCTTAGCCGAATTTGGTAGCCTTCTCTTCTCTTTTTCTTTTTCTGTTCATTTGAATCATCACTTTCCCCAAGACCAATCTTTCTTCTCATTATTGACAAAAGCCGAAACTTGGAGTTAGTTCTATTCTTGGCCGAATCTCCCCACTCTTGCGTTTTCTCTCTTCACCATTAAAGTGTCGAAACACCATCTCCACCTTGGTTCTTAAAAGCCGTTTAGCTAAGGGTATAGTGCGGTTGACTACTTTCTCCTAAGCCTTTCAAAACGTGTCATAACGGTAAGTATTTTCTTCCTTAAGTAATCGGTTTTGGATTCTTTCTTTTAGGGTGCCAAAATCAAGTGTTAGGCCTTGATTTCTATGGATGGCCGAATGTCCATTAAGCCTTAATAGGTGTTCTTTTGGTGTTTAGTCGAAGGAAGGAAGCACTAAGGAGCCTCTCGGGATTTGTAGTGATCAAGGTAAGCAGTTTTGATATTCGGCCAAGGGCCATCTTCATAGTTTCTTGTATTTGGCCGATTCTAACATTTGTTAAATAGGGATTTCGACAACTTCAGGAGAAAGTAGTGGTTTTTGGGATTTAGATAAACAAGGTAAGTGGTTGCTAATATTCGGCCATAGGCCATATTTTGGTTATTAAGTGTTTGCCGATTTTGTCTATAATGGTTTAGGGGCAAATCGACAGAAGTAAATAGGAGCCTCCAGGATTCAAGTTTGTTTCGGTAAGGGATATTTAGTAAGATTCGATATTTAGATTATGACTTTGTTGATTAACCGGTTGATTCTGATTAAGTGTTCTACGATGGAGGCGAATACCAGTCAAGGAGGACAAGGGGTAGTCCCTATCCCTAAGTTTAAGAGGAGATCAGTCTCTGCAGTTCGGGATTGGCCACCGGGGTGTGGGCCAGCGTCTGAGCAGGAGCGTAGGCAGATAGCCGTAGTATCGATTAGTGATAGCATCGGTATTGAGGGCATAGTGCTTCAGGTCATAAGGTGTGTGATTAACCCACCGTTTTCCGGGTATATGCTTATATTTGTATGTGTTATGTATGTGCTAATAAGTGCAGTGATCATTATGAAATGGATACCCTTAAGGGGTATGCCGATAATCAGGTCAGTATCAAATCTGATGGAAATGTGGTTATTAATGTGTATATGTAATGGTATGCCTGATTAACATGCTCATGCATTATTTACCATGTCATTATTGTATGTTGCATGTGCATGGGGTGGGAAATGAATATGAAAGAAGGACAGGGTGTACTTCGAGTACGTGGTTTAGTGATGGCTACGAGCCTCACGTGGATTGATGGGTGGCTCTATGCCTCATCGTGGTTTATATAGGCTATGTGCCATATCGTGGTTGATGAGTAGCTATGTGCCTCATCGTGGTTTTGATGTCAGCTACGAGCTACATCGTGGATTGGCGCTGACTGAGGTCGCGTTGTGGATTCTTTGTGATTTAGTTCATGTGGACGGCATTAATTGCCAAATTGGTGTGTAGAGGTTGGAGGGCGATTTAGTAATCCCCTGGTGTGGTGGCTGGGTACGGGGGTGTGTAGAGGATGGACCCTAGGCTGGGTTGGGTGCACTTTGCATAAACTCATTATCTTACATGTGGATTAATGTGGAAATGGGCCAAGCCCAATATGTGATGTGGATTAATGTGGAAATGGGCCAAGCCCAGTATGTGGACTCATGTGGATAAATTGCCTTATTATATGATATGTGATGTGGATATGGGCCAAGCCCAATAAGTGAAATCATGTGAATTATTTGTCTTGATTATCTGACATGAGGATTAATGTGATAATGGGCCAAGCCCAATATATGGAATTATGTGGATAACTTGCCTTATTATATGATATATGGTTTGGTTGTGGGCTAAGCCCATGTGGGTGGAAATCAGTGGATTAATTACACACTGAGTCTGTTAGACTCACCCAAATTTTTACCAACAACGCAGGTGATACGTGATGCTTGGACTGGGTTGGAGCGGGTACAAAGGTGGCCATGTAGAAGTTATATTTATTTATTTCATGCAGAAGTTATATTTATATATTTCATGCAGAAGATGTTTTAGTTGTTTTACGCATTTTATATTTTAAGTATTTTTGAATAATTAATTGATGTAATAAGGGCCATTTAAAGTATTTTAAGTTGTTATTATGTTTAATTGGATTGACGATTAAATTACTATTTGAAAATGTTTTTATTTTCGGCAACTTATATCTCAAAAATATATATTAAAGTTTTAAATCCGAATAATTTGTAACATCAAAGTTTTACTTAGAGTTTTAAATGTACCATGTTTTACGAACAACAACGAATTTTATGTTTTTAACTATAAGTGAAATCTATTTTCAAACGTTTTTCCGCAGTGGCATTCTAAATTCGGCCGTGGTGTATGGGCCGGGTTTGGGGTGTTACAGTTTGGTACCAGAGCTCGGTTCAAAACTCGGCTTTGAGGGTTTTGGGCCCAAAAACATTTTTTTTAAGACAGGCTTTTCAAAAATATGGATTTTCATGAAATTTTTCAGGTTATTCCGGCATGGCACCTGTATCTCCGACCCGAAGTCCACCAGGTAAGTACCCCTAGCTATTGAAGTGATTTGTATATGTGAACTGTATGGGCAATATGGGATCGTAGATTAGTAGATTAGGGCTATTGAACCCTAGGACTAGTCTACTCCAACACAGAATGCATAAGACTTAAGAACAGCTAAACAAACCTGTGAAGTAAGTCACCGAGTTAAGGTGTGGCAACCATTGTGCGCATATCTAGGATTGGATTTGGTAAGAGCTTGGTATTTAAGCAGTCCTAGCGACTCACCTCCTCTTTACTCAAATCCTACCTGGTGTGTAGTGACGGTTCACCCTAACCAAGAGGACTTATATTCACGGGCTAAACCCGATAGTTAAAACCCGAAAGGGACTAGCCACACAGTTTTATAAAAACCTTAGTTTTAAAATCCTCAAATTACCCTTTTTGATTGTTAAAAACTTATTTTGTAAAATTTTTCTGAAATATTCCCGATTTACAAAAATTACCCAAAAACCCCTGTGTGGTAAATTACTAAATTACCCTTAGTTTTTAAGATTTTCAAAATACCCTCGATTTTTGTTAAAATATTCCTACTTTACAAAATACCAGAAACCCTATTTCACAAAAAACCAAGATACCCTGATTTGGGAAAAAATTACTAAAATGCCCCTAACTTCCAAAATTACCAAAATAACCCCGATTTCTGAAATTTCTGTAATACCTCTAATTTGGGAAAATTTTCAAAATACCCACAAGTTTCGAAAATTCCGGAATGGCTTTGATTTATTAAAATATTTGAATTGACCCCGATTAATTACCAAAATACCCCTATGAGACAATTGACGAAAATACCCCTGGGTTGGGAATGGACAAAAATGCCCATAAAAGTGTGATAGAAGTGTGTTGAATGTTGTGAATGACTGGATGTGATTCTCTGAATTAGAATAGTGAACTTGAGCTGAAAACTTTGATTGATCGAAAGAACTACCACTAAAACTTCTTTTCATAAAACTGTTCGCGGATAAATAGTGGAACAAAAGTGCTAATGCATAAAACTTTTTAATCAGATTAAATCGCGACGTTAGATATGAGTTCTAGAGGACGTGGTCGTCGTGGATGCGGTAGAGGTAGAATGACAGTATCAAAACCAGTAGGGTCTGGCCATGGGTCAAAAAATGATGTGCCGCCACCAGCAGTGGGCGCGGAGGATCAAGATCAGACAGGAGGAGATGACGCAGTGTCGCAGGCTATGCTGCGAGTGCTAGAGCGAGTCACAGGAGCTAATGTGAGCAATGGAGCTTGGAAGTCGGTATCGGAAAGACTTAGGTCGAACGAAGCCGAGGTTTTTAGAGGAGTGTCTGGGGTGGCTCCGAACGTGGCGGAGTACTGGCTAGAGGCAGTCGAAAGGATCATGGACGATTTGGACTGCACTGCTGAGGAAAAGCTGAAAGGTGCTGTCTCGTTGCTCCGAGATGAAGCTTATCGGTGGTGGCTCACTGTCAGACAAGGTACCCTTATAGATCGAGTGGATTAGGAGTACTTCAAGGCTAAGTTTGAAGGGAAGTATGTTGGAGCTAGTTATTTAGACTCGCAGAGAAAGGCGTTTCTAAACTTGGTACAAGGAAGTAAGTCGGTAGCGGAGTATGAAGCGGAATTTCTGTGGTTAAGTCAGTATGCTAAGGGGATCGTGGGCACTGATTACGAGAGGTGTGTCCGATTCGAAGATGGATTGCGAGATGAGCTGCGGGTGCTGATTGCTCCGCAGAGAGAAAGGGACTTTGCTATCCTAGTGGAGAAAGCTCGGATTGTTGAAGAAGTTAAGAAGACTGAGAGACAGAACCGAGAAAAGAATAGGAACTGGAACAAGAGGAGTTTTGGATCGTTAGAATCATCTGGAGATTTTCAGAAAAGGCCAAGGATTGAGAATTCTGAACGTGCACCGGTACCAGTTGCTGAGAATCGGAGTCGTCCATGTGCTCAGTATGGGAGAGCTCATGCAGGAGAGTGTTGGGGAAATAGTAAGGAATGTTTCCGGTGTGGATCTAAGGCTCATCTGGTTAGGAAATGTCCTCAAGTGATGGATAGGGCTCGGACAGTAGGCCAAGGTTTTGTGCAGCCTGGTAGAAATGGTCAGCAGGTGACAAGGAGTCGTGGTCCGAACCATGGAAGGAATGGTTCTAGCCGAGGTCGTGGAACACCAAGCAGAGGTGCTGAAGATTCAGATGCGAGACAATCAAGGTCGGGTTAGGCGGCCAGTTGCCGCAAGGAGGAAGATGTGCCAGATGTGATATCGGATACGTTCTTTATTTCCAGAATGTTCGTTATTGCCTTGTTTGTTATAGAGTTAGTTCGTTCTTATATTCTTAGTGAAGTGTATGGAACTTTGACTGTGAACTTTGAGATTGTGCATAGGAAGTGTGTTGGTTTTATTAAGATCAGAGTGCGCAGCAGTAGCGTAGTGTGGTGAGTTAGGACGTACGAATGTTCGTTAGTAAGTAATTTCGAGGACGAAATTATTTTTAAGGAGGGTAGAACTGTAATATCCAGGATTTAGGGGTTATGCATTTGGTGCATAATTCAAGTGTTAGTGGGCTTAGTGTAGGTTTGGATGTGTTTTAGGGGTTTTGAGAACCTTAGGATGTAGAGGAATGCCTTAAGAAATTATGAGATTTTATGTTTAAAAGGGGGAGCTTGGCTAAGGAGGCCTTAAGGAAATTTGTGAGGGATTTATGACACAAGAAGCCATGTAGTAAAGTGGCAAATGAAAGCCTAGGTGCAAGGGGAGAGTTGCGTCACCAAGGAGATTCAAGGGAGGAGGTTCGAGTCATGTTGGCAGCAAGGGAGTGTGTTTTATTTTTGCTTGTTGGCGCCAAGAGAGGGAGAGCAGTTGGGCAGCATGGGGACTTTGTAAAGATGAAGATAAGCCTTGATTTTCTTTTTAAATTTTGGCTATAGATAGAAGATAATTGTGGTTTTATTTTATTTATTTTAAATGGGGGTTAAAGAGATAAAATAGGAGATTATCAAGGGATATGAGAGGAGAAAGGTTAGTGTGCCGAAATTCATAGCTAATAACTTTGTTTTCTCTCTTTTTTCTCTACAAGTTCGGCCATATGGTGCATTAGCTGAGTTGTCGAAATTCTTCTGCTTTTTCTTCTTATTCTTTTTCTTTCCTTCAACCTTTATTCTACACCTATTTCTTTGTGGCCGAATATCCCTTTGTTTTTTTTAAACCTTAGCAGAATTTGGTAGCCTTCTCTTCTCTTTTTCTTTTTCTATTCATTTGAATCATCACTTTCCCCAAGACCAATCTTTCTTCTCATTATTGACAAAGGCCGAAACTTGGAGTTAGTTCTATTCTTGGCCGAATCTCCCCACTCTTGTGTTTTCTCTCTTCACCATTAAAGTGCCGAAACACCATCTCCACCTTGGTTCACAAAAGCCGTTTAGCTAAGGGTATAGTGCGGTTGACTACTTTATCCTAGGCCTTTCAAAACGTGTCATAGCGGTAAGTATTTTCTTCTTTAAGTAATCGGTTTTGGATTCTTTCTTTTAGGGTGCCGAAATCAAGTGTTTGGCCTTGATTTCTATGGAAGGCCGAATGTCCATTAAGCCTTAATTGGTGTTCTTTTGGTGTTTAGTCGAAGGAAGGAAGCACTAAGGAGCCTCTCGAGATTTGTAGTGATCAAGGTAAGTAGTTGTGATATTTGGCCAAGAGCCATCTTCATAGTTTCTTGTATTTGGCCGATTCTAACATTTCTTAAATAGGGATTTCGACAACTTCAGGAGCAAGTAGTGGTTTCCGGGATTTAGATAAACAAGGTAAGTGGTTGCTAATATTCGGCCATAGGCCATATTTTGGTTATTAAGTGTTGACTGATTTTGTCTATAATGGTTTAGGGGCAAATCGACAGAAGTAAATAAGAGCCTCCGGGATTCAAGTTTGTTTCGGTAAGGGATATTTAGTAAGATTCGATATTTAGATTATGACTTTGTTGATTAACCGGTTGATTCTGATTAAGTGTTCTACGATGGAGGCGAATACCAGTCAAGAAGGACAAGGGGTAGTCCCTACCCTAAGTTTAAGAGGAGATCAGTCTCTGCAGTTCGGGATTGGCCACCGGGGTGTGGGCCAGCGTCTGAGCAGGAGCGTAGGCAGATAGCCGTAGTATCGATTAGTGATAGCATCGGTATTGAGGGCATAGTGCTTCAGGTCATAAGGTGTGTGATTAACCCACCGTTTTCCGGGTATATGCTTATATTTGTATGTGTTATGTATGTGCTAATAAGTGCAGTGATCATTATGAAATGGATACCCTTAAGGGGTATGCCGATAATCAGGCTAGTATCAGATCTGATGGAAATGTGGTTATTAATGTGTATATGTAATGGTATGCCTGATTAACATGCTCATGCATTATTTACCATGTCATTATTGTATGTTGCATGTGCATGGGGTGGGAAATGAATATGAAAGAAGGACAGGGTGTACTTCGAGTACGTGGTTTAGTGATGGCTACGAGCCTCACGTGGATTGATGAGTGGCTCTGTGCCTCATCGTGGTTGATATAGGCTATGTGCCATATCGTGGTTGATGAGTAGCTATGTGCCTCATCGTGGTTTTGATGTCAACTACGAGCTACACCGTGGATTGGCGCTGACTGAGGTCGCGTTGTGGATCCTTTGTGATTTAGTTCACATGGACGGCATTAATTGCCAAATTGGTGTGTAGAGGTTGGAGGGCAATTTAGTAATCCCCTGGTGTGTGGTGGCTGGGTACGGGGGTGTGTAGAGGATGGACCCTAGGCTGGGTTGGGTGCACTTTGTATAAACTCATTATCTGACATGTGGATTAATGTGGAAATGGGCCAAGCCCAATATGTGATGTGGATTAATGTGGAAATGGGCCAAGCCCAGTATGTGGACTCATGTGGATAAATTGTCTTATTATATGATATGTGATGTGGATATGGGCCAAGCCCAATAAGTGAAATCATGTGAATTATTTGTCTTGATTATCTGACATGAGGATTAATGTGATAATGGGCCAAGCCCAATATATGGAATTATGTGGATAACTTGCCTTATTATATGATATATGGTTTGGTTGTGGGCTAAGCCCATGTGGGTGGAATTCAGTGGACTAATTACACACTGAGTCTGTTAGACTCACCCAAATTTTTACCAACATCGCAGGTGATACATGATGCTTGGACCGGGTTGGAGCGGGTACAAAGGTGGCCATGCAGAAGTTATATTTATTTATTTCATGCAGAAGTTATATTTATATATTTCATGCAGAAGATGTTTTAGTTCTTTTACGCATTTTATATTTTAAGTATTTTTGAATAATTAACTGATGTAATAAGGGCCACTTAAAGTATTTTAAGTTGTTATTATGTTTAATTGGATTGACGATTAAATTACTATTTGAAAATGTTTTTATTTTCGGCAACTTATATCTCAAAAATATATATTAAAGTTTTAAATCCGAATAATTTGTAACATCAAAGTTTTACTTAGAGTTTTAAATGTACCATGTTTTACGAACGACAATGAATTTTATGTTTTTACCTATAAGTGAAATCGGTTTTCAAACGTTTGGGGTATGGGCCGAGTTTGGGGTGTTACATCACATGCGATGCCTCGTCTAGTTTCTGTTTGTTTGTCAATATCTCTTTTAAAAATTTTCTATAATTGGGTATCTGCGAAAGAGCTTCGAGAAACAGTAAGTTAATATGTGATTTCTTTAAAAGTTTAAAAAACTTACCAGACTGTTCCTCTGTATCGTCTCTCTTCATCGCTTCGGGATAAGGTATGCGGGGTTGGTACTCTTTAATTACTGGTTTTGGCTTTTCTTGTGTTACCTCAACTTTACCTTCGTCTACCTTGTTTTCTTGTATTGAATTGGGTTCATCTAACCCTATACTCTCCTGAGCTGTTATGGCTTGGATTTGCTCCTTTAGGTTAATCTCTGTGCTGCTTGGCAGGCGCCCTTGCGGTCGTTCGGACATTAAGTTTGCAAGTTGTCCAGCTGACTTAGTAATTTCCTGAACTTGGTTCTTGATCTCTTTGATCGATGCTTGTTGATTATCGAACATTGTCTCAGTTTTTCGGGGACGGGTTTCTGTGGCTGCTATGAATTTTGCCAGCATCTTTTCCAGGTTCGACTCCTCTTCCTGTTGGTAAGGTGATTATTGAAATTTTGGAGGAAGTTCCTGTCTTTGGCTATTTTGATCATCCCACGAGAAATTCGGATGGTACCTCCAACCTGCATTATAAGTGTTACCATAAAAATTATTTTGAAGTCTAGGATAGTTACCCATATAGTGGACTTGTTCATTCTCCATGCCATATCTGTAGGGTGGGTACTCAGGATTCGCCACGCCTCCACTTGGTTCGTAATGCATAATTGGATGTACTGGGTCGATGTTGTAGATATCGGCTGCTTTTGTTGGCTCTGTCCTTATGAATTGCCACTGACAATTATTCAGTGCCATCTCTTTTAAACTAAAATTATGTGCCAAAAATAAAATAAAAAAATTAGCAAAGTAAAAAAAATAAAAATGAAAAATAAAAAAATAATGAAAATAAATTGAAATAATAATAATAATAATAATCATAATGGCTAAAGTAATAAAAATTAAGCGTTCTTAATATTTTAGTTCCTCAACAACGGCGCCAAAAACTTGATCGCTAAAATCAGACTCTTAAAATTTATAAAGAGAATGATCGAACCTGCAAACTAACTCTGACAACGATTCAAGGCAAGTGTACCTATCGAACAGTAGTATAGCTTAGGCAAGACCGGATTGTCAAACCCAAAGGAACTAAAAGTACTAATACTAACCTTCTTTTTATTATCTAGCCTAAAATAAGTGAAGTTGTTTAAACTTAACTACTACTAAGCTAAAGACGCAAAGACAAAAAGAATGAATTGGGAAATAACTTGGAGGAAGACTCGGTTGATTTAAGACTATACCTTCAGGAAGAATCCACCTAGACTTCACTTGTTATTTAACCCTGAACCAGACAATTTATTCACTTGACTTGATTCGTAGGATTCCCTAATTTATATTAAACCCTCTCTCGAGGCGAATAACATCTAACCCTAGGTTAATTAATAGAAATCTCTTTCTCACTTAATAACCCCCTAGAATAGCAGTAAATCGATCTATGGACTCCCATATTAGGTTTCACCCTAATCCGGCAAAATCTCGTCACCCTATCTCTAGGCGTGCGAACGACTCCGTTTTAATTATGATAAATCTATTCTTAAGCAGGGACTTTTGCTCGTCCACCTAAGCACATCTGACTTGAATCAATATCCCAGAAATATTAACACAAGAATTAAGCGCACATAATTAAGAATAAATCAAGTATTTATCTTATAGTTCAGAAAACAATAACAAGATTCATCTAGGTTTTATCCCCTTCAGGTACCTGAAGGGTTTAGTTGATAACAAATAAATAAAACATCTCAGAAGAAAAGATAAAACAAAACATAAGAAATACCTAAAACTCCCTGAAGGAATTGAAGGGGAGATCCACCGTCTTGAGTAGAATTCCGGCTTCTAGAGATGGATCAACTGGCTATCTTCGAGTGATTCCCACAACTCTGACCTTTTTGGCTTGGCTCCTTGGCCTAACTAACCGCCCGTTCCGGCTTCTGCCGAACTCCCCTTTCAAGTTGCCCCCTTGGGTGTTTATATAGACTTTGAGATGCTTTACTTGACCCCTAAGTATCTTAATTTAAGTAGAATTCTTACTAGGGTGTTTGAATAGGCTTTGAAATGTGTTTCTTTGCCTCCAATTACCCTTTCCCGAATGAAATTGCTCTTTCCAGCGATAGGGACACGGCCTTGTTTGGACTTTGAATGAGGCATGGCCGTGTAAATCGGGGGTAAGGCCGTATTCTAGATTATCAATGTGGCACGGTCGTGTGGGCTTAAGTCCAGGCCGTGTCGATTTCCACTTTGGCCCAATTTGCTCTATTTTGGGCCCGTTTCTCGTTCTTTTTATCCTCGGGTGCTTTCATGAGTATAATACATGAAAAGGAAGGATTAAGAGCACCTTTTTACATAAATCGAGGCTTAAATCATCCGGAAGTATGCTAAATGTGGGATTAAAATATGTTACTATTACGGTTTATCACCCTGTTTTGTGTCAAATATTTCTAAGTGTTCAAAAGTTTCCAGTTTTGTCCCGAATCATTCCGCGTGCAAGTTTAGGGTCTTGTAGACCTATAATAAAGACATTATGGTCTTGAATGAAAAGTTTTAGTTTGGAATGAAGTTTTTAAGGATTGATATTATATGATTGAGCAAGTTAAGTATGAAAATGCCTCGTACTCGATTCAGGTGTCGAATACGGGTAAAGTGTGTTACATTTAGTGGTATCAGAGCCATGATTTAGTTTATTATCGGACTAAAATAGCGTAAGTATAAGTCTAGCTATACATGCCACACGTATGAGTATTTACATAATGATAGTGTGACGACTCTTGATAATCTGAATTATGTTTTTATACAGTAAATGGACCCCGATTGAGTTGCAGACGATGATGCTGCAAGCAATGCGCCGGCTCTTACACAAGGGACCGCGGTAGTAGAAAGTAGAACCGAGACTTTGGATCAAGGAGAAGAGGCTCGAGAAGCCTTTCTCTATATGATGAGCAACTGGTACACAGAGTATATACGAGCAAATCCTAATGCTCAACCCCCTCCACCCCACCTATTCCTTAGCCCACTCTTGTAGCTTCCCACGTGGTAGAGGTAGTAAGAAGAGAAAGGCCTCTGGCCGATAAGATCCGGAAAAAGGGAGCTGAGGAATTTTGAGCTAGTAAAGATGATGATCTGGAGAGGGCAGAACTCTGGCTTGAGAATACCATCAGGGTATTCGATAAGTTGTCATGTACGCTTGATGAGTGCATGAAGTGTGTGGTATCTCTCTTGAGAGATCCGGCCTATCAATGGTGGAACACCCTTATATCGGTTGTACCAAGGGAGAAGGTTAACTGAGAATTCTTCCAAGAGGAGTTTCGGAAGAAGTATATTAGTCAAAGGTTCATTGACCATAAAAGAAAAGAGTTTTTGAAGCTAAAGCAAGTTCACATGACGGTGACTGAATACAAACGTGAGTTCATAAGGCTTAGTAAATATGGCCGGAAGTGCATGTCCACCGAGGCTATTATGTGTTAAAGGTTTGAGGACGGGTTAAATGAGGATGTCCATTTATTTGTTGGTGTCCTAGAACTAAAAGAATGTATGGTGCTGGTAGATAGAGCCTGTAAGGTAGAAAAACTGGTTAAAGAGAAAAGAAGAGCTGAAATCGAGTCTCGTGACTCGAGGAAGAGACAGTTGGGAAAATCATTCCAATCCTCATCCAAGAAGTCAAGAGATTTCATTACTCGATCAGCCACCTCAGCTGGATTTTCGAGTAGACAGTACTCGAGGTATAAAGCTCAGACCACTTCAGTTGCTACTGTTGGCAACTCTGGACTGAGTAGACTGGAATGCCCGCAGTGTGGCAGACGTCATCCCATGGAGTGTCGAGCAAATGAGAAAGCTTGTTTCAAGTGTGGATCCGTAGACCATTTTATCAAAGATTGCCCCAAGGTGGGTGAGAAAGAGAAACCTCATAATGCAAGATAGGGAGGTACCACTAGAGGAAGGCCACAGAGAAACCTGGGAAATGAAATGAGTAGTAAGAACATATCTAGAGAGCAGACTGCAAGAGCTGAGGGTAGAGCACCGGCGAGAACATATGCCATTCGTGCTCGCGAAGAGGAGTTCTCATCTGACGTGATTACGGGTACATTTTCTCTCTATGATACTCATGTTATAGGTTTAATTGATCCGGGATCTACCCACTCGTATGTTTGAATAAAATTAGTCTCTAGCATGAACATGCATGTAGAGTCTACTAAATTTGTGATAATAGTGTCAAATCCCCTAGGAAAATGTGTATCGGTCGATTGAGTATGCAAAGGTTGCCATTTGATGATAAGGGGTCATTATTTTTTGGCTAATCTGATGTTATTGCCATTTGATGAATTCGATGTCATCCTTGGGATGGATTGGTTAACTACTCATGATGTGATAGTCAATTGTGGAAGGAAGTTTATTGAATCGAAATGTGAAGGTAGTGATCTCATTCCTGTTGAATCATATGAGTAAGACAGATTACCAGTAGTGATATCTTCTTTGTTGACTCAGAAATATCTAAGAAAGGGGTACAAAGCTTACCTTGCCTTTGTGATGAACGCTAGAGAGACTGAGTTAAGAATGGAATCAGTGCCCATAGTCTGTGAGTATCCAGATGTTTTCCTAGAGGAATTGCCAAGACTACCCCCGGTTAGAGAGATTGAATTTGGGATTGAGTTAGCTCCTAGTATTGCCCCAATTTCTATTGCTATATACAGAATGGCTCCAATCGAGCTAAAAGAACTGAAGGCACAGTTACAAGAGTTAACGGATAAAGGCTTCGCGAGACTGAGTTATTCTCCTTGGGTTGCTCCCGTATTATTTGTGAAGAAGAAAGATGGTTCTATGAGGTTATGTATAGATTATCGACAGCTTAATAAAGTAACTATGAAGAACAAGTACCCGTTGCCGAGAATTGATGATTTGTTTGATCAATTGAAGGGAGCCATAGTGTTTTCCAAGATAGACTTGAGGTCTGGATATTATCAGTTGAGAGTTAAGGACTAGGATGTGCCAAAAACCGCATTTCGGACAAGGTATGGCCACTATGAGTTTTTGGTCATACCTTTTGGTTTAACCAATACCCCTGTAGTTTTCATGGATTTGATGAATCGTATATTTCGGCCATATTTGGATAAATATGTTGTAGTCTTTATCGATGATATATTGATCTACTCTTGCGATGAGAACGAGCATGCCGAGCATTTGAGAACGGGTCTGCAAATTTTGATAGATAAACAATTGTATGCCAAGTTTAGTAAAAGTGAATTTTGGCTTAAGGAAGTTGGATTTTTTGGGCACATTGTCTCGGGAGATGGAATTAGAGTCGACCCGAGTAAGATCTCAGCAATTGTGGATTGGAAGCCACCAAGGAACGTAACCAAGGTTAGGAGTTTTCTGGGACTAGCTGGCCACTATAGACGATTTGTCAAGGGGTTTTCCATGATAGCTACTCCGATGATGATGTTGTTACAAAAAGATGTAAAGTTTGAATGGACAGAAAAATGCCAACAGAGTTTTGAGAAACTAAAGGCATTATTGACTGAGGCTCTCATTTTAGTGCAACTTGAGCCAGGAAAGGAATTCATAGTTTATAGTGATGCATCCTTAAATGGATTGGGTTGTGTACTCATGCAAGAGGGCAAGGTGATAGCATATGCCTCTAGACAATTAAAGCCGCACGAGAAGAATTACCCGACCCACGATTTGGAGTTAGCCGCAATTGTATTTGCACTAAAGATTTGTAGACACCATTTGTATGGTGAGAAATGTCGGGTGTTCACGGATCATAAGAGCTTAAAGTACTTGATGACTCAAAAGGAGTTGAACCTTAGGCAACGGAGATGGTTAGAGTTGATAAAGGATTACGAGTTAGTAATAAACTACCATTAGGGAAATGCGAACGTGGTCGCCGATGCCTTAAGCAGGAAATCCTTGTTTACACTGAAAGCCATGAATATACGGATAGCTTTGTCAGATGATGGTTCTATTCTAGCCGAGTTGAGGGCTAGACCATTGTTTCTCCAAGATATTTGTGAAGCTCAAAAAGGCAACAATGATTTACAAGCTAAAGGAGTTCAATGTGAGTCAAATGTTGAGTCAGACTTTCGAATAAATCCTGATGGATGTTTGATATGTCACCAAGTGAAGGCTGAACACCAAGTACCTTCGGGTCTACTTCGGCCCATTATGGTTCCCAAGTGGAAATGGGACCGTATTACTATGGATTTCGTGATGGGTTTACCATTGACGCCGAAAAAGAAAGATGTCGTACGGGTCGTGGTCGATAGACTCACGAAGTCAGCCCATTTCATACCAGTACGGGTTGACTACTCACTTGATAAGTTGGCAGATTTGTATGTGACAGAAATAGTAAGACTTCATGGGGTACCATTGTCGATTAGTTTAGAAAGATATCCGAGGCTTACATCACGATTTTGGAAAAAGTTACAAGAGGCTTTAGGCACAAAATTGAGCTTTAGTACAGCTTTTCATCCGCAAACCGGCGGATAGTCGGAGAGAGTAATTCAGATACTTGAAGACATGCTTCGATGTTATATTTTAGAATTCCAAGGTAATTGGGAGAAATACTTACCGTTGGTGGAATTCGCCTACAATAACAACTTTCAATCAAGATTGAAGAAGGCGCCTTATGAGGCATTATATGGGCGTAAGTACCGAACGCCCTTGTATTGGACCAAACTCAGAGAGAGTCAGATTCACGGGGTCAATTTAGTTAGAGAAACCGAAGAGAAGGTAAAAGTGATATGTGAATGTCTAAAAGCTACCTTAGATAGTCTAAAGTCATATGTAGACTTGAAAGGAAAGAGATTGAGTTTCAAGTGGGCGATAAAGTGTTTCTGAAAGTATCACCATGGAAGAAGGTCCTCAAATTTGGCCGGAAGGGCAAATTGAGTATGCGCTTTATCGAACCATCCGAGATTACCGAGAGGATAAGGCTGGTAGCTTATTGTTTGGCATTGGCACCTGAGTTGGAAAAGATTCATGATGTCTTCCATGTGTCTATGTTACGTTGATACCCTTCGGACCCTTCACATGCGATTGTACCATCAGAGGTAGAGATTCGACCGGACATGGCCTATGGCGAAGAGTCGGTTAAGATTTTGGCACAAGAGGTCAAATAGTTGAGAAACAAAAGTATAGGCCTTGTGAAAGTGCTATGGCAAAGATATGCGGTAGAAAAGGCTACATGAGAGCTCGAGGAGACTATGAGAAACCATTATCCCAACCTTTTTACCAGTAAGATTTTCAGGGACGAAAATCCTTAAGGGGGAGAATTGTAACAGCCCAATTTAGGGGCTAGTCGGAATAGTGGTTTCAAAACCACTAATCCGAGGTCGAAGAAAATTATTTTAATGCTATTTTATGAGTTATAGCATGATTATATAGGTGCATGAGAATTTTTGGTGCTTTAATTTTAGCAATTGCATGCTTAATTGCGAAAAAGGACTAAATCGCATAAAGTGCAAAAGTTTAATTATACAAGCTAAATGTGTCTAAAACCCATAAGATATTAATTGGAGGCCCTTAAAGTGAAATTAGACCCTTAGATATAGGGTGGCCGATAGTAGGGGACAAACCATGTCAAAATTGGTCAAAGTTGTTAAAATTAGGTGGACTAAATTGATGTTTTCTAATAAAATAAAGAAAATAAATATATCATCTTTTCTTCTCTTTTTCTCCACTAAAAATTAGAAGCAAACTAAGGGGTTTGAGAGCTCAAAATTTCAGCAAGCTTCTCTCTTTTCAAGTAAGTGATTTTAGTGTCCTTTCTTGATGATATTTGTACTTTTGGAACCCCTAAAGCTTAAGCTATCTAAACAGGGGACTATTTTGTAAAACAGTTAAAAGGCTAGGGTTTTTCCATGTGAGTAATTATGTTTTTTTCTGCATTTTTATGGAAGAAAATGAGACTTAGTTGTTAGATAAACAACTTTTGTGAAAGGTGTTACCATGAATGCACCTAAAGGACATCTTTGCAAAGGTTGTAAAATAAGTGTTAAGTGTGAGAAATAATAAGTATTAAGAGTTGCTATAAGAGAAATAAATGTTCACCTAGCCTTGTTAAAGGAAGAAACTTGATTAGAATTGATTTATGAGCCTAGGGGTAAAATAGTCATTTTGTGAAAGTCTAAGCGCAAAATGGTAATTTTGCCAAAGTATGATTTTTGAAATGCATTGATTAATGTGACAATTAAATGGGCTAATTTGCTATTATAGATCAAGAAGAACGAGGAATTAACCTTGACCGAGGAAAAGGCAAGCTATCGAACTAAATCGGCAATTTGGCCTATTTTGAAATCGAGGTAAGTTTGTGTGCAATAAATTCAACATCATGTTATTAAGTTTCTAAATGTTTGATATTTGTGATATTGTATAATATTTCTATGAATTTGAGTAATGATGTTGAATGAGAAAATAATGAGAATTGTGATGTGGAAGTCCTGGTTGGACTTTAATAAATGAGAGAATAATATCATTAAGACTCGAGATGGGTAAGGTCCCGTATAAGACCATGTCTGGGACATAGCCTCGGAACCGAATTGAGATCCCGTATAAGACCATATCTAGGATATGGTATCGGCATCAAATATGAGAACCATATAAGACCACATCTGGGATATGGCATCGACAATCGATATGAGATCCCGTATAAGACCATACTTGGGATATGGCATCGGCATCTAGAGGTGACCCCATGTAAGCCCATATCTGGGATATAACATTGGCGTCGTATTTATGTGAATGATGATGATTATGTATCTTCAAGTATCCCTAAGTAATTCAATGGGTAAATAGCTAAGTTTTTAATAAAGATGAGATTAGTGCTAAAGCTATGTGGTGAAGTGATACAGGTACATGTGAGTAATTCACTAGAAATATTTACGATATGAGACATGATATGAAATTGGTAAGAGTAAGCATGAGTAAGTTATGGAAATGTGTTTAAGACTTTGTGTTTTATTCAATGCAATGGATGGATACCATTATGAGCCTTTATGTTGTTATTTACTTCATGCAAACTTACTAAGCTTTATGCTTACCCCTCTCATTTCCCTTTTCCTTGTACTATTGCCAAGCTAACTTGGGGATCGTGGGACGTCGTAGTTCGGAATCACACTATCAACTTCTCTTTGGTATAGCAAAGTTAAATTTATTTTGTATATGGCATGTAAATGACTTGGTTATTTTGTTATGTCATATTTGTTTGCCAAGGTGTTGGCTATTAATGTTATTCAATTCATTTCGTAAACGGTAATTGGAATTTGACCAACTCTTGACAAGTTTATATATTCAATAATGATGAAATTCATGAAGTGTATGATTGTGTGGACATCTTAATTATGAGATCCTAGAAGTGCCTTGTGGACATGATAGATGTTGAGTTGAATGAGTATAAGTACGGTTGCTATGTAGGGTGGCATATGGCTTGGTAGATAGCCTTACAAATGTCCACACGGTTAGACACAGGGACGTGTGTCTAGGCCGTGTGTGACACACAGTCATCCCCATAGGGTGTTGAGAGGTCGTGTGTCCCTATGCATGCCAGGTTGACAAGTCAGAATACCTAGTTGTAAACACACGGGCTGAGACGCGACGTTTGTCTCAACCGTGTGGGAGACACGGCCTAAGACACAGGCTTGTGCCCAAGTCATGTGAAGTCTGCACCTGAAATTAGGAATTTAATTCGACACACAGTCTAAGGACACGGGTGTGTGCCTTAGCCGTGTGACCTTATTAGGATGATGAGTCATAAATAGAATGTCAAGGTTTTCACACATAGGCGAAGACACGGGCGTGTCATGGTCGTGTGAGGGACACGGGCTATGGTCACGGGTGTGTGTCAGGTCGTGTGAAAACCTCTGTAGGTTCGAATTGGAAAATAAATCCACACTGGTGTGGAATACAGGCATGTGATATGCCACATGGGCATTCACGATCTTTCACACGGGCGTGTGGCCCTATTTCGTGTCAAATTTTTCTAAGTGTTCAAAAGTTTCCAGTTTGGTCCCGAATCATTCTGAGTGCAAGTTTAGGGTCTCGTAGACCTATAATAAGGACATTATGGTCTCGAATGAAAAGTTTTATTTTGGAATGAAGTTCTTATGGATTGATATTGTATGATTGAGCAAGTTAAGTACGGTAATGCCTCGTACCCAGTTCAGGTGTTGAATATAGGTAAGGGGTGTTACACTTACGAGGCGCTAAACATGCTTTGGGTGTGGTTCGGGACTAAACCAATAACTTAATAAACTTTCACAAAACTTTGAAAATTTATCTCAAAATAGGGGACACACGAAATGGGAGCACATGGCCGTGTTGTAACACCCCTTACATGTATTCAACGTCAGAACAAGGTACGAGGTACTACGGACATAAACGCAAGCAAACATACATTTTCGAGTCATAAATTTTCGTCCAAATTAAAACTTTGTGCATTTAATCATAAAGTCCATAATTCGATCCTACGAGGCCCAAAACATACTTTGGAAGTGGTTCAGGACTAAACTGAGAACTTTAGAAAATTTTAGAAAACAAAGAAAATTTTTCACTAAACAAGGGTCACACGCCCGTGTGGCTTGGGACACGCCCGTGTGGGCAGGCCATGTGGTCACACACGCACGTGTCTCGACCCCGTGTAACTCTCTGACTTGTAACTCATGACCAAATTGAGCTCACACAGCCAGGTCCATAAAAATGGTAAGTGCATTAGTTAGTCCAAAAGGCATAACAAGAAATTCATAATGCCCATACCTTGTCGTGAAAGCATTTTTCAGCACATCCAACTCTTTAACTCTCAATTGATAGTAGCCAAATCTCAAATCAATATTTAAGAATACCACTGCTCCTTTCAACTAATCAAACAAGTCATCAATCCTCAGCAAAGGATACTTTTTCTTTATAGTCACATTGTTGAGCTATCGGTAATCGATACAAAGTCTTATAGATACGTCTTTCTTCTTTACGAATAACACTGGAGCGCCCTAGGGAGAAAAACTCGGTCTCGCAAAACCCTTATCTTTCAACTCTTGCAACTGAGCTTTAAATTCTTTCAATTCAGTCGGAGCCATCCTATATGGAGCATTTGATATCGGTGAAGTCCTAGGTACTAAATCAATAGCAAACTCCACTTCTCGTACCAGTGGTAACCTGGCAACTCTTCCGGGAACACATCCGGATATTCACAAACTATCGGCACTGATTCAATTTTCAATTTAGATATCTTTGTATTCAAAACATACACAAGGTAAGCTTCACAACATTTCCTTACATACCTCTGAGCAAATATACACGAAATCACAATAGGCAATTCACTTGATTCATCAGTTTCAGCCCAAAGAACCTCACCATTTTCACATTTCAATTCAATAGTTTTCTATCTACAATTTACTATGGCATCATGCAATGTCAACCAGTCCATACCCAAAATAACATCAAATTCATAAAATGGAAACAACATTTAGTCAGCCAGAAAACAGTGACCTCGAATCATCAAAGGACAATTCTTGCAAACTTTATCAACTAGCACATATTTGCCTAAGGGGATTGAGACTTTAATCACAAACTCAATAGACTCAACAAGCAAACTCTTACTAGATACCAAATTCACACAAACATAAGAATGATTCGATCTAAGATCATGCAATAACGTTAGTATCATAAAAAGAAAATGTACCAGTAATCACATCGGGATATGACGCATCCTCATGAGCACGAATGGCATAAGCTCTAGCAGGTGCTCTGGCCTCAGATCTCACAGCTGTATCTTTCATCACAGCTTTACTGCTAGTTCTATTCTTGGTATTTCTCGGTGGCCTACCCCTATTTGTAGTATTACTCAGCTTTGCACTCGAAAATTATTCTTTCTCAGCCATCTCAAGGCAATCTCGGATAAAATGCTATTGAGAACTACACTTGAAACAAGCTCGGACATTCATCCTACACTCAATGGGCTGTCTTCTTCCATAAAGCTAACATTCGGGTCTGTTAGGCCTAACATTACCCACACTTGCCATTGAAGTACCTTGAGATTTAAAACTCAAATATTTCTTCCGGCGCTCTCTGTGCGAATACCTAGCTGATACATTCAAACGAGAATTCATTTCTTTAGATTTCTTTGACTGAGATTGAAATGAATTACTCATTGGCCTTTTTCTTGCATCTCTAGCCTCACTCTTGACCTTTCTTTTCTCTTTACTTAGATCTTCAGCCTTGCAAGCTCGTTCAACCAATACAACAAATTCTTTTAGTTCCAAGATTCCAACTAACAGTCAGATGTCTTCGTTCAGCCCATCTTCGAACCTTTTACACATAATAGCCTCAGAGGAAACACACTCTCGGGCATACTTACTAAGCTTGACAAATTCTCGATCATACTCTGTCACTGACATTCAGCCCTGTTTCAGCTCAAGAAATTCTTTACGTTTCTGATTGATGAATCGCTGACTGATATATTTCTTTCAGAATTCCTCTTGAAAGAATTTCCATGTAACCCTCTCTCTCGGTACTACAGATACTAATTTCTTCCACTAGCGATATGTTGTGTCCCTCAATAATGATATAGCACATTTCAAGAATTCTTCGAGCGTACATGATAACTCATCAAATACCCTGATAGTATTCTCAAGCCAAAACTCAGCTCTCTCGGGGTCATCATCTACATTAGCCCTAAATCTTCAGCATCTTGCTTTTGAATCTTATCAACCGGAAGCTTATTCTATCTTACAAAATCCACACCTTGAAGAACTATGGGAATCAGTTGAGGATAAGGAAGGGGTGGAGGATGTTGAGTATTCAAATTTGTTCGAACAAACTCCGAATACCAGTCATTCATCATGTGAAGGAAGGATTCCCTAGCCCCTCCTCCCTGACTGACTGTGGGAGGTCTATTTTCATATGGAACTGCCCCTTGAGCAGGAGCTGGCGCATTACTTTCTACATCATCAGTTACAGCTTGGTCGGGATCTATTCACTATATGAAAACACAATTTAAAATTGTTAGGAGTCATCACACTATCACAGTTCATATATGGCATGTATAGCTAGACTCTTACACACGCTATGTTAGTTTGAGAATCGACTAAATGGTAGCTCTGACACCACTAAATGTAACACCCCTTACCCGTATTCAACGTCAGAACAGGGTATGAGGCTTTACCAGACATAAACACAAGCAAACATACAATTTCGAGTCATAAATTTTTGTCCAAATTAAAACTTTTTCCATTTAATCATAAAGTCCCTAATACGAGCGTACGAGGCCCAAAACATACTTTGGAAGTGGTTCGGGACTAAATTGAGAAATTTAGAAAATTTTACAAAACTTAAAATTTTTTTCACTAAACAAAGGTCACACGCCCATGTGGGCAGGCCGTGTGGTCACACACGCCCGTGTCCCGACCCCGTGTTACTCTTACTTGTAACTCGTGACCAATTGAGCTCACACGACCAAGTCACACGCTCGTGTGCTAGGCCGTGTGGAAAATTAATTCTCATAAATTAGGTGCAGACTTCACATGGCCAGGGCACACGCCCGTGTTCGAGGCTGTGCCATCCACATGATTGAGACACACACCCATGTCTCTGCCTGTGTGCTCAATTTTGAGAATTCTGTTTCTCAAAATTAGGGTGTAGGGGACACACGGCCAGAACACATGCCTATGGGGCAAGCCGTGTGTCACACACGGCCTAGACACATGCCCGTGTGCCTATTCGTGTAGAAAAAAATAAGGCTATTTATCAAGTCATTTTGCCACGCTTTAATGCACACACCTACAGATAATAACACATCACCAACCCAAGCATATACATACAACCAAACATCCACAACCAAGACATCAACACATCATTCATGAAAGGCATCATCATATGAATATCCTTATACCAATATTAGCCAATTTCAAATTGCCTTATACAAAATGAACTTTCAACCAAAATAAGCCAACACATTTGGCCAATCAATTATGACACATAGCAAAATAACCAAGTCCCCTACACATGCCATAACTCAAAGTGTTGAATTCATTGGTACCAAAATAATTGTTGATGGTGTGAGTGGATCTCTGACGATCTCCGAACCCCGAGCTAGCTTGGTGACACTATAAGACAAGGGAAAGAAAAGGGAGAAAGCTATATAGCTTAGTAAGTTCCTATGCAAATAATAAGCATTATAACCACACATTTAACATATAATTAACATGATGAAAATTAGCATGAATGTTATTACAATTTCATAGTCATAACTTACTCAATCACAACCTTACCAAGGGTTCATCACATATCGAGCTCATTACGTATGAGTTTTACGTACATACATGTACTAATTTCCAACATAACCATAGTCTTTCACAACTTTAACATTCCCGTTGAACACACGAAATATTAACGGATACTCAAAAATCTTGCACATAAGTGCCATATATGTAGCCAAAGCTACTTCATGTTTCATAATACATATAGCCTCGCTTTCAAGCTATTCACGGGCCTGCTCACACAAGCTGTCAATCAGTTAGTAGCTACACAGTGTTGCTCGCACAAGCTGTCAAGTATCCGCAACACATGCCGGACTACCCAGCCACTGGTAGGACGTACAAGACACAGCACCCAGATCACATAATCGCATATACACATGGGTTCCTAGTGACATGTCACTCGTATCCTATTCTATTCCTCAGGTTCAACAGGGATTTCTCGGTTGTTGAAACTTTGTCGAATACGTCCACAACGTCAATCACAATTCATACAATATTAAACATGTGAAACATAAATATAACAATGCATTATTTACATACGAACTTACCTCGGTACAAAAATAGTAGAATTGGACCTAATCGTCAAACACTTTGTTTTTCTCCCGATCTAGGTCCGAACCTCGTTTTTCTTGATCTATAATAACAAATTTAACTTATTCAATACTCATATTATTCAATTTAGCCCAAAAATCATATTATGGAAAAATTACATTTTTACTCCTAACTTTCAACTTTTTACAATTTAGTCCCTAGGCTCGTAAAATGAAATGTATTCAATTTCTTCAAAACCTAAGCCTAGCTGAACCATTTTCATACTCATACAGGCACATTTTTCATTTAATCACACTTTTACGACTCATTTTGTAACTTTTACAAATAAGTCTTTTTTGACATTTTCATCAAAAAATCACCTAGTAAATGTTGTTTATCTAACACCAAACATACATTTTCTACCATTTGACATCAAAATACACAAATATCTATCATGGGTAAAATTTTAGACTTTGATTTTCTTTCAAATTGGTCCTTGAAATAGCTAGATCAAGTTACAAGGATCTAAAAAACATAAAAATCATCAAAAAATGGGCTAGAACAGACTTACAATCGAGCCTAAAAGTTGCCCAAACCCTAGCTATGTTCTCCCTTGCATGTTTCAGCCATGAGGAAGAAGATGGACAAAAATTTTGGCTTTATTTTGATTATTAATTCATTTATTAACCAAATGACCAAAATGCCCCTAACTTAAAACATAAAAAGTATCTTACTTCATGTCCTTTTTTTCCGCTAACATAACAAATGGTCTAATTACCATCTAAGGACCTTCAATTTAAAATTTCATAGCAATTAGACACCTCTAGCTTCTAGAACACACATTTTGCACCTATTGCAATTTAGTCTTTTTAACTAAATTGAGTGCCCAATTGCTAAAATTTTCGAACGAAATTTTCACGAAACAATTCCATAAAACTGTAGACCGTAAGAATATAATAAAAATAAATCTCTACATCGGATTCATGGTCCCAAAACCACTATTCCGACTAGACCCAAAATCGTGTTGTTACACCTGTCCCAACCTGTGTCCAACCCCATGTCCAAACAAGTGAGCTTACTAACTTGGGCCACACAGCCAGCCACACGCCCGTGTGTCTAGCCCGTGTGCCCTCCAAAGTGGCTACACACGCCCGTGTGCCAGGTCGGGTGCTAGGGTGTGCCAAACTTGTAGGGTATACTGACTTATACTACACGGCCAAGTCACATGCCCGTGTGTGAGGCCCTGTGGAACACACTGACTTGATTTATAAAGCCACACTAGGGGACAAACGACCGTGTACTTAACCGTGTGTCACATACGGCTGAGACACACGCCCATGTGGACAAAAATAGGCTATTTACCAAGCCAATTTTCCACCCAAATTTGCATGTTCCTACACAACCCAAATGGCACCAATCCATAGCATAAATGAACATCTATTTTAGCCAAAATCAAGACTAATTCATACCATGTCAAATACTAAAAACATACAAGCTTATAACTTATGTTTTACTCAATACCAAAACACATATATAAATCAACTAACTAAACCTTTACCAAATATACATAATTTTGCACCAATTCACAAGCACAATTCATGTTAAATATCAACAATTTAACATATACCCTATCAGTATCCACAAGCCTCATAAAATATGCCATTCACATATCCATCCATGAATTCAAAATATCAACCATATATGCACATATATGCACATAACCAAATCCACCAAATAAAGCCAACTCTCATGGCCATATTTACAAACCAAAACATATATATTTACAAGTCATTACATAAAACCAAAATCATTATCAACCCATAATCAAAATGACTCAAAGTAACTATACATGTCATATACTTAAAATACCAAAGTTTATAGGTACCAAAAGATAGGTGGATACTGTGATGCGATCCCTAACGGTTTCTGAATCCGAGTTAGCTTTGATGACACTATAAAACACGGGAAAATAAACAAAGTAAGCTATAAAGCTTAGTAAGCTCGTATGAAACAAACTAGATAAAATCATAAACACATAATTCAACAATTAAATACAGATACATGAATTCACATCAACTAACAAACCTTTCCATTTCTCATTCACAAAGTTATATACTTTCTTCAACATTTCTTCGATTCGTAGCTAATATGGTTTATGCATATAACTGTATCGTCTCGTAACAATCTCATACACGTTCTCGTCTTTCATTTACCTGTTAAACCATTATGAATAGAAGTCAGATACTCAAGGGTCTCACATGATAAGTACCTATACCATGGCCCGAAGCCAAATCAAGGTAACTTATCTGAAATACTAATATCATGGCCCGAAGCCAAGTCAAGGTAACTTATCTGAAATACTGATATCATGGCCCGAAGCCAAATCAGCCGATATGCATGTCCTGAAGCCAAATCAGTTTATCTCGCACCTGAAGTGTTATATCATGGCCCGAAGCCAACTCAAAGTATCCTTAATGACATGTCACTAGTATCCTAAACTATTCCTAAGGTTCAACCAGGATTCCAATTTTCCAATCATCGTCGAATCATTTCCAAACTTGTCTGTAGTCACATAATCACAATTCATGCTATATCAAAGCATATAAAATACATTTGAAATGAAATTATAACATACGAACTTACCTCAGATGTGTAAATGATGAAATTGTCGATTAATTGAGTACTTTATCTTTTCCCCAATCCAAGTCAGTATTTTTCCTTTCTTGATCTAATTGGACAAAATGCCTTGGCCAAATACCTAGCCCTAACTTTGGTTTTCTTCCCTTAAATTTTCGGTGCAAGAAGATGAATTAAAAGATGAAAAAATTATTTTTCTTTCTTTTTACTTATGTCATAAATTACTAATTTAACCTTAATAAATATAACCTTTAAAGCCATTAAAAGATGTTCATCTTTGTCCACTAACTTTATATATGGGCTAATTACCACTTAAGGACATCCACTTTAAGGTTCTATAGCTATTAGACACTATTAGTTAATAGGACACTACTTTTGCACTTTACGGGATTTAGTCCTTTTTCTCAAATTGACCAATTAAACGATAAAATTTCTTAACGAAATTTTCACACAATCATTCAATCATGCTTTAAACATTAAAATAATAATAAATTAAATATTTTTACCTCATATTTTTGGTCCCGAAACTAATGTTCTGATTTGACTAAAAAAGGGTTGTTACAGTTTTAGACTAGATAAAGGGTTTATTCTTTTTTAATTTTTCATATAACATACCTATTTTTTCAGATAAGTTAGGAAAGAAATTTTTTCCATAATTAATAATTCCTAAAAATTGCTGAAGCTGCTTTTTATCTTCAATTTTTTTAGGAAATTCTTTTACTTTTACTATAATATGATCTTGTAGTTTAAGACCATCTACAGATAATTTTAATCCTAAGAATTTTATTTCTGTTTTTTCTAGCTCTATTTTCTTAGGACTTAGTATGATTCCATGTTTTATGAATTCTTGAGAAATGATATTTAAATGTTTTCTATGTAATTTTAATGTGTCTGAAAATATCAAAATATCATCTATATAAACTACACAATTTTTTTTATATTTATTAAATATAGAATCCATCCATATTTGAAAGATTTGTGGTGCATTACATAATCCAAATAGCATTACTTTCCATTGATAATGTCCATTAGGTGCACTAAAAGCTGTCAAAGGTTTGGACTCTTTTGTTAGCATGATTTGCCAGAATCCTGGTTTATAGTCAAATTTACTAAAATATTTTGCTTGTTTAGCTTAAATAATTAAAACATCCTTTCTTGGAATAAAATAACCATAAAAATAATATTTTCATTTAATCTTTTATAATTAATAACCATTCTAGCTTTTCCTCTTTTTATTCCGGCATGATTTCTAATCATAAAGGCTAGACTAGAATGTGGACTATTAGTTTTTTCTATTTATCCTTTTTTCTAATAATTTTTTAATTTGTATGTCAAATTCATCTATATCTTGTTTAGTATAGATCATTGGTTTAACTCTAATAATTTTATTCGGATTTTCTAATTTAATATCACAATATCTAGGGCTATTCTGCCATAATTTTAATGGCTCTTCACTAAAATTATTATCTAATATTTTAAACAACCAATGACTTGTTTCAAGTTGTTTAATTTGTTCTTTTCTTGGTGGTGTAAATTTTTTATCACAAACAAATTTATGATTTTCTACTAAAGGTATTTCTATAAAAGCTTTTTTCTATAGATAACATAATTAAACTTTTATCAATAGAAAATGGTAAATGTTGATATATAAAATTATTACCTAATAATATATATCCATGCATCTCTAGAAAGCATAATATTTTAGGTATCACAAATCTTACATTATTTATGTAGATTGGTACGTTTCTAGCTTTATATTGAATTATGGTTTCATTACCATCTATTCCTATGGCTCTTATTGGATGCTTCATAGGTTCTCATTTTTCTAAAGGAATGACATTTTTTTCTGCAGCTACTAATTGTAGCTCAAGTATCTAATAAAACATGTAAAGAATATTTTTTATATTCTCTAAATTGAAATGTAATTTCAATATATGTGTAATATTTCCTGGATTGGAAATTTGAAAATGTATTACATCACTTGTTCCAAGTTTCATTTGTTGGAGTATTATCAAAGTTTGTATTTCTTCCATTCTGGTGTTTCTAGAAGATAGAGTTTCTACTTGGTTCTATGAGAAAAATAGGAATATGAACTGTTTTCATTCCTATCGGTGTTGAAGATATAGAACTTCTACTTGGATTTTCCTCATCTTCCTCTATTTGAGTATTTGAGGGTAAAACCAAATTATCATTTGTATTTGTTATAGTTGTATTATAAATAGTGGGATTTCTGTTAATCCACCTCTAGTGTCTTTGGCAATTGTATTATCACTTATTTTTTCTATACGTCTTTGACACCATATATTATATTTAGATATTTTACAAATTTCTTCTTTAGAAATATGATTTTTATTAATTTTTTTCTATCATTTCATCAGAAAAGTCTTTTTCTTCTCCAATTATATTTCCTAATTTTATATCTTTTTGTTCATTCTTAGGAATTTCTTCTAACTAATTATTTGAATTGCTTCCTATATTAAACATGAATGTATATTCTTCTTCATCTGTATCAAAATCCGTTTCTAATATTAATTCGTATTATATTTCCTGATGATTTATTTCTTCTTCTGAACATATTTCTAAATCTTGCTCTTCAAGTGTTTTAATCATTTTTCTTCCACTTTTTCTTTTATTAGGACAATTTGGTGGTATATGACCTTCTTCATCACATATGAAACACTTACATTTTTTGTTTTTAGGATTTTTAGAAGTTTTTCTTCTAATAAATTTATTCTTTTTATTATAACCAATATTTTTTTTTTATTTCCTTGTTTCCATCTAACTAGCTTATATCTTATATTTTTCTTTTTATGTTTTTTATAAGTATTTGGACGTACTGATTTATATCCAAATTTTCATTCATTTTCTTAGTAGCAATATGTCCATATTTCCATATTTATATTCAAATATAATTCTCCTAAATTTTCATATTTTATTACATTAGTAGCAATATTTTCGGTTTGATTACCCAAAATTCTAGTTGCATTTTCATCTTGTTCATAGTTTTTATGAAAAGATCTTAAATAATCATCTTTTTGAAAATCTAGCTCTAGTTTTCTTTTTCCATGAGGATCATGACCTGCTTGATTAGTATCCATTGGTTCTGGTATTTCAATATTTTCTTCTTCATCTGTTGAAGTATTTTCTTCATCAGATTTGTATCTTGTAACATTTATATCTTCCAAGTTTATAGGCATCACAAGTGCTGCCCCAAAGACTGGGTTCATTGACATAACAACCTCAAAGGATTTCTATCGTATATATAACCATATGCAAGAACTTTAAGGAAAATGAAGAGCTGGAGTAGCAAAATTACACCTTGTTCACCCTTAAAATGTATGTTTTTTATGCCTTCTACTAACACTTCCTTTTTTCTTCTTGAACCACGGGTATCTATAACAGTCTGTTCAATTACAGCCTAACAATCATGATATGCTGGGGGATTCAGTTGCTTTGGGCGGCTGTACCATAATATACTTGCTCCGCGAACAGCTGCATTTCAAGCTATTTTATTTTTCATACAAATCCTAAATGTTGCGGAAGTTTGAAGCTGCATCAATCATGCAAACCCATAAAAGTCCTCACTCTGGCCAGGTACAGGATCCAAAATTCCTTAGCTATTTCAGAAATGAGTCTACTGATTATCACTACAGTTTTGGTTTTGAGTGACGTGATAAAATGAGGCTTGTGTAGCCAAAATGACCTGAATTTGTTTTCACACATGCTCATTGATTGTTCATGTATAACTTGTTGCTTCTTGGTTGGTCAATCTTTAATGGCATTACTATTTGAAAAGGGATGGGATAACATGTTAGAAACAATGAAGAAAGCGAGTAGGTTAAACACTCACGTATTTTCGATGCTGAAATCACGTTGCCCTCTGGAGGACAAAATGGCTTGTGCTATAAAGCAAAATGGTGCTCCTCTGCCTCAGATTAAGTTTGAGAATATTGTTTCTGCCTTCAAAACACTACCGCGGAAAGGTACCTGAGTGAGTTCATATGTGTTGTTGAAAGAAGAAAATTTATATGGATATACAATACATGGCAGGCAAATAGAGAAACTTAAATTCAAAATTCAGAATTCAACGCTAGATTCTAACATCAATTTCTGAATTCAAGACATAACCAAATTGCTTTTTCATACTTAAGCTTTATCTAGTTTGTTATTATTTTTCGTACTTAAAGCTTGATTAAACTTATAAGTTATTCTAATCAAGTAGTATGATGGATGGCTCAAGTTTGAGTTCGACTTGATAATTACTCAATGAAATTTGAGTGTTTTTTCGAGTCAAGCTCGAATAGTTACAAGCACTAGCGGCTTGTTTACAGGTCCATGCTGAAATTTTGGATTTAGTGTTTATACTTTCATTTGATCATTTTTAGTTCATTTACTTTGAAATTTTAGTTTTGATTCAAATGGTAGTCATAAATTCGTTAAATTTTGCTACAATCAACCCTCTTTATAATAACCCTATTTATCTATCAAAATATTATATATTAAAGGGAGGCGGTTGTTATACACATATAACAACATTTCAGATTTAATCATATTAGGCTTGTCCAAAGGTCGAGTAGCTCGCTCAACCCAATTTGACTTGGGTTGAGCTTGGATAAGGATTTTTGCACTTCGAGCCAACTTGAATTCAATTTAAATAAAAAAATACTTTTAAATTAAAATTTAATTCTAAAAATATTTGAAATAGCAACTAAAAAAATATTGAAATTAATCAAAAGGACATAAAATAGAAACAACCAAATTCAAGGAGTAAAATAAAAAAATGTTAACTATATGTGGAAAGAATAATTAATTAATTAATTAAAAAAATAAATAATGAAATTATTGAAATTAAGTATGTAGTAGGGACTGAATTGCATAACTTTTAAAATATAATAGGTACAAAATGAAAATAATCCTAAATAATCTACATGGAATACTCAAGTAACATTAATCTTTTAAAAATAAGACATGCTTAAACAATGAAATAATATATATTTACAATGTGTTTTATTTATAATTATTTAATATTTTATTTGAAAAAAATGCAAACTGTAACACCCCAAACCCGGCCTCGATGCTATGGCCGAATCTGGCGATTTCACATTGAAGTGTTTTTCGTAAAGTGTGATATCGATGAAAAACCCTGTTTCTATTTAACCTCTTTGTGTTATTTTATGATGATTCCAAGACATGTCATCCATTTTCAACACGTGAGTCATTATCAAAAGGTTATTCACTCTTAAAACGTTATTAATTTTCAAAACGTCATTTATTGCGTAAGCTGTTGAATAGTTTGCGTATTCATGGTATTTTTGTTAAAACATTAATCTTTTTTAAAACTCGTGTCTTATCCTATTGCTAGCAGTTATAAATCAAAGCAACAAAAATCCCAAATTAAAATAAAAATCCAAAGAGGCCATTATTACAGTAAAATACCCCAATAATTAAATTGAAATCATAAAATACTAAATCGAATTAGATAGGTCGTGTGGCCACCGCTGAGTCCTCCGTTGCACCGACCCGCCTATGTCTAGGGATTACCTGTACAGTTAAAACAGAAGGGTGAGTTTGCGAAAACTCATTGTGTAATCCCATATAAGCAAACAAACAGAAAACAAACACAGTCTGGGCCTAAGCCCCTTTTCAGTATCAATGTCGATATCAGTTTGGGCTTTAACCCATCTCAGTACAGAACAGTCATTTGTTTGGGCCCTGGCCCATTACAGTATCAATGATCAATGCAGTAATAGATTTAAACAGTACACAAGCCCTACCCATCCAGCCTCTACACTCTATCTCCGTCCAACCCTACACTTCATGTGGGGATATAATCAACCTACCCATCCCTACACTCTAGAAAGTACCGAATGCGGCACTACACAGTAATTTACAGCTAGGTTGCCAGTAATTTAGGCTCGAAGCCTTTCAGTACACTTCCTCTGATCAATATAAAACCTATTCCCATGCAATGCATCATGCAATCATGTCATGTCATACCATGGTATCATACATGTATTCAGTACAATTTAAATAGCATGCTAAAATACAGTCATACATGTACATATATATATACATCACACAGGGGTATAATAGTCATTCAGTCAATTAGGGGTCCAGGTAAGCTTACTGACCCTACAGTAGGTCCACAGTCGACTCATGTGACCCGTGCAACCTTAGTAATCAAACGGTGAAAATGGGCCTAAGAGCCCATGATGCTAGCCCATGTGGGCCCACACGGCCCAAAATGGCCTTGGCCGTGCAAATCACACAGCCTGGCCCAATAATTTCCACACGCCCGTGTGGTTTGCTCGTTTGGGGCCCAAACACCCGTGGGCCCACCGCCCAGTTCGGCTCGGCCCATGAATCGTCCATGGCCAACCTCGTCGATAGTACACCTATGTTGGGTCACACGGCCTACCTTATAGGTAGCCGCAAACACGTGTGGCGTCGACTATTCACACTTTTCAACTTTTTGCCGATTTTCGATTGTAGAACAGTGTTTACAAACCTGGTTACGAAAATAGCGCACTCAGTCCTTGAACCCTCCCAATCTAAGTTCAAAACATAAACAATCAATTAGTTTTAAGATCAGCGAATTTAAAAGACTCTATTCGACCCACTTAATCACTTCGTTGACATCCACCTACCTCGTTTGAACAACCGAGGCCTACCCTACTTAAACTGTCGAAACCGAAAGATCACCAGTTCCTATAATTCAACTGAACCCTTATTAACTAATATTAGTATGAATAGTTTGAACCAAAACTGAAATCAACTTACCAAAAATGCCAAACCACGAAGAGGGAAAGAAACTAACGGCACAATAACACCAAAAGAAAGAGCCAATGTCATAGTAATTCAACAGATAGCAGAAAAAGATGATGATCACGACAGCAAGGGAAGAAAGTAGGGAATGGCACAGAGGGGGAAACAGAAGAAAAATAATTGATAACAGAGGTGAAGGGAAAATCAGACGTGGGAAGGACAAGACTGAATGGAACCACAAGATGCAACAAACTCCCACTAACAAAATTAGGCACAGGTCTTCGGGGAGAGTAAGAATTCAAAATGAGCAAATTAGCAAAATAAACAATGAATCAACAGGGTTAGAATGAAGAAGATCAGCAACACAAGCAAGATGTTAGGAGAAGTAGACCAAATCGGCAGAGAAAACTAGAAGGGTGTGGCGGCAGAGAGGGAGAAAAATTGAACCAAATCCCCCCAAAAAAACCTCTATGAAAGTTCGAAATTGGTAAAACGGGGGCAGGAGTCGAATTCAACATCCACCAAATCGGGATATTCCCTCAACCCCATAATTTTCTCTTCAAATCACTCCTAAACAATTTGACCCTTTTTTGTGCATGCAGGGGTTTGAACTTCAGCCCTCAAGTAACAAATCACACCCCTTATCCCATAGACCAGTAGGCCCATTCTGACATATTTTTACTAAGTTTTATTAATATGCCTACTGTCTAAACATAGGGGTTTATTCAAATAAAAAAAAATTTTTCCCAAGCTAAGGCTTGAACCCAAGACTTCTCAGGCATTCCCAGAACACATAACCACTGAAGCAGATAGATATTTTGTAACAACAATATACTAAAATAATTTATAAAGAATTTTTGGGAATTCAATTCTACCCCCTTTAAAGAAAATTTCGGCCTCGAAATTTTACCTGATCAGAACAGATAAGGATATTACTGTCGCATCACATCCTCAGGCTCCCACGTGGCCTCCTCAGAACTATGATTACGCCAAAGAACTTTCACTAGTGGGATGGAATTTCTTCTCAGAACTTTAACATCGCGGTCCAATATTTGTACCGTCTCCTCCTCGAAGTTCAAATCTGGCCTAACCTCGATCTCCTTGGAACAATATGTGTGGGATCAGAGCGGTAGCGTCTCAACATAGAGACGTGGAACACATTGTGAATCTGCTCTAACTTCGGAGGTAGCTCCAACTAGTAGGCAACTGGTCCCACACGCTTCAGTATGCGGTAAGGTCCAATGAATCTGGGGTCAACTTGCCCTTACGACCAAACCTCAGTATTTTTGTCCATGGTGAGACCTTGAGAAACACGAAGTCCCCCACAAAATACTCTATCTCTCGCTGCTTCGGATCTGCATACGACTCTTGTCTATCAGATGCCTCCTTAAGTCGATCCCAAATCAACCTAACCTTATCCTCAATATCAGAAACTAATTCAGGGCGCAGAACATGTCGCTCGCCCAAATTAGTCCAACAAAAGGGAGTACGACACTTACAACAATATAGGGCCTCGTAAGGTGCCATCTGTATGCTAGACTAGTAGCTATTGCTGTAAGCGAACTTAGCCAATGGTAAAAACTCCTCCCAATTGCCTCGAAAATTAATTACACAGCTCCTCAACATATCCTCCAGTATCTGAATCACCCTCTTTGACTAACCGTCTATTTGAGGATGGAACGTAGTACTAAGTCCAACCTTGTACCCAGAGCTTCATGTAGCTTCTTCCAGAACCAAGACGTGAAGCGGAGATCCTTGTCAGATATTATCAAAACCGGTACCCCATGCAGTCTCACTACCTCAGACACATACAGTTTAGCCAGCTTCTGTAGAGAATAATCAGTATAAACCGGTATGAAATGGGCAGACTTGGTCAATCGATCCACGATGACCCACACTGAATCTTTCTAAGTAGGCGTTGAGGGCAACCCATTTACAAAATCCATAGTCAGTCTTTCCAACTTCCAAAGCAGTATTTTAATTGGCTGTAGTAAACCTGAAGGTAGCTGATGGTCAGCCTTAACCTGTTGGCATGTCAAACATTTACTCACAAAATCAGTAACCTCTCGCTTGAGACCTGGCCACTAGTACAGCTCACGAAGGTCTCGGTACATCTTATTTTCGCCAGGATGCATAGCTTAAGGGCTGCCATGCACATCTCATAGTATGGACTACCTCAAATCAGTATCATTTGGATCACAAATTCTCCCACAGAAACAGAGTACCCCTTCACTATTCAGTCTAAAATCCGATGTGTTACCACTCTTAATCTTTCGGAATCGAAGACCCAGTGACTCATCCTTCAACTATTTACCTTTAATCTGCTCAATCCACATCGGTTTAACCTGGAGTTCAGCTAACAGACTACCATCATCAAATAAATTGAGACGAGCAAACATTGCTCTCAAATCAGTCACAGCCCTTCAGCTCAGTGCATCAGCCACCACATTGGCCTTACCAGGAAGGTATTCAATCGTACAGCCGTAATCCTTTAGTAGCTCAATCCATCTACACTGCCTAAGGTTTAGCTCCTTCTAAGTGAGGAGTTATTTGAGACTCTTGTGATCAGTGTAAATGATACACTTCTCACCATACAAGTAATGTCTCCAGAGTTTCAGTGCGAATACCATTGTGGTCAACTCCAAGTCATGCGTCGGATAATTCTCCTCATGAGTCTTAAGCTATCGAGATGCGTATGTAACCACCTTACCCTCTTACATCAACACACATCCTAAACTGACATGTGATGCATCACTGTACACAATAAACTTTTTTTCAGGCACTGGCTGTATCAGAACAAAGGCTTTAATCAGTACGGTCTTGAGCTTATCAAAGCTCTTTTGTTGTGAATCAGTCCAGTTAAACGGCACACCCTTACGTAGCAGCCTAGTCAAGGGTGCTGCAATAACAGAAAAGCCCTCTACAAATCGTCGATAGTACCTAGCCAGTCCCAGAAAACTGTGAATATCCGATACAGTCCTAGGCTGCTTCTAATCTAAGGCAGCCTCAATCTTTCGAGGATCGACCCTTATCCCTTCAGCAAATACCACATGGCCTAGAAATATTACTTCTTTTAACCAAAACACACACTTACTGAGCTTGGCGTACAGTTGTTCTCCCTTAAAACCTGCAAAACCACCTGGAGATGTTCATCATGTTCATCACCAGTCTTCGAATACACCAGAATGTCATCAATAAATACTACCACAAACCGATCCAGATAGGACTGGAACACTCGATTCATCAGATCCATAAAGGTTGCTGATGCATTCGTCAATCCAAATGGAATTACTAAGAACTCGTAGTGCCCATAGCGAGTCCTAAACTCAGTCTTGTATACATCAGCCTCCTTAACTCTCAACTGGTGGTATTCAGATCGGAGGTCAATTTTAGAAAAAATTGAAGCTCCTCGGAACTGATTGAACAGGTCATCTATCCTCGGCAGGGGGTACTTTTTCTTGATGATCAACTTGTTCAGTTGCCGATAATCAATGCACATATGCATGGATCCATCCTTTTTTTTTACGAACAGAACTGGTGCTCCCCACGGAGACAGACTTGGGCGAATGAACCCACGATCCAGTAACTCTTGAATTTGAGCTTTAAGCTCCACAAGCTCCTTTGGTGCTATTCTATAAGGGGCAATGGACACTGGAGCTGTACTAGGAAGGAGCTCAATCCCAAACTCAACTTAATGGTTTGGAGGTAACCTAGGTAGCTCTTCAAGGAAGACGTCTAGAAAGTCTTTAATCGTTCTGATTTCTCTAACAGAAGAATCCCTAGAATCTAAAACACTGATGTAGGCCAGAAACGCCTCACATCCCTTACGAACCAACTTTTCAGCCCTCAATGCAGAAATTACATTCAACAAGTAGTTCCAACATTCCCCAATTACAACTACTTCGTTGTCCTCCTCAGTTCTCAATACCACCCGTTTAGTGGCACAACCCAAGTTCGCTCAGTGTTTAACTAGCCAATCCATGCCCAGTATCAGATTGAATTCTCCAAAACAGAGTTCCGTTAGATCTGCCAGAAAAAAAACTCCTTGTATCTCTAAAGGGACTTCTCTAAATAACTTATTAACCTGGACAGACTGCCCCAATAGACTTAATACCGTAATTTTACTCAGAGTACTCTCAACCAGAATCCCCAAGTTTTCAATAACAAAGCAGGCAACATAGGAATGAGTGGATCATATATCTATCAATGCAGTATAAGGTACATTAAAAATTAAGAACGTACCTGTGATAACATCCAGAGCATCCCCCTCCTCTCGATGACGTGCAGCATATACAAGAGCCGGTTGTCTTACCTTAGTCTGATTAGCACCTCTGCCCAGTGCTCTCTGCCCACGACCAACCCATTACCACCTCGAGCCTGACCGTGGCCTCTCAGTGGCTGGTGAACACCCCTTTGCGACGGTGCAGTACCCATGCCAGGAGCTTGCATCTGATCAGGCCTCCGTGGACACTCTCTGATATGGTGCTACAATAAATCGCACCTCAAACATGCCCCAGTTCTTTTCCAGCGCTCGTCTTGATGGCGTCTTCCATAATCGGTACAAGGTTGTTAACCAGTAGCAATCATAAGGGCCCCAACTCTAATTGACCCATCCACTCTGGCCTTTTTCTTAGGCCTCTGAATGGTATTCGAGGGCTCCGAATCCCTCCTGTTCCTACCTCTCTCTCTCTCTCATAGTTCTGGCGCTCAGTGCACTTAACCTCTTCAGTGATCTTCGCCTTATCCACTAGTGCAGTAAAGTCTCGCTCACTCTGTGGAGCTATCAGAACTCTTAAGCTATTTCTGAGGCCGTCCTCAAAGCGAAGACATCACTCGTACTCAGCCGCCACCATACCTCTCGCATATTGGCTTAGCCTTAAGAACTCGGCCTCATATTCGACCACTGATCTGCCCCCTTGAGTCAGATTTAAAAACTCTCTCCTTCGGGTATCCACATAACTGGCACCCACGTATTTTCCCTGAAAAGAAGATTTGAAGAATTCTCAGGTCAGTTGTTCGAGCTGAATGCCCTCATTTATAGTGAGCCACCACTGATATGCTTCATCTCGTAGCAGCGATACAGCACCCTTTAACTTTTTCTCGGGGGTGCAGTCCAGATCGTCCATAATTCTCTCTGTGGCCTCTATCTAGTACTCAACCTCATTAGGGGCAACCCCAGCAATACCCCTAAAAATCTCAGCTCCATTAGAAAGGATTCATTCCGTAATCGACCCTTAGTCCCCAATACTAGTATTGGTTCCAACGACCCTCTCCAGAATTCTCAACATGGCTTGGGACAGTGCGTCGTCCCCAGCCGTTCGATCATTAGACATAGTCTCAGTCACAGGTGCAGCCGGTGTCTCACTGGTTTCCAAATTAGGTATGTGGCCAAATGGCGAGGACCCAGCTCGAGCACCACTACGGCCTCTACCACGACCTCACGTACCCCGTTCGTAAGTACCTCTAGTGCTCATTGTCTATTCTCGGGTTATCTATATTAATAATTTTATGCAGGTCAATTTATAATTTCAGTATTTGTTAATCAAAGTTTTATGCAAATCAGTATAGTAATTCAGTGTCTGTTTTCGTAAACTGGCCTAACAGTTTTGCTACAGTCTCAATATACACCATCTTAAGTGTTTTTAGTACAGTCCATCTATAGTAGTCGTAGAATGTACTACCTATAGGAGTTTTAGTTTAGAACATATAACAGTTTTAGTCACAATCATAAAGCAATTTTTAGAGATAACTTACAGGGTCGGCGTCGGAGACTCGATGTGCCACACATTTAGTAAAATATTTCAAAATATTTCTAACTATTTGAAAATAGTTCTTTCGAAATTCAAGTTTAAAAACCCAATCCACAGTCGAGTTTTGCAACCTGGCTTTGATACCACTAAATGTAACACCCCAAACTCGGGCTAGACACTATGGTCGAATCTAGCTATGTCACATTGAATTGTTTTTTCGTAAAGTGTGATATCGATGAAAAACCCCTTTTTATTTAACCTCTTTGTGTTATTTTATGATGATTCCAAGACGTGTCATTCATTTTCAAAACATGACTCATTATCAAAAGGTTATTCACTTTTAAAACGTTATTAATTTTCAAAACGTCATTTATTGCGGAAGCTGTTGAATAGGTTGCGTATTCGTGGTATTTTTGCTAAAACATTTGTCTTTTTAAAAACTCGCGTCTTATCTTACTGCTAGTAGCTATAAATCAAAGTGACCAGGATCCCAAATTAAAATAAAAATCCAAAGAGGCCATTATTACAGTAAAATACCTCAAAAATTAAACCAAAATCATAAATACTAAATCGAATTAGATAGGTCGTGTGGCCACTGCTGAGTCCTCCGTTGCACCGACACGCCTATGTCTGGGGATTACCTGTAGAATTAAAACAGAAGGGTGAGTTTGCGAAAACTCAGTGTGTAATCCCATATAAGCAAATATACAGAAAATAAACACAGCCTGGTCCTAAGCCCCTTTTCAGTATCAGTGTCGATATCAGTTTGGTCTTTAACCCATCTCAATACAGAACAGTCATGTGTTTGGGCCATGGGCCCATTTCAGTATCAATGATCAGTGCAATAACAGATTTAAACAGTACACAATTCCTACCCATCCTGTAATATCCCGAAATTGGGCCTAGAAGAATTGGGCCCAATGGGCCTTGCGCGTAGGAATGTTTAAAATTTTTGAGAATATGAGAATGGCGTTGTTGCAAATTGGACTTATTAGTTAAGTGAATTTGGAAGGTTACGAGGTTTCTAGGAAGTTCCGGGTTCAAGATGGGCTATAAGAAAAATTTTGTGTTTAAGCATTTAAGGAGAGTAGGCAAGTAGCATCAAGACTTAAGGAAATAAGTGTGCATTTTGTTAGCACAAGGAGTCCAATGGTAAAGGTGGAAAGTGGCGTGTGGAGTGTACTAATGGTCTGAGGTTCGAATCCCATCTAGTGCAGATATTTTGGATTAAATTTTTGTACTAATAAGGTAAGTGTCAGCCAAGGTTTAAATAAGGTAAGTAAGACTTTTTAATTATGGAAAGATGGCTAAGGAAATAAGGTAAGGATGAGTGGAAGGAAAGAAGGAAAAAGAAAAGGAAAGAGTAGGGAACATGTTGGCTTAAGGTGTGGAAAATGTTTTGGAAAGAAATTGTTGGTCAACATCCATCCTTTTGTCAAGGTATGCACAGTTTTCGTATAGGGAGAGGGTAGCCGAATTTCTTTTGCCCTTTGGTAGAAATTTTGGTGCTTGTTAGGCCAAAATTCCTTTTAGCATTATTTTGTGTCATTTTCTCCAAACTTCTTCTTCTCTTTGCCGAAACTTCAAGCCATTAGTGAGCATTTTTTTCTTCATTTCTTTCTTGTTTGCCGAAAGTACCAAACCATTGAGACCAAATTATTTTTCACTCATCTTCTTTTGAAAACTGCTAAGCACTCCTTCTCCATCTTTTTTTTTTTCCTTTTTCACAAAATTTTTCAACCCTTCTTTCTTCTTCTCTAATCCATACTCTCATAACCGAAACTATTCTTGTTCATTTTTCGTCCATAGCCGAACCTCTCAATCCACAATCACTCCTTCATAATTTCTTTCTCATTTGGGTTGACACTCTTTTCTTCGATTAAATCGGTAAGTGAATTCTTTTCTATGTTCATATTCTTTTCTTTCTAGCCGAATAGGTATTTATCACTATTCGGTTGTAAATCTTGATCTTAACCGAAATGGTGTTATCTTCCACTCCTTCATATCTTAATCACCCTCTTTTTCGTAGTGTTCTAAGTGGGTGGTCGTGTATCATTCTAGCCCTAAGTCAAACGGTGGAAATTGGATCCAATATCGATAAGGTAAGGAGTTCTTCATGGATTATTTGAAATTGTTCTTTATTCGTTTAAGTTGTTATTAGGATAATAGTGGTTGTGACTAATCGATTATATTTTTAGGGACTTAATCGCTCGATCTATCCACTTGTTGACCATACGATTCTAGTGGTAAGCCGACCTTTTTTCCTTAGTCAATCATTTCATATCAACGTAATATCGTTTTGACTAAGATTTTATTCAACGAAGGCAAGTGATATCGAATCGAAAGGGAAAGCGCTTGGAGATCACAAAAGGAGCGGATTAGCGATCCCTACTCCTAAATTCAAACGAAGGGCAGTATCGGTGGTTCGAGATTTTCCACCGGGTTGTGGACCATCATTCGGGGAGAATCAACCAATCGTGGTCGTTCACGATTCTAAGGGTAAACACTTTAGATCGTTTATTTTAGAGTTTGATTAATAAAATCACGTATGTCGATTAATCGAGTGTTATGATATCTTAGGTGTCGACGATCAAGAAGGCCTAGTACTTACCGTAATCAGGTGTGTAATCTCACACCGTTTTTCGTGGGTTTTAAGATTCGATATTATATTGGAAATAAATCGTTATGATTAAAATCGTAATATGGCGTAAACTGGGAAATTGGCCTAAATTACACTATTTTGATAAATTTGTCAAAATCAGTATTAACACTGTGAAAATTATGAAAATGCCCCTAATGGGCCGAATTACAAAAATGCCCCTAATGTGCCGATTTGATAGATTGCCCTAATGGGCCGATTTGCAAAGTGTTAATGGGTCAAATTTTTGTAATGAATCTTTGAATTAATGATTGTTGTTTATATTTGTAAATATCATGATTCACTACGTATGTTACATTTACATAATTTTGCATGGGATGGGAAAATGTTGAAGAGAAGTGATTTCGGTGGCACTGCCACAAAAATGTTTGTTAATATGATTCACTATGATTTTGGTGGCTTGGCCACAATCAAAATATGTTATAAATGGCAATTTGCCTGCGATTGATGTGTTTGGCGGGGTGGGTTGACTTGATCCCCACAGGTGTGATGGGATGGTACGGGTGGTGTGTAGTGGATGGATTATTAGGTTGGGTTGGATTGCATTACATCTATTTTATATATTCTGTTATGTGAATGGGCTTAGGCCCAAGATGATGCTAAATGGGCTTAGGCCCAAGATATTGAAATATGGGTTCAGGCCCAGTAGACAACGGTAAGGGGATTATACACTGGGTTCTAGTAACTCACCCTGTTTCCTTAACCCTTGCAGGTAATGCTCAGTGACGTGGACTTGGGCCTTGGATGACTCAGTGGAGGCCATACTTCAGAAATGGTTTTATTTGGACTTTAGTTTTCTACTTCGTTCACTTTATTACTTTAGTATTTTGGGTTATATGATGTAATAAGGCCTCTGGATTATTTTATTTTGCTTTATGTTTGACGTATTTATATTTTACTCAAATTACTTTAAATGGGATTTTTTTCTAAAATGGATACACAAATGATTTTATAATAAACTTATATAAATATTTTTAACTCGAAAATTTTCTCTCAAATTTTCATTAATATTTTTTTTCAAAAGACATGGTTTGTAAAATCATTAGTTCAAATTTATCAATTTATTAATCAATCTTCGAATTTAGTAATATTTTGTCAAACAATTTTAAATCAAAATTGTTTTTCTTGATTTTAACAAATCAATATCTATTTACGTACGAATTAAAAGGACTTAAATATATTTTTCTCATGTGACATGTCAGATCCGGCCATAAAGCATGGGCCGGGTTTGGGGTGTTACACATCCAGCCTCTGCACTCTATCTCCATCCAACCCTACATTTCAGAAAGTACCGAATGCGGCACTACACAGTAATATGCAGCTGGGCTGCCAGTAATTTAGGCTCGAAGCCTTTCAGTACACTTCCTCCGATAAATATAAAACCCATCCCCATGCAATGCACCATGCAATCATGTCATGTCATACAATGGTATCATACATGTATTCAGTACAATTTAAATAGCATGCTAAAATATAGTCATACATGTATATATATATATATATACACATCACATAGGGGTATAACAGTCATTCAGTCAATTAGGAGTCCAGGTAAACTTAACGACCCTACAGTAGGTCCACAGTCGACTCGGGCGACCTATGCAACCTTAGCAGTCAAACAGTGAAAATGGGCCTACGAGCCCATAATGCAAGCCCATGTGGGCCCACACGCTCGTGTGGCCCACACGGCCCAAAATGGCCTTGGTCGTGCAGATCACACGGCCCAAAATGGCCTTGGTCGTGCAGATCACATGGCCTGACCCAATAATTTCCACACGCTTGTGTGGTTTGCTCGTCTAGGGCCCATACGCCCATGGGCCCACACAGCCCAGTTTGGCCCGGCCCATGAATCGCCCATGGCCAGCCTCGTTGATAATACACCCATGTTGTGTCACACGGCCTACCACACGGGTAGCCACAAACCTGTGTGGCATCGACGATTCACACTTTTTGGCTTTTTGCCAATTTTCGATTGTAGAACAGTGTTTATACACCTAGTTACCACTCAGTCATTGAACCCTCCAAATCTAAGTTCAAAACATAAACAACCGATTAATTGTAAGACCAATGAATTTAAAACGACTATATTTGACCCACTTAATCACTTCGTTAACATCCACCTATCTCATTTGAACAACCGAGGCCTGCCCCACTTAAACTGTCAAAACAGAAAGATCACCAGTTCCTGCAATTCAATCGAACCCTTATTTACTAATATTCGAATGACTAGTTTGAACCAAAACTGAAATCCACTTACCAAAAATGCCAAACTATGAAGAGGGAAAGAAACTAATGGCACAATAACACCAAAAGAAAGAGCCAGTGTCACAGTAATTCGACAGGGAGCAGAAAAAGATGATGATCACGAGGGAAGAAAGTAAGGAATAGCACAAAGGGGGAAACAGAAGAAAAAGAATTGACAACAGAGGTGAAGGGAAAATCAGACGTGGAAAGGACAAGACTGAATGGAACCACAAGATGCAGCAAACTCCCCCACTAACAAAATTCTACACAGGTCTTCGGGGAGAGTAAGAATTCAAAATGAGCAAATTAGCAAAATAAACAACGAATCAACAGGGTTGGAATGAAGTAGATCGGCAACACAAGCAAGATGTTAGAAGAAGCAGACCAATTCGGCAGAGAAAACTAGGAGGGTATGGCCACAGAGAGGGAGAAAAATTGAACCAAATCCCCCCCAAAAAAAAAACTCTATGAAAGACTGAAATTGGCAAAATGAGGGGAGGAGCCGAATTCAACATCTACCAAATCGGGATATTCCCTCAATCCCATAATTTCCTCCTCAAATCACTCCAACCTTCCCACTACTTAGACTTTTAATAAAACACAAATACTAGCCGTCCATAATAGCAAAAATTTTATAAAAATCATAAAAAAATATAAAATACATTAAAAAGACCCTTTAACCATTAACTTTAACAATTGACCATTAAAGTCAACAACCCCTAATTTTTTCAAGTTAAAACCATCATGTGTCGCAACACAACGTGACATGTGGCGAAAAAAGATAAAGATTAAAAATTAATAAAAGTTATGGAAAAATTAGTAATAAAATGCTTCTTTTAATATGATAATTTTTTATACTTTTTATGATTTTTATAATTTTATTTTAATTTTTAATAATTTAAAATATTTTTATATTTTTATTAAAATTTAATCATTTTTATAACTTTTATTTATTTTTATTTTTTATCATTTTTTGCCTTATGTCACATTGTTGTTGTGGCACGTGGTGGCTTTAATTGAAAAAAAAAATAGAGGTGGTTCAAGTACCAAATTCAGTGCAAAAAAGCAGAAGCTTAATTACTTTTTTTTTAAAAAAAAAAGTTGGAAAACCTTTTTGATGCATTGTAAAAGTTCAAGTACCAAAATAAGTGCAAAAAAAAAAAAAAACCTGTGGCTTAATTACTTTTTTTGAAAAAGTTTAAGCTGTTTTTACGCCTTAAACCAATTATAATATAACATACCTCATTGAAAATTTATTATAATTTGAAAATCTATATTTTATGTTAAAAGTAATTAGGTAAGATTTTTTTACAATTTTAAAAGTATTAATAAACACAATTTGAACAAATAAAATATAAAGTATAATCAAATAATAAATTTGGCATATATATAAAAAAAAACATTGAATAATGAGAATAGACATATGTATTTGTAGATCTTATCCCAATAATAAATTTTTAATTTCTAAAGTAAAAACAAAAAGTTTGTACCTATATAACATGTACGATAATTTGTAAAATAAAAATAAGAAATAAAGCAAATTTTAAAGTAAAAATTAAAAAAATTAATATGTGTTTTAAAATAATAATAATAACACAAGAATAATGGATGAAAACAAATAAAAATTTCTATTGCGTTTCTCTTCTTTTCTATTATTATTACAGGTAGTATATATATATATATATGGAGATTAGACTCATTATTTTCTAATATATAAATAGCAAATGAATTACAATAAAATAAAAAAATAAAAAGTAAAAGATTTATCATAATAAACATTCATTTAATAATATTTATAACAATATATACTTAAATTAATTAAAAAAAATCAATAATCATACATGAAAGAAATTCAAAAAAGATAAGCACTACAAAATCCGCTAAATATAAGCGTATATAAGAAATTAATAAACGTATATGCATCTAACTTTGTGATTACAATATATTATCCATTCAATCATAAATAGTTATTGCAATCGAATTTCAAAATTAATATACACGTAGAAATTTTTTTTTTTTGAAATAAGGATTTTTTAATAATAAGTTAATAATCTCCAAATAGTCTTCGGATACAAAAATGTTCATGTTAATTATAAGTTGAGAATATTTTTCTTTGAAAAATAAGTTAAGAATATTTTATGTGTAGTAATTATGATGAATAAACTATTAATTACTTCGTAACACTGTTTATTTTGGAAAGTATAAGGATTTAAATTTTGAAAACTTTTAAATAATTTAAAGTAATTTTAAATTAAGAACTAAAATTATATTGATAAAATAGTAAATATAATTAATCATTCATAATTATTTATTTTCTTTTTCCTTCTAATAATATATATGATTTATATACTTAATATAAATATTAATTAAATTAACATTTTAAATTATTTTTAAGTTAAACATAATTTAAATATGCTGACATATTTAGAGGCAAGTTTGTTTCTGTGTCACAATTTCAAGTATTTTTTTATTGCCTTACTTGCTTGTTTTAGAGTGTTGGTAGATTTTAGAACAAAATCATTGAGTTGTTTATTTTGAACATATTTGGATGTGTAACGCACAAAACTTGAAGACCAATTGAGTTAAAATTAAAGACATGAAGATTGGTCTCCTACAACCAAAGGCAGATTACTTGTTGAACAAGAAAAGTCACTTTTCATGTTTTGAAGGCATTGGATTAAATTGAAAATCTTACAAAAGTGGTATATTGTATTGAGTTTTAGCCTTCTTTGTAGAGGAGTGATTATATTATATTTCTTATATAAATATAAATTATCTAAAATACATGTTTAAGGTTTCTTAAATTTTAGCAAATATGTATTAATAAATAATTAAAAATTATTTAATATTGAATCTTCAAAATTAGAATATAAATATACATGAAAAATTATTAGAGTGCGAAATGACTATATAAAACTATACCACGTTTCCTAATCTATAACAAAATGTCCTCCTTCAGACCAAATGAATCAATTTTTTTTTTTGTGACATAAAAAATCCCTTATTACAAAAATAGTGAAATCTTTTTTCTATTTTCAAAAATCTAATGCACTTGGGAAGTAATATAATTTTCCATTTAAATATGTACAATATCATAACTAAATAAATATTAAAAATTTTAATTTTAATTCTTTGAATCAATGATAACACATATTTAGCATGTATCAATTTTGAACATTGCAAGATATTAATACCATTGTCGCGCATAATCAACTTCCGGGCCTAAATTTTCTTTTAGTTTCCAGCATAAAATCTAAATATTACCTAAAAGAATTTTATAGGTGAATGATTGCATATAGTAAAAAAGAAAAGCATTAGGACGCACAAAAAGCAGAAAAAAACCAAAAAAAATAAAAATAAAATACTTTATTCAAGGATATGTTTCTGGAGTGCGTGGGTCACAACAATAAGGAACAAATCAACATACGACACAACTAATTCTTCCTTTTATTTTGCCCATAAATTATTATAAATTAGATGGGAGGGAGAAGTCAATCTTGTGCGTGGTATTTTAAGTGCATTTTCCGATTGTGGTAAATGAAGAATGGTGAATTAGGGACCATGTCGGCATCTTTCGACTTCTTCACATCCTCTATTATAACCAGAGGAGGGTTTTGGCATACAATTACCCATCCCTTGTTTGCATGGCTGTTCAAGATTTTTTCCCATTGCTCCGTTGTTAATTTCTTCCGCATTTGCACCCTCTTCCATCAACATTGAGCTTACCAGCATTGCACAAACCCACAGCACCATGATCTTCTTCTCCACACCCATTTTGTTCCAATGAACTTATTTAAATAATTATTTAATTAAAACTCTGCCCTATCTTCAATCACAAGAGAGGGTTATATAGTTTGACAATACTTCTAAACTTAGTAAAATGTTTAACCAAAACTACAAGATTGGAGAATTTTTCTAAACACTTTTAGTAAATTAGATTAGGAATAACAGAAAGGACATGTTAACATCCCACCCTTCTATTTTACTTACCCTTGCAACTTTACTCGGTATCCACAATTATGGATATGACTTTGTCGAGGAGTTTAATGGAGAGTTTACACAATTACTCTAATAAAATTATTTGAGATAGTTATGTTTGCTATTTAAATCTTATACATTACCGACTTTGTTCATAAAGATAAATGAGTGAATTAAATTTATTTGTCCAATAGAGAAACTGTGCTATTTAGTGAATTTAATATTTGAATGATTTTGTATACCTACTAAGTGATTGAGTAAGTAGGTACGGAGAATACACTTATATGTGCAAAGGTGAGATCTAAGTGAAGGGGTTGAAATTATTTTTATTTTTATTTTTTTTTGTAGTATGTTGATCTAAGTGAATTAGTTCTCTAAGTAACGCTCAGCCGATGTAGGTTAAATTTGACATTTGTTAATTATTCTTGTGTATAAAGTTTACTTCTTTCAACTATTATGGTCGCAACTCTTACCACGACATGGCAAAACGTACTTTTACTTTGTATTTGTATTAGATTATGTGATATCTCAATACATGATTAATTTATTTTCTTCGGATTACTATTTAATGGATGAATAAATTAAATAATTGAGTTCAAAGTAAAAATTAAATTAAGTTGTCTTTGTAGTTTATTTTTATTCAAAAAATTAAATAAATTTATAATAGGGTTGTGTAAATTATTTAATTAATTATGAGAGAATATTTAATTATTAGATTAGATAATTATATGAGTTTAATTTTTTATTTAAATCAAGAGAGGTAAACTTTGTATAATTAAACAAGACTTGACAAACCAACTAGCCTATTAGGTCATGTACTTGCGGGAGAGTATTTCTTTTGGGAGCCACCGACCAAACTTTAATTCTTCCATATTAATTAATTGATGTATCCTGAATAAGAATACAACTCTTGAAAACGATTCTCTATAAATTTAACGCCCCTTATCTGGTTTAAGAGTTTCAACTAAGTTGTAGACGTTACATTTGATCATTAAAGTGATCCTTGAAAGTTACTAGTTTATTTTGTAAGGAAATTATTCTTTTGATTTTAGGAAATAATTTATTATTTTTAAGCCGACTTTATTTAAAGATTCAATTTCGTTATTATTCTCGTGGCATTTTGAAAATAGCTAAGATTTTCGAAAAAAGATTTATAAACTCATTTATTTAAAAAAACAACGGAAAAAATTTATAATAGTTTTCTAAACTAAAATAGCATGCAATTATGAAATTTAACCAAGTCATGCTTTAGATACGAAAAAAAAAAAACTAAACAGTTCTAATCCTACTATATAAAAGACAAATAAATGATAATTGCAACCCCACAATTAAACTGATTAAAGAAAAATTAAAAGAAAGCTTGTAAATAAATAAAAACAATGGTCTAGTCTAAGTTCCTCTGATGTCATCCGAGTACTAATTTTATGTGTTACCTGAGAGGAAAAGAAAGAGGGAGTGAGCTTACAACGGCTCAGTGTAAGATTAAATTTTAAACCATTACATATATTTGACAACAATAATACATATAGATAAAGCTTTAATAGTAAACAAAGCATTCTTCATGAAAGATGTAATGAATAAGAATAATATATGATGCAATTTATGTTTTTAAGTTCCCACCCATCCATCCTATCCGCCCTCGAGCATTGCTCGACACTCCAAAAGCCACTACGATAACTAACCATCCCGGGTTTGATTTCTAGTGACGATGGTCATTCACTTGTCATCTATGACGGTGACTTTTACTATAATGACTTACCATCTCGGTTTCCTAGTTTTGATGACTTTTTAAACTATTATTCTGGTTTGGTCCGATTTTGATGATGTTTTAAACTACCATCTCATCTTGCCTGGTTTAGATGACATTACCACCTACTTCGTGCAATACTGGCTCTCGGTGTGGTCTTAATTTTCCAGTGTCTCCTACGAAACCCTTCCATCCTCCGTACCTGATTTCGTGTAATTATGCATGTAAACTTAGCATGTTTTATGCTTTTTATCATAATTTGATGCTACATTCAATATTTTATACTTAGCATTATATAGCATGTGTTCACGCATACATTTATATCAACACCACATATACGCATATAATTTGTACGAGTAAACAAACAAAAAAAAAAACAATGGCATATGTATAGGATTTGTATGTGAATTTATAGGCCTAGTTATCTAGAAAATGTATAGGTTTGCTTTTGTAACACCTCGTACCTGTATTCTAAGCTGGAACCGGGTACGAGGCATTACCGGACTTAATTCACTTAGTCATACAACTTTAGTCTATAAAATTTCATTTTCAACTTGACATATCTCTTTCTTCATCACAACATACTCATTAAGGACCTACAAGGCCTTAAACATACCTATGGAGAGTTTCGGAACCCAATCGGAAACTTTTGTGCTCTTAAAAATTTTCACCTAAATAGGGACCACACGCTCATGTGAAATGGGACACGCCCGTGTGGGCAGTGTAACACCCCTAACCCGTATCCGTCGCCAGATTGGCTTTAAGAGGTATTACTACTCTAAACTAATTTCAAAATAGACTTCTTTTGAATTTAAGCACAAATAAGGCAATCATTATCATATTGTATGACATTTCAACCTATTAAAATAAATAAGTAAAATTTTAAAAGTATAACGAGTTTTACTACCCGTACTTAATACATACAAATATTTGGATCACATAATTTAAACATTCATGATATATAAATACATGAATACATATATTTACATATACACATATTAGACCCATATTTCAATTTATGCCAAATTATTTCACCTTGGCCGAATATATTATTGCACCATTTATTTGGATTTGCAACTACCCCATCAAGAAACATATCAATTTCTTATCATTAATAATGACATTCGAATATTTATTAACTATAAATCACTTATCTCAAAAATATATTATAATTACAAGACCATACACATGTGATTATTTTAAATAAACCCATGATAACAAAAGTATACTTATTATATTGCAAAAGACATATTCAAACCAAACATACAATAATTATTAGTCAGGCACGAAGGAAATTCCAACCCAATATAGTATCCAATACCTTTTCTACTTAAGATTGTGTATTACCGAATACATAACTATTAAAATTTATCCTTTTATTTTATTATCATTTCTATATTGTACATTCAAATAAGACATGCATAGTTATTATAATAAATATTAAACACAACTAACATATTACACCTAGATGCCGTGACCAACCTATGTATGTATATATATAATATGCACCTAGGTTATAACCAAATATGCCCAACAACATTTCTAATATCCATGCATCGTAATAATATACTCATAAACATTACTAAATCATCAAACCATATGTCTTCACACTATTAAACATAGAACTTAAGCCATATTCGTATGGCTATAATACATATACTACCAAGGTTTCTACTCAAACAAGGTCATTTTCAATCCCTCCTATACATGCCTTTATCTAAATTAACACAACTAAAAGAGTACCAAAATAGTTGATAGTGTGGGAGACTTTCTTGACGATCCTTCTCGAGCCCGTAGCGAAACCAAAAATCTATAAAACAGAGGAGAACATTTCACACAATTAAGCTTACTAGCTTAGTAAGTCCTAAGCTCAAGATAATATAACATTTAAACATTTAATCCATTAAAAACATCCAACTTATGACATTACGAGTAAACATTTAAGAATGTATATTTATACAAAGCCGAATACCCATGGTTCAATAACCCAAGTAATTATACTTCCTTTCCCTCAACCTACATCTCTTTGAAGCCCCCAATAAATATATCACAAGAATCACATACTCCAAATCGTATAAGTAAAGCATTCGTATCAACCATGCTAAGGTACTAAAATTTCTTTTACCTTTAGCATTCCTATTTGAAGACCGAATTTCCATATTAGTACATTTAAACTCGAATTTATTCATATAATACTCATTCACATCAATAATAGCCTCAAATATATATATATATATATATATATATATATAACACAATTCTCATAGTATTAACTCGACTCAAGTAATATTAAACATAACATACCTTACATGTTTACCTGAGCCGTTAGCTAGATACATTAATTATGGTTTGCCTTGAATAAAAAATTTTGTTTCTCCTTTATAAAATACATCACCGGCATCTAGCCTGCTAGGCGATAAGCCCGATAAATAACACCGGCAGGAGGCCTGCTAGGCTCAGAGCCCGAAAGTAGTCACCGGCACTAGGCCTGCTAGGCTTAATGCCTGAATTAAATCACCGGCACTAGGCCTGCTAGGCTTAAAGCCCGAAACACATCAATGTGATAAATCATTCCACACACGTTTCATAACAATATTACATGTCCAATTTAACAAAACTTATTCACATTAAACAATTTAAAATCATTATGCCATTTTACGATTCCACAATTTGCATCAAGACCCTTATCCGTATCACATTTTCAAATTATGCAATTTATCTAATATACTTATATACATTCGGCTAGGACATAAATAGATACTAAAATGTATCAAACATTTTCATATAATAGGTTCATAATTAATTCTTAAATACATTCTAGCTTAAGGACTTACCTCGGTTGTCGATAGACCGTGTAAATTGGCTATTCAAGAACCTTTGTTTTTCCTCGATCTAGTTCTTTCTCTTTTTGTTCCCGACCTAAGAAATGTCAAATAAGTTTTATTCACATTCATTCTATCCATTTGATCAACTCAAAAAAAAATGCACATAGTTTAATTTAAGAAAAACTAAGAACCGAATTTCCTACTTCATTTATTTAATTTAAAACAATAACCACACAAAATTTAAGCATTCAACTTATTCAATTTAACCCATAATGCACCACAATACAAATTGCAACAAATTGGGATTTCTCCTCAATGGCCGAATGGTTACTAGGTCCCTACGATTCTCTATAATTCTTCCTTCTATTATTTTAACCCTTCCACTATTTAATTTAAGCAATTTACTCTTCATACTTAATTCACCCAATAACTATATCTAGGTATAACCATTCATCCATGGCCAATTACACTATATGTATAACCGAACATCAAACGAGAGAAAAGAATTCATGAATGGTTATCTCACATTCGGCCGAATATGGGCATCCTCATGCCTAAATTAAAACAAATCTTCTTACAAGCTCAAGCTACTTCTTCTCATTTTATCTAAATTTATTTATACAACAAGTTATAAATCATCACCCATGGCCGAACCTCATCATGCCTAATATCAACAATTTTTTACTTGTTTTCAATGATGATCAAAGAAATCAACCCAATTCAAAGATAGATTATCAAGTCGAAGTTCAACTCTTACCTTGCCTAACACATGCAAATGGCCGAATGGAGAAGATGAAATTTTCTCCTCTTTGTTGAAGGTAAAAATCGGGGAAGAAGATGATTGTGGGAAGAGAAAATGAATTTCTTTTTTTTTTTTCTTTTGTTTAATAATTAGCACACATATATTGTAGCATGCTTATAATATAATAATGCTTTAAATTATAATATACTAAGAAAATTGAATATTTAAAGCATGCTTACCGTCCACTATTTTAGATATGGGGAATTTGACATGCAAATCCCTAAGTTTAGTAATCAATTCACTTTACCCTTCTAATTTCATGCTCACTACATTGGTCACCTTAGCAATTTAATCCTTTTTGCCAAATTAAACACTCAAACGGTTAAATTCTTCTACGAGACTTTCACACACATCAATTCACATATAATAAACATAAAATATAATATTAAAAATATTTATCGGGCTCGGATTCGTGGTCCCGAAACCACCGTTCCGGTTAGGGTCAAAATCGGTCTGTTACAACTCTCCCCCCCTTAAGGATTTTCGTCCTCGAAAATCTTACCGTTAAATAATTTCGGGTATTGCTGCCTCATTGAATCCTCGGGCTCCCACGTAGCCTCTTCAGCTCCGTGTCTATTCCATAATATTTTTACTAGTGGAATCTTCTTATTTTTCAACTCTTTAATTTCCCAAGCTAAGATACAGATCGGTTCTTCATCATATGTCAAATCGGATCAGATTTCAATCTCTGATGGTGTGATCACATGAGACGGATCCGATCTGTACTTGCGAAGCATCGAAACGTGAAATACATTGTGTATCTTTTCTAACTCAAGGGGCAATTTCAATCTATAAGCAACAGGCCCAATACGTTCGATGATTTCATATGGTCAGATAAATCTCAGACTCAACTTGCCTTTCTGACCAAATCGGAGTACTTTCTTCCACGGAGAAACTTTTAAGAATACACGATCTCCGACCTGAAATTCAATGTCCTTACGTTTCAAATCGGCATAGGACTTTTGACGATCTGAAGCAGCTTTCAAATTACCTCTAATAATAGCTACCTTCTGTTCTGTTTCTTTAATCAAATTAACCCCGTGTATCTTATTTTCACTGAGCTCAGTCCAATATAACGGTGTGCGACATTTTCGCCTGTATAAGGCTTCATAAGGCGGCATTTTGATACTAGATTGAAAGCTATTATTGTAAGCAAATTCAATCAAAGGTAGATACCGTTCCCACGTACCTTCAAACTCGAGAACGCAACATCTCAACATGTCTTCCAATATCAAAATAATTCACTCAGACTGACCGTCTGTTTGCGGATGAAAGGCTGTACTAAAATGAAGTTTGGTACCTAAAGCATCTTGCAATTTCTTTAAAACCGCGTTGTGAATCTCGGATCTCTGTCTGAAATAATGGAACTCGGTACACCATGCAACCTTACAATCTGCGATACATACAATTCAACAAGTTTATCAAGCGAATAGTCTGTACGTACTGGTATAAAATGAGCTGATTTAGTCAGTCTATCAACGATAACCCATACAGCATCTTTCTTATTCGGTGTCATAGGAAGACCGGATACAAAATCCATTGTAACTCCATCCCATTTCCATTCAGGTATCATAATTGGCTGAAGTAGTCCGGATGGTACTTGATGCTCAGCTTTTACTTGCTGACAAATTAAGCACTTGGAAACAAATTCAGATATATCCCGTTTCATGCCAGGCCACCAATAGAACTGTTTCAGGTCGTTATACATTTTCGTGCTACCCGGGTGTATTGACAGTCGACTACTATGGGCCTCACTCAGAATCATCAGTATCAAATCTGAGTTCTTTGGAACACACATTCGGCTTTTATAATTCAAACAATCATTTGCATCAATCTGAAAATCTGATTCTGCACCTTTTTCACATTGAATTCGACTAGCAATCAAATCTTTATCATCTTTCTGTGCATCACAAATTTGTTGAAAAAACATCGGTCTTGCTTGTAACTCAGCTATAATCGAACCATCACTAGACAGAGTTATCTGTGCGTTCATTACACGAAGAGCAAACAATGATTTTCGACTTAACGCATCTGCAACAACGTTAGCCTTTCCCGGATGGTAGTCAATCACTAATTCATAGTCTTTCAGCAATTCTAACCATCTGCGTTGTCTCAAATTTAGATCTTTCGGAGTCATCAAATATTTTAGACTTTTATGATCCGAATAAATGTGACATTTCTCACCGAATAAATAGTGACGCCAAATTTTCAATGCGAAAACAATGGCTGCTAGTTCCAGATCGTGAGTCGGATAATTTTTCTCATGTGGCTTTAGTTGTCTCGAAGCATAGGCTATAACCTTGCCGTCCTGCATTAAAACGCAACCCAGCCCATTCAAAGAAGCATCACTAAAAACAACAAATTCTTTACCCGGTTCAGGCTAAGCTAACACTGGAGCTTCGGTCAGAAGGGCTTTCAACTGCTCAAAACTTTTCTGACACCTTTCCGACCACTCAAACTTAACATCTTTCTGTAGTAGTTTCGTCAAAGGTGTAGCTATTACAGAAAAACCCTTTACAAATCATCTGTAATATCCCGCAAGGCCTAGGAAACTTCGGACCTCGAAAATATTCTTGGACGGTTTCCAATCGAGTATAGCGGCTACTTTGTTTGGATCCACCCGGATACCTGATGCTGAAACAACATGACCCAAGAAGCTAACTTCATTCATCCAAAACTCACACTTACTAAACTTCGCATACAGTTGTTGATCTCTCAAAGTTTGTAGCACTAATCTCAAATGCTCAGCATGTTCGATTTCATTTTTGGAGTAGATCAGTATATCGTCGATAAACACTACTACAAACCGATCCAAAAACTGTCTGAAGACTCGATTCATTAGATCCATAAAAACAGCAGGTGCATTAGTGAGTCCAAAAGGCATAACCAAAAACTCAAAATGCTCGTACCTTGTTCGGAATGCAGTCTTTGGCACATCTGTATCTCTGACTCGCAACTGATAGTAGCCCGATCTCAAATATATCTTCGAAAACACTGAAGCCCCCTTCAACTGATCAAACAAGTCATCAATCCGAGGTAACAGATACTTATTCTTTATAGTTACTTTATTTAGTTGCCGATAGTCGATACACATTCGCATAGTCCCATCTTTCTTTTTCACAAATAAAACCGGTGCACCCCAAGGAGAGAAGCTTGGTCGTGCAAAGCCCCTATCTGTCAACTCTTGCAACTGTGCTTTCAACTCTTTTAACTCGGTAGGTGCCATCTGATACGGAGCTATCGAAATCGGAGTCGTTCCCGGTACTAATTCAATGCCAAACTCAATCTCTCGTACTGGTGGTAAACCCGGTAGTTCTTCCGGAAACACATCTGGGTATTCACATACAACCGATACAGATTCAATCTGTTTCTCGGACAATTTATTATCCAGTACATAAGCCAAATAAGCTTCACACCCTTTTCTCACATACTTCCGGGCTAACATCGAAGATATTATTGTAGGAAACCCATTTACATCACCGGATTTAACTCTGACAGTCTCACCGTTTCGACATCTCAAATCAATAAGCTTCCTTTTACAATCCACTACTGCCTCATGCGAAGTTAACCAGTCCATACCCAAGATTATATCAAATTCATCAAAGGGCAACAACATTAAATCAACTGGGAAGCAATAATCCCGAATCATTAACGGGCAACCTCTACACACTTTATTAACAAGCACACATCTACCCAAAGGGTTGGACACACGAATCACAAACTCGGTAGACTCAACTAGCAGAGTCTTACCGAATTCTAAAGTTTCACACACATAAGAATGAGTCGAACCAGGATCAATTAGTGCAATCACAGTAGTATCGTAAAGGGTGAAAGTACCAGTAATGACATCGGGGGAGGAAGCATCCTCTCTGGCTCGTGCAGCATAAGCTCTAGCTGGAGCTCTAGCCTCAGGTCGAACTGTAGTGTTCTTCGTTCCTTTCTGACTACCACCTACATTACTTGAATGTCTGGGTGGTCTGCCTCGCACTGCCGTGTTACTCAGCTTAATGTTCTGAACTGTATTCTGCTCAGCTAACATCGGACATTCACTAATAAAATGATCTGACGATCCACATTTAAAGCAAGACCGATCATGAAATCTACAGCTCCCAGAATGCCATTTCCCACAGTGCTTGCATTCAACTCGATTCTGTGGAATGTTACCAACACTGGCCATCGAGGTAGCTCGGGAGCTCACGGGAGGTCGACCCCGTCTAGGTAGGTCTGTAGTAGCTTTATGTCGGTTGTAATCATCTCTGAACTTCTTGGATGTGGAATGAAAGACCTTACCCGAAGATCTTTTACGAATCTCTAGCTTCTGTCTCAGCCTTTCTTTTCTCTTTCCCGAGCTCTTCAGCTTTGCAAGCTCGCTCAACTAGTGTCACAAACTCTTGAATTTCAAGAATGCCGACAAACATCTTTATATCTTCATTTAGACCATCTTCAAATCTTTTGCACATAATAGCTTCAGTAGAAACACACTCCCTAGCATATCTGCTGAGCCTGACAAATTTCCGTTCATATTCCGTCACGGTCATCCGCCCCTGTTTCAACTCAAGGAACTCCTTTCGTTTTTGATCAACAAATCTTTGGCTGATATATTTCTTGCGGAATTCATTCTGGAAGAAATCCCATGTCACTTTTTCTTTCGGAACCACTGATACTAGTGTATTCCACCAGTGATATGCAGTGTCCCGCAGTAAAGATATAGCACACTTCAAGCATTCATCTGGAGTACAAGATAGCTCATCAAGTACCCGTATAGTGTTATCAAGCCACATTTCGGCTCTCTCTGCGTCATCATCATTATTGGCTTTAAATTCCTCAGCCCCAAATTTTCGAATTTTATCAACTGGGGGCCTACTAGATCTCATCGGATCTATCATCGGGGGTGCTAAAGGAATCGGAGTTGGATTATTCGGGGGTGGAGGTTGGTATACAGCCGGATTAGTCTGAATAAACTGGGTAAACCACTCGTTCATCATATGATAGAAGGCTTGTTTAGTCTCCCCCTCGTCGCTACCCGAAACAGGTCGAGAGTTTACCGGCACTGATCCGTGTGCACGGTCAGGCGCTACACTCTCTTCATCATCCGCTACGGCTCTTTCAGGATCAGTGTCCATTTACTATATAAAACAAAGTTTAGACTGTCAGAAGTCACCACACTATCAAAATATGATAAAGGCATGTATAGCTAGACTCACACACGCTACGGTAGTCCTAGAATCGGCTAAACCGTAAGCTCTGATACCAATAAAATGTAACACCCTTAACCCGTATCCGTCGCCAGATTGGGTTTAAGAGGTATTACTACTCTAAACTAATTTCAAAATAGACTTCTTTTGAATTTAAGCACAAATAAGGCAATCATTATCATATTGTATGACATTTCAACCTATTAAAATAAATAAGTAAAATTTTAAAAGTATAACGAGTTTTACTACCCGTACTTAATACATACAAATATTTGGATCACATAATTTAAACATTCATGATATATAAATACATGAGTACATATATTTACATATACACATATTAGACCCATATTTCAATTTATGCCAAATTATTTCACCTTGGCCGAATATATTATTGCACCATTTATTTGGATTTGTAACTACCCCATCAAGAAACATATTAATTTCTTATCATTAATAATGACATTCGAATATTTATTAACTATAAATCACTTATCTCAAAAATATATTATAATTACAAGACCATACACATGTGATTATTTTAAATAAACCCATGATAACAAAAGTATACTTATTATATTGCAAAAGACATATTCAAACCAAACATACAATAATTATTAGTCAGGCACGAAGGAAATTCCAACCCAAATATAGTATCCAATACCTTTTCTACTTAAGATTGTGTATTACCGAATACATAACTATTAAAATTTATCCTTTTATTTTATTATCATTTCTATATTGTACATTCAAATAAGACATGCATAGTTATTATAATAAATATTAAACACAACTAACATATTACACCTAGATGCCGTGACCAACCTATGTATGTATATATATAATATGCACCTAGGTTATAACCAAATATGCCCAACAACATTTCTAATATCCATGCATCGTAATAATATACTCATAAACATTACTAAATCATCAAACCGTATGTCTTCACACTATTAAACATAGAACTTAAGCCATATTCGTATGGCTATAATACATATACTACCAAGGTTTCTACTCAAACAAGGTCATTTTCAATCCCTCCTATACATGCCTTTATCTAAATTAACACAACTAAAAGAGTACCAAAATAGTTGATAGTGTGGGCGACTTTCTTGACGATCCTTCTCGAGCCCGTAGCGAAACCAAAAATCTATAAAACAGAGGAGAACATTTCACACAATTAAGCTTACTAGCTTAGTAAGTCCTAAGCTCAAGATAATATAACATTTAAACATTTAATCCATTAAAAACATCCAACTTATGACATTACGAGTAAACATTTAAGTATGTATATTTATACAAAGTCGAATACCCATGGTTCAATAACCCAAGTAATTATACTTCCTTTCCCTCAACCTACATCTCTTTGAAGCCCCCAATAAATATATCACAAGAATCACATACTCCAAATCGTATAAGTAAAGCATTCGTATCAACCGTGCTAAGGTACTAAAATTTCTTTTACCTTTAGCATTCCTATTTGAAGACCGAATTTCCATATTAGTACATTTAAACTCGAATTTATTCATATAATACTCATTCACATCAATAATAGCCTCAAATATATATATATATATATATAACACAATTCTCATAGTATTAACTCGACTCAAGTAATATTAAACATAACATACCTTACATGTTTACCTGAGCCGTTAGCTAGATACATTAATTATGGTTTGCCTTGAATAAAAAAAATTTTGTTTCTCCTTTATAAAATACATCACCGGCATCTAGCCTGCTAGGCGGTAAGCCCGATAAATAACACCGGCACGAGGCTTGCTAGGCTCAGAGCCCGAAAGTAGTCACCGGCACTAGGCCTGCTAGGCTTAATGCCTGAATTAAATCACCGGCACTAGGCCTGCTAGGCTTAAAGCCCGAAACACATCAATGTGATAAATCATTCCACACATGTTTCATAACAATATTACATGTCCAATTTACCAAAACTTATTCACATTAAACAATTTAAAATCATTATGCCATTTTACGATTCCACAATTTGCATCAAGACCCTTATCCATATCACATTTTCAAATTATGCAATTTATCTAATATACTTATATACATTCGGCTAGGACATAAATAGATACTAAAATGTATCAAACATTTTCATATAATAGGTTCATAATTAATTCTTAAATACATTCTAGCTTAAGGACTTACCTCGGTTGTCGATAGACCGTGTAAATTGGCTATTCAAGAACCTTTGTTTTTCCTCGATCTAGTTCTTTCTCTTTTTGTTCCCGACCTAAGAAATGTCAAATAAGTTTTATTCACATTCATTCTATCCATTTGATCAACTCAAAAAAAAAAATGCACATAGTTTAATTTAAGAAAAACTAAGAACCGAATTTCCTACTTCATTTATTTAATTTAAAACAATAACCACACAAAATTTAAGCATTCAACTTATTCAATTTAACCCATAATGCACCACATACAAATTGCAACAAATTGGGATTTCTCCTCAATGGCCGAATGGTTACTAGGTCCCTACGATTCTCTATAATTCTTCCTTCTATTATTTTAACCCTTCCACTATTTAATTTAAGCAATTTACTCTTCATACTTAATTCACCCAATAACTATATCTAGGTATAACCATTCATCCATGGCCAATTACACTATATATGTATAACCGAACATCAAACGAGAGAAAAGAATTCATGAATGGTTATCTCACATTCGGCCGAATATATGGGCATCCTCATGCCTAAATTAAAACAAATCTTCTTACAAGCTCAAGCTACTTCTTCTCATTTTATCTAAATTTATTTATACAACAAGTTATAAATCATCACCCATGGCCGAACCTCATCATGCCTAATATCAACAATTTTTTACTTGTTTTCAATGATGATCAAAGAAATCAACCCAATTCAAAGATAGATTATCAAGTCGAAGTTCAACTCTTACCTTGCCTAACACATGCAAATGGCCGAATGGAGAAGATGAAATTTTCTGCTCTTTGTTGAAGGTAAAAATCGGGGAAGAAGATGATTGTGGGAAGAGAAAATGAATTTCTTTTTTTTTTCTTTTGTTTAATAATTAGCACACATATATTGTAGCATGCTTATAATATAATAATGCTTTAAATTATAATATACTAAGAAAATTGAATATTTAAAGCATGCTTACCGTCCACTATTTTGGATATGGGGAATTTGACATGCAAATCCCTAAGTTTAGTAATCAATTCACTTTACCCTTCTAATTTCATGCTCACTACATTGGTCACCTTAGCAATTTAATCCTTTTTGCCAAATTAAACACTCAAACGGTTAAATTCTTCTACGAGACTTTCACACACATCAATTCACATATAATAAACATAAAATATAATATTAAACATATTTATTGGGCTCGGATTCGTGGTCCCGAAACCACCGTTCCGGTTAGGGTCAAAATCGGTCTGTTACAGGCAGGCCGTGTGGTCACACACGCCCATGTCCCTACCCCGTGTGGGATTTGTTTTCACTTCGAACCTACAGGGGTTTTCACACGGCCAGACACACGCCCTTTCGATCTTGAATTTCTAGATCGAACTCTTGAAGTAGAAGCACCCACCGAATCAATCTCGGCTTAGCATCTTTCTTGGCTAATAAGTACTTAATCGCGGAGTGGTCTGTATAAACAATCACTTTAGTACCTATAAGATAAGATCGAAACTTATTGAAAGCAAACACAATAGCAAGTAACTCTTTTTCTGTTACCGTATAGTTCATTTGAGCTCCAGTTAGAGTTCTACTTGCGTAGTAGACGAGATGAAAAACTTTGTTCCTTCGCTGGCCCAAGACAGCTCCAATGGTGAAGTCACTTGCGTAACACATCAACACGAGTGGAGAATCTCATTCTGGTGTGATGATTATGGGTGCCGTGACTAATTGACTCTTCAGATCGTTTAAGGCTTTTAAGCATTCCTCATCAAACTTGAATATCGAGGCTTTCTCCAATAGCTTGCATAAGGGTTTAGCCACTTTGGAGAAGTCCTTGATAAATCTTCGATAGAAACCGGCGTGGCCCAAAAAGCTCCTAACACCTTTTAAAGATGTTGGAGGTGGGAGTTTCTCAATAACGTCTACTTTTGCTTTGTCCACCTTGATCCCATGTCTTGTTATCCGATGCCCTAGAACAATTCCTTCTCGTACCATAAAATGGCATTTTTCCCAGTTGAGTACGTGATTTGTTTCTTCGCATTGCCTCAGTACCTTAGCTAGATTGGCTAAGCAATCATCGTAAGTATCTCCAAATACTGAGAAATTGTCCATGAAAACTTCCAAATACTTCTCAACCATGTCATTAAAAATAGACATCATACATCTTTGAAATGTAGCAGGTGCATTACATAGACCAAATGGCATGCGTCTAAATGCAAATGTACCATACAAGCAGGTGAATGTCGTTTTGTGTTGATGTTACGGTGCTACTGTAATCTGATTATACCCTAAGTATCCATCGAGAAAATAGTAGTAATCTCGTCCTGCTAGTCTATCCACCATCTGGTCCAAAAATGGCAGAGGAAAGTGATCTTTCCTAGTCGCCTTGTTCAGCTTCTGGTAATCGATGCAGATTCTCCATCCCATAACTGTTCTCGTTGGTATCAACTCATTGTTCTCGTTCTCCACGACTGTGATACCTCCTTTCTTTGGCATGCACTGGACTGGATTCACCCATGAACTGTCTGAGATGGGGTAAATTATACCCGCATCCAACCACTTGATAATTTCCTTTTTCACTACATCTTTCATGATGGGGTTCAGTCTCCGTTGTCCATTAATCGTTTCTCTCTCGCCATCTTCTAATATGATATTGTGCATGCATACAGATCGGCTAATACCGCGAATATCGGCTATGGTTCATCCGATAGCCTTCTTGAATTGTTTCAACACTATGATAAGTTTCTCTTCTTGTTCAGTAGTTAATTTTGCTGAAACAATCACAGGCAGAGTAGAGGCGTTACCTAAATAAACATATTTCAAGTGTGAAGGTAATACCTTAAGTTCTAAATTAGGTGGCTCCTCGATTGATGCTTTTGGCTTGCTGTAATCTCTTTTCTCTAATTCCAAAGATTCAAAATGGGATTGCGAATTAAATCCCTTTTGATTAGCTTCTAGAAAAGCTAAGTATTCATCCTCCTCTTCATCATTTGGGGGATCCGATGTCAAAATTCTTTCTAATTGGTCACCAACGCAGTTAAGTTCCTTCTCTACTATTAATTCCTCTAAATCGGCTACTACAGAACAATCATCCATTGTGTCAGGAAATTGCATTGACTTAAAAACATTGAATGTTACCTGATCATCCTAAACACGCATAGTCAGCTCACCCTTTTGCACAACAATAAGGGTCCTTCTAGTTGCTAAGAATGGCCTTCCTAGGATAATTGGCACTTCTTTGTTTGCTTCAAAGTCTAGAATTACAAAGTCAGTAGGAAAGATAAACTTATCTACACGTACCAATACGTCCTCGATTTTTCCTTCTGGATGAGCTAAGGATCGATCTGCTAGTTGAAGTGTAACCGTAGTTGGTCTAACTTCTCCTATCCCCAACTTCCTAAATATTGACATAGGCATCAAGTTGATACTTGCACCTAAGTCACATAATGCTTTACCATAATATATTGATCCAATATTGCATGGTATGGTAAAACATCCAGGATCCTTCAATTTTGGGGGTAGTTTGTTCTGAAGATATGCACTGCATTCCTTCGTCAGAGCTACCATCTAAAATTCTCCAAGTCTTCGTTTCTTTGACAAGATATCTTTCATGAACTTGACGTAGTTCGGCATTTGCTCAAGTGCTTCAACCAACGGGATGTTGATGTGAAGTTGCTTGAGTACGTCAAGGAACTTCTTAAGTTGAATCTCCTGCTTCGGCTTTTGAAGTCTTTGAGGGTAGCGCGGTGGTGGTTTCATTACTGGAACTGATTCTGGTTGATTCGCCTTTAGTGGTAATTCTGTATCTAACGACGTTGTTGGTTAATCAGAATTAACTGGTCCTGAGGTTTCTTTGCATGGCTTTGAAGATTTCGGTTCTAGTGAAACTGGGGTTTCAACACTTGGTTGAACTTCTTCTGAGTCTTGAGCATCATCTTGCTCCTTTTCAACTTCGACAGTGTAACACCCCGATTTTAGGGGTTATGAACCTAGTGCATATCTCGGGTGTTGGTAGGCTATTTGTGTGCTTGGGCAGGTTTTTAGGGGGTTTGGAGAACTCTGGAAGGTAGGGAAGACTTTAAGGAATTTTTGATTTTTAGGGTGTAAAAAGGGAGCTTGGTTTGTGGGGGTCTTAAAAGAATAATTAGGTGGTTTTTAGCACATAAAATGAGTTAGCAAAGTGGCAGGTGGGACGCCACTAAGGCCTTGGGTGTATGGCGTCATTTGCAGGAGGTGAAGGTCTTGGGTTCAAGCTGTGGAGTGCTCCCATTTTGCATTCTTTTTGGACGGCATGGAGGGAGGAGTTGGTGGCAATTTGAACTCTGGTGATGACCTAGTCAAAAGGTGGAATGGTGGGTGGAGAGTGAATTGTGGAAGGGGGACTAATTCAAATGTTTTTGAATTAGTGGCTTGGAGTGTTTTGAGGAGTGGTGGCCGAATTTTAGCAGTTTTGAGGGGAGTGGGGACGGTTTGGTATGGGGTTTTGGGGAAGGCCGAATGTACCTTTGTTTTTTGGTGCATTTTCGGTCACATTTGGAAAAGAAGAAAAGCTCTCTCTCTTTTGTCTTTTGTAGCCGAAACTTGAAGAGAATGTTCTCTCATTTTCTTCATTCTTTTTGAAACCAAAATACCAAACTCCCATGCTTGCCGAATTTGCTTTGTTTCCTCTTTACTTTCATTGATAGCCGAATGTATTTTTGAGCCCTTCTCATACTTCTTTCCTCCTTGATCATTAGAAGCCGAAAGTTATTTCCCAAAACCTTCCCACCATTCCTTTCTCTTCTCAAACCGAAAGTACTCCTTTTCTCTTCTCCTTTTCCATCAGTTTGTTGTCAGTAGCTGAATACCAACCCCCTTTTTCTTCTCATCTTTCACTTGTATTCTCTTCCTTGGAGTAAAACCGAATTCTTTCTTCTTGTTTAAGAGATTGGCCGAATTTCCCTTCTCTCCTAGTGGTGGTTATTTTTGGCCGAATATTGGTGTAGTTTTGGTGCTCATCTTGGGTGGTTCGATCGGGTGTTGAAGGTGAGTAGTTAGCCGAAGGGCTGTCCCTTTTCTCCTTTATTTCTTCGTTTATTTTAAGTTGTTTAAGAGTCGATTTTGGGTTCGGTGAGGAGGAGTTAAATCTCTTATGCCATGACCGATTTCTTTTAGGACATCCAGGATTCGAAGCAGTCAAGCGTAGCCTCGGTTCTTTGGTCGATCTTTGGGTAAGTGATGGTAAGAAGATTGGTTGATGGTTTGTTCTTTAGTTTTTGTTAAGGTTGAGACTAATGGTTTATGTTTTTAAGGGAAGGCCGTTTGGCAGAGAACCATTGTTGGTTCCGGATTTGGTAGGAAACCAAATCAGGGTTGAGGTAAGGGTTCGGATGATAACCCCTTGGTTATATGGCTTTAGTCGATTGGTGTTAGTGCTTATGTTTGTTTGGCTGATTGTTTTAGGTGCAAGGTTATCGAGGGTCGTAGTTGGTTCTTCGATTAAGGCTTGCAGGTGTGTATGCACACACACTTTTCTTCTAATAAATATGCTTAATATATGGTGTATACATATATACACTGCTTTGCTATTTAGTTATATATATGTTGTGTGTTATGTGGATCCATGGTAAGGTGGATGAGATACCTTTAAGGTATGGGGCAAAGGGTCAGGTAAGTCCCTATTGTGATGCCTATGGTAAGCATGATGTATCTGGCATGTGATACATTGATTGGTTGATAATTAAATCTATGTGCGTTACTAAACATTCATGATGATATATTTTGTCACATGTGCATGATTGATGTGGGTTGTACGAGTGGAGGGGGCAGTGATATTTTTGTGCTGACGAGCACCAGTGTTTTGGTAACACAACTTTGTGACTTTGGGTCACCAGAGGTTTGGCACCTCCAGAGGTTCAGCACCTCATTGCGACTCGTCCCTGTGGTTTGACACCACCGTGGGTTGGCCCCACTTGAGATATGGGATCGTCTGCTAGTGATTGGGTATCACACGATGGGTTGGCCCCATCACTCGATTATTGTGACTACGGTCACCAGTGCTTTGGTAGCACATTTGTGTCTTTGGGACACCAGAGGTTGGGCACCTCATTGCGACTTGTCCCTGTGGTTTGACACCACCGTGGGTTGGCCCCACTTGAGATATGGGATCGTCTGCTAGTGATTGGGTATCACACGATGGGTTGGCCCCATCATTGGATTTGTGACTTCGGTCACCAGTGCTTTGGTAGCACAAACGTGTCTTTGGGACACCAGTGGTTTGGCACCACATTGACGGATATTGTGTCTTTGGGACACCAGTGTTTTGGTAACACATTGTGACTATATGTCACCAGTGGTTTGGCACCACCAGTGGTTTGGTACCACATGGGGTAGAAAAGGTGAATGGATGGTTAGGAGTGGGTGCATATTAATTGGATGCATGATGATTATGTTATGTTTGCATATGATGTTTTGCTAATCCGGGAAAAGGGTTGCACACTGAGTCTTGGTGACTCACCTTTTTCCTTTAACCATTTCAGGTATTGCATAAAGCTGGACCGGGATCGGAGAGGACAAGGTGGCCCATGCCGAAGATGATGATGTTATATTTTATGCTTGGTTTTGATATCAGTACCTTATTTGAATTATTGGGTTGTAATAAAGGCCATTTTATTATTTTGGTATTACTTTAACCATGGTTTGTTTAAATTGGATTTCTATGTGAAAATGGTTTTAATTCCAGTACCCTATTTATAAAAGTATGTTTAATAAAGTATTTTCAGACAATTTGTAACTTCTAAAGTTTGCACATTGCTTTAAAGGAACATGGTTTTCAAAAATTGAATTCTTTCATGCTTTATGCTAAGTTAATAAAGATTTTCATCCGACTTTCCCCAGTGACATAACCAGATTCGGTCGTAGCAAATGGGCCGGGTTTGGGGATGTTACAGACAGTGTTGGGCTCTACTATCTTTCCTTTCCTCAATTGCAACGCTTTGCAATGCTCCTTTCCCGGATTTCTCAGATTTTTCATGTCACTAGGTAGAGCACCTTGTGGTCTGTTCCTGAGTTTAGTTGCAAGCTGGCCCACTTGATTCTCCAAATTTTTCAATGTAGATGCTTGGCTCTGGATTAAAGCATCATTCTTTGCTAGGTATGTCTTTAGCAAACTCTCCAGGCTATTGGATGCTTTAGCTTGAACTGGTTTCTGAACTTGTTGCGAAAAATTAGGCGGCTGGGTTGGTCTGGGTTGCGTGTAAGTGGTACTGGTTCCAGCCCCTTGGTTACTCTAGGAAAAATTCGAGTGGTTTCTCCACGATGGGTTATAAAAGTTGGATTGCAGACCTTGCCTTCCTCAGTTTTGGTTCTGATTGCCCATGTAGTACACAGATTCTGGGTTTGACGAGCATTCTTCAAACAAATGTCCCTTCCCACAATAGACACAGGCTATATTCTCAAATTGATTAGGCGGTTGTGCTACAAAACTATTAGACCCATTAGTAGTAAGATTTTTAAGCATTGAGGATATCGATGATACTTGAGATACGAGTGAAGTAAGAGCGTCTACTTCATGTATTCCAGCGACTCATCTTCCTGACACTGCTCGACTGGTTGGCCATTGATAGTTAATGCTGGCAATCCTCTCAATAATTTCATAAGCCTCATTATAAGACTTAGAAAGGAGAGCACCATTAGCAGAGGCGTCCACTACCATCCTTGTGTGAGCGTTGAGACCATTATAGAATGTCTCAAGTTGAATGTAATGTGGGATTCCATGATGAGGGAATTTTTGTAATAACTCATTAAATCTTTCCCATGCCTCATACAAGGACTCCTCATCCATTTGGTGGAAAGCAGTGATCTCGTTCCTCAGCTTAGCATTCTTTCTTGGCGGAAAATACTTCATGAGGAATCTCTCGGCTAACTCTTGCCATGTAGAAATGGAGTTCAGTGGCAATGAATTCAACCAGGCACGAGCTCTGTCCCTTAACGAATATGGGAACAACTTCAACCGTAAGGCACCTTTAGAAACTCCGGCTAACTTGAAAGAATCACTCACTTCCATAAATAGTCTTAAGTGAAGATGAGGATCTTCAGTAGGCATTCCGCTGAATTGCCCTACTGTCTGAAGCATCTGGAACATGACTGGCTTTAGCTCGAATTGTTGTGCCTCAATTTCAGGTCTTCTAATACCAGGATTAAGATCGTTAAATAGTGGCACGACATATTGTCTTAACGCTCTATCCCTATCATCAACACTAACGATAGGATTCTGTGCAGGGTTTGCTCTGTTTCCTTGGTTCATATTCTCGAAATTCATTCCTTCGGTCCTTCTCTAGTTTGCTTGTCTTCTTCATTGTCGAAAGGTTCGTTCTATTTCAGGGTCCACAGGGAGTAAGTCAATAATCTGGTCAATACTCATAAACACCTAAAATATTCACAGGAAAAGTAATTAAGTAAAAATTTCAATACGAAAATAAATAAACCAAAATTTAAACAAAAATTCACAAATAATGACTTTAAAAAACAGTCCCCGGCAACGGTGCCAAAAACTTGGAATGGTGGAAATGTGCAAGTGTACACAATCGCAACAAGTAATAAAGTGACAAGTAAATGTCGAGTTATCGTACCCACAAGGACTGTAAAAGAATTATTTATGAAAATACTTAAAAAACTAAAGAAAAACAAAGTAAAAGAAAATAAACAAAGTTCTAATGCACGATTTTAAAAACCAATTTTAATCAGGATGCTATAATTGTGTTGGATCAATCACATTTCTTACCTTAGAATTATTAAGGTCGTTTCTATACATGTTAAAACATGGCAACTCGGTAATTTGCTAACTTATGAACATACTTACAAATAAAAATCCATTCATCTCTTGTACATATTTCTATGCAAATTCGAACGATTAAACAGACTCTAAAAGCAAACATGTTACCGCATATACATACTCATTAAATTAAACCATCTCTCGCATATTCCTATATCGATTCAATCAATTAATTCAACCTAATAAGCATATAAAAGATCATGTGAAGTAACCAAGTATTTTTACCTTGAAACAATTTAATCACAAAATCCTGCAAGTTATGCAAGGCATATGTATCGTCAAATACAATGCTAATTTAATCTTCAGCTACCTTAGAAGAATTAAACATGAACAGATCAATTATTGTGTCCATTAATTATGATTTCAATATGTTTAAATAATTAATTCATTAGCTATCTAAATAATTATAATGCCAGATAGCTTAACATGATTTTACTTAACAAAACATTTTACCGAGGCCTTTAACAGCATAAACACAATTTCAATAATTTAAGAGGACGGAATGTAATCAACCCAACACGAATTAAATTCAAGCTAAATTGATTAAATTAAACATTCCAACAGCATAAATATTCATAAACATGTTCGTCAAAACAACAACGAAATTTAAAGAGATAGGGAACAAGAAGAAAATCTGGTGTTTCTCTGTGGCTTGACCGATTGCTCCTTTCTTCGTTCTTCGTTGGCCTTGGCTATCAAGGTGGCTTATGAACACTCCAATTGCTGCTCCAAATGGCTGGGAAAACACCTCTTTTCCACGAGGAGAAATCGACACAAGAACACACAAAGGGAAATGGGAAAAATGGGAATTGAGAGAAAGTGAGAGAGGAGAATGTTGGATGCTTGAGGTGTGTATTTATAGCTGATCAAGGATGCTAAAAGTAGCAATTAGCAACAGAAAAAGAGGCCTCCCTTGGCCGGCTATCCCATGTGGCAAAGTTGAAGAATTCAACTTTGCTAAATATAGCATGGGGCAAATCTACAAAACCATAATATTTGGAGGGGTTTGAATGTAATTTTGAAAGGTATTAAAGGGATTCTTTGCAAGCTTAATTAATCATCTAATAAGCTAATTTGGGCCATCATTATGGACGGGTTGGGCTGCCCAATTGGTGGCTGGTTCGGTTCAATCAATTCGGTTCAACCAGTGCGGTTTAACTGGACCCTTCTTCCATAATTAATTAATAATAATTTATTTAGCCCAAATTAAATTGGGAATAAATTAAAATTAATTATATTATGATTAAATCTTCATAATTGGACCGTCTTGGGCTGAAAATTATTTCGCCTTCATATTTCAAATTGCTTCTCGGGTTTATTCTTCGAGCAGTGTCTGCCGAGCCGATTTTCGCCCTTTGTGCAAATCTGTCGAAAATAGTCAAAATTAAGCAAAATTAACTATAAAATTAATTAAAATTCATCATGTTCATATTTTTAGCACAATTTAATTATTTTATAATATTTAATTATTTTCCGACAAGAATTTACTCGAAACTGCATGAATTTGGGTCAAAAAGGGTATGAAAAAGTATATAAATTTCTATGTTTCCAGTAACCAAGGGGCTGGAACCAATAACACTTACGCCCAACTTAGATTGACCCAGCCACCTAGTTTTCCCCAACAAGTTTAGAAACCAACCTAAGCTGAACCATCCAATGGCTTAGAAAATTTGTTAAAGGCATACATGGCGAAGAATGATGCCTTAATTCAAAGCCAAGCAGCTACATTGAAAAATTTCGAAAGCCAAATGGGCCAGCTTGCTACTGAACTCAGGAACTGACCACGAGGTGCTTTACCTAGTGATACGGATAATCTGAGGAATCCAGGGTAGGAGCATTGTAAAGCGTTGACATTGAGGTTCAGAAAGATTTTAGAGCCCAATTCCGTCGAAGTTGAGAAAGAGCCAGCTGACACTCAAGACTCAGAGGAAGTTCAACTAAGTGTTGAAATTCCAGTTTTACAAGAACCAGAATCTGCAAAATTTGACAATGTAACTTCAGAACCAACTAATTCTGATCAACTAACAACTCCGTTAGATGCAGAATTACCACAGAAGACGAATCAACAAGTTCTAGTAAAGAAACCTCCACCACCCTACCCTCAAAGACTTCAGAAGCAGAAGTAGGAAATTCAATTCAAGAAGTTCCTAAACGTACTCAAGCAACTTCATATCAACATCCCGCTGGTTGAAGCGCTTGAACAAATGCCGAATTACGTCAAATTCATGAAGGATATACTATTTAAAAAATAAGGACTTGGAGAATTTGAGACGGTAGCCTTGACAAAGGAATGCACTGCATATATTCAAAACAAACTACCTCAAAAGTTGAAAGATCCTGGATTGTAACAGTCTAGTTTTGACCCTAGTCGGAATAGTGGTTTTGGGACCACAAATCTGAGTTAGAATAATATTTTAATATTATTTTCTATACCTATGATATGTGATTAAGCATGTGTTAAACTTCCGTAAGTTAATTTGTCCGTCTGTGTGCTTAATTTTGCATAAGGACTTGATTGTGAAAGGTACTAAATTAGCATGCTTTATGAAAAGGAATCTATTTGTCATGGCTTATTAAAGGTGGAGTCCTTATGTGGATAGTATACCTTTATTCATATTAGTGGACTTTTATGTCCATATTATGCATGATTTTTATAAGTATTAATAAAGGTTATTTTGGTAAATTGAGAAATATGATATATTAGATAAAATGAAAGTTAAAATGTCATCATCTTCCATGCTTCACCACCAAAAATAGAAACAAAAGAATAAGGGTTTAAAGCTTTCAAACATTCAGCCATGGATGTTCTTTGATTAAGGTATGGTTTTTGATCGGTTTTTGATAATTTCTACGTTTTTGTAATCGTTGCTTCGTATACTTCAAAAACCATGCTTCAATTTTGTGAATTGATGATATTTTTGAAATGGGCCATTGATGAACAGATGAGTTTTATGAAGTTTGATGGTGAATTATGAAAGATATGTGTTTGATTAACATAGTTTATTCTTGAGTTTTTGATGAATTTGAGCAATTTGGTTGTAATTGAGAAAATGATTATTTGAGGGACTAAATTGTGAAATAAATGAAACATGTGGACTTGTATGAGCATGGGTGATATTTGGCCAAGCATAAGTATCATGAAATTTGGTATATTTTGTGATTTTGTGAAATAGGGACTAAATTGTCCAAATGTGAAAATGTAAGGGCTAATTTGCAAATTGCCTTAAATGTGTATTCTTGGATTGAATTGAATGTTTTGGTGAATAAATGAGTTATAATTTAATATGTATAGATCAAGAACCGAAGAAAACGAACTTAGATTGTGGAAAGTCAAAAGTGGTTGAATAACCGAGTCCGTACGATATCTGAATCCGAGGTAAGTCGATATACAAATAAATGTATTCGAATTGAGTTATTTATGCATCTATGAAATTTGGTTGCAATGATTATGCTTGAGATGAGATGTATGTGAAATCCGAGGATTATATCGACAAGTGATTAATGTCTGAGAAGTCTCGTACGAACCTAGGAATAGATAGGAATACGTATGTCATGACATAGGTGTCTGATTTGTGATATCATGTAAGACCACGTTTGGGATGTTGGCATTGATTCGAGATTTCGTGTAAGACAACATCTGGGATGTTGGCTTCGATATGAGATTTACGTGTAAGACCATGCCTGGGACATTGGCATCGTAATGATTTGTGTAAGACCCTGTCTGGGACAGTGGCATCGATATTTGGTTACATGTAAGACCACGTCTGGGATGTTGGCATTGTATGACTATTCTGAGCACTCTAAGTATCCAATTAGATTCCGAACGGTTCAATGGCCAAGTACGAGAAACGAATGACTATGTGATTTGTATATCCATTTCATGTACGTTTGATATGTACACATTGTGTGTATAAGAAGGTAAGTATATTTATGAACTTACCTAGATGAGTTATGTATTTGGATTTGAGAAAGTAAAATGTGTTACATGAATGGACAAGCTATGATCCAATAAAGTATATGGTGATATGCAAGATTGAAAGATGAATGGCTAAGTGAATGTGCCAAGAAAAATTATGGCTATGCAATTGAGCTATTAGTAAATTCAGATTGATTATATGTTTTGAATGCTTATATGTTAAGTTTATTTGTATATGGCTTACTAAGCTTTTGGAAAGCTTACTTTGTGTGTGTTTATTCTGTTTTATAGATCATTAAAGCTACGAGAGGCTTGGGGACCATTGAGGATCATCTCCACACTATCAAACTTTACTTTGGTACTTTTGAATGTGAATATGGTTTAATATGGCATGTATAGGCTAGTTATTTTGGAATATGTTGATATATGTACATGGCCATGTGATATGGCTAGATAAATGAATGAGTTATGAATGTATAGCTATGTCTTACAATGCTTACTTTTGATATGGTTTGATGGTAAATGAAATGGTCATAATATTGGTAAGTTTATGGATGGATTGAAGCCATAGTGAATTGGTGAATTTGTGAATGAACCATGCTTGTTTTTACATGAGATTTAGTTGTGTATTTTGGTATACAAGTTGGCATGATTATAGATGAAATTGAATGGAATGATATTTATTGATCTTAGGACATGATTTTGGTTGCCAATTGTGTATAGGATATTACTTGTTTGAGCTTGTAGGGATGACCCTTGTATGGATGGCAATTTGGCCTTGAAAATGGCCTATAATTGCCCACATGGTTGAGCACACGGGCGTGTGGCTCGACTGTGTCCCTCGTGGTTGAAATTCAAGGCAAGTCAAGATCGACCACGGGTTGGACACACAGGCGTGTCCATAGTCGTGTGGACAAGTCAGTATGTATGCCCTGTTTTGACACGGCTCAGACACACTGGCGTGTCTGAGGCCGTGGGAGGCACACAGCCCGCCCACACGGGCGTGTGACCTCTGTAACTAAGAAAAAGTTTTAAATTTCCGAGAATTTTTCGTATGAGTTTGGTTTAGTCCTGGCCCTATTCTAAAGATGCTTAAGATCTCGTTGACCTATGAAAGGGACATTTGATCTGATTGGTTGTATTAAATTATGAAATATCTGTAAAAGTTTCTATTTGTCCAGTAATGCCTCTTAACCCTAATCTAGTGACGGATATGGGTTAGGGGTGTTACATGGACGTTTTACCATACCTTGCAACATTGGAGAAACATTGTAACACCCCTTACCCGTATCCGTCGCTGGAATAGGGTACAAGGCATTACCGGACTTAATCACATATAACCGATCATTTTTGAGTCACAAATTTCCGTCCAAATTTAAAAAATTTATATTCAATCATAAATTCTGTAATATGGACCTACGAGGCCCAAAATATGTTTTGGAAGCGGCTCGGGACTAAATTGAGAACTTTGGAAAAATTTCACAACACTTACAAAATTTTTCTTCAAAACAGGGTCACACTCAATATGCATCCTCAACAACTCTTATACATGCATAATTTTATCTAATTATCATACCATACCATTGACCCAAACTTAGCCATTCGACATCAAAACTACTAGCACATTCAATCATTAGGTATTTAGGCCATAACCCACAACTCATCATGTATCATGCAAACACAACTCACATCACAAGAAATTGGCATATAAATAATATATATAGGCTTACAATCAATTAGCCAATTTAAGCCAATTAGCATGGCTACATACTACAATAACCTTTAACCATTACAAGCCAATACATTTGGCCAAAACATAATTACACATACACAAAATGACTAAGTCCCTATACATGCCATAGACTTAAATTACTTGAAGGCATTGATACCAGTCAAAAGCTTGATAGTGTGATAAAATCTCCGACGATCTCCAACCCGAGCTAGCCTCTGTGACACTATAGGAAAAAGGAAAGGAAGGGGGGTAAGCATTATAACTTAGTAAGTAGGAATGTAAATAATAAGTGATTTATTAACAGGCTTTTATAAATCTTCACAAAATGTTCTCAAGATAATACAATCATAATTGCACATAGTTCCACTATTTATTCATGTTCATCTCAAGCAGTCTACTCGAGTCACAGTCACTAAATTATTTATATCTCAAGATAGAACTCCAAATTTATATCCGTCATTAAGATCCGTTAATTTTCCCTGAAACTAGACTCACATATCTTATTACCAAATTTTTTTTTAGATTTTTTGGTTTAGCCAATAAGTACAATTTACTCTTTAAAGTCTCCCCTGTTCTGTTGTCTCACAGTTTCGACCCTTTTTCACAAAAAAATAATTATCTCATCATACAGAATTTGGATAATGTTCCCGTTTGTTTCTCTTAAAATTATATTCATTAATAAATTTAAGCATATAAATTATAAACCACAATTATTTTTATACAATTTTTAATGATTTTCCAAAGTCAGAATAGGGGATTCCGACATCATTTTGACCCTTTCTCACAAAAATTCGAATATCACAGAATATGAATTTTTTTTGTTTATATAGTTTCTTTTATGTGAAAATAGACTCAATAATATTTAATTTAGTATCTTACTCAACTTTTAATTCAATTTCCACCATTTTTGGTGATTTTTCAAAGACACATAACTGCTGCTGTCCCAAAATTGTTTTGTTGCTAAATTTACTCTTTCATAATTTCACTTACTCCATTTCATCTGTAACACCCCAAACCCGGACTAGATGTTACGACTGGATCAGGCATTTCGCATGAAAGGAATGTCTAAAAAAACTGTGCGTTCGTTAAAAAGTTCGTATTCTTTTTGAAACTCCACGTTTTGTGGTTTGTTTATAAAAGCCGATTCATTTCAATGCCCATTTTACAAAGTTGTTATTAATTTGAATAAAATTGTATTTGTTGTGAAAATCGAGCTTAAGTAATTTTGAATAAAAAAACAGTTTATTATCATTTTAGGAAAATCCCATATTGAACATTTAATAATAAACAGTAACCAAATTGAAAGCTAAAACCAAATAAAATATCAAAGGCCTTATTACATAACAAAATCCCAAAATTAAAAGTAAGTTTAAGTAAAAGAAACGAGTTTACGGAAAAACATTGCAGGGCCACTACAAGTCTGCCTCGACTCCCAAATCCGCGATCTAATGATTACCTGAAACATTTAAAAAGAGGGGGTGAGTTTACGAAAACTCAGTGTGCAATTCCCCTTACGAATGATAACTAGGCCTAAGCCCACAAAAGCAGATTGGGCCTTAGCTCTCACAATAACATACTTGGCCGAAGCACACATAAATCGAATCAGGCCGTAGCCCTAACACCACAGTATAGCAGATAACACATGCCAAATGATGCAAAACCCAATCCCAGCCTAAATTTCCATCCGCTACACACCACTCGTACTTGCCAATCACACCAGTGGGGATTACTAAATCGACCCTCCATCCGCTACACACCCTCGAAGGCAGTCGCTGCAGTCAACTGCACATCGCCCTTATAACGTGCCATAGCCACCAGATAATGTGACAGAGTCACCGGATTCATAATATGTGACATAAGTCACCGGATAATGTGGTAAAACCACCGGAACACTTCCCCTTTTCATTATCATATCCCCAACCCCATGCAAACATAATAATTCGTGTATGCAGTATGTCATGTATGCAAAACATATATCAAATATAAGAATAACATGAATTACCATCATAATCAGATAGACATAAAACAACAAAATCAAGCTAATCAACCTCTAAGGGTATAATCGTAATTTTACCTACCAAGGGTATTTTTGTAATTTACCCACCAAGGGTATTTTCGTAAATTTGCACCTGCAATGGTCTTTCCGAAGGCCTAATGTCACCACCAGCGACTCAGCTACCATTTCCGGTCCTTATCGAACTATTGGGCCTAAAACCCGATTTCGGCCCATTCGGGCCCATACGCTCGTGTGGCCCACCTAGCTCAAATCTAGCCACGTATATAAGTTCCACCTAGTCTAGTTCAACATATACTAAACAATCATACAATTTACTCATTTGGGCCCACGAGCCCATTGGGCCCACCTCGGCCCATCGTGGCCCAAGCAGCCCCAACCCACATGAATACTACTGATGGCCTCAACTATTGCGTCGAAGCCCCACACGTGCACTCGCACGCTCGTGTGGCTACTAATGCCGTGTGACCGGCATTTCGGCATTTTGCCGCTCTACAGCTAGAGTAGAGAAGTACACACCTGATAGGACTCTGGTGCTAATCCGCGCTCCGACCACTCCTATGCCCAAACGCCCTCCAAGGTGTGTTAACACTCCTCCTGGAATGCTCTTTATATTGCTAGCTCTTCACCTTCATTCTTTGTGTCTTTTCGATGTGGGATCCCTTCGCCAATAGAGTTTAAATTCAACTGAAACTCTTGCCGTCCAATCCGCAAAATAAATACTCCATTGCTTCTCATGAGATTCGAACCCAGGCTCCCTTGTAGCATAATCCACGCTGCTAACCACTTGGCCACAAGCTCCTCTTGTGTCTTAACCATGCGCAACTAAATATAAACTATGGCCCAAATTCTAAGGTCCAGGTAAAAAGAAACCAAAATGCAAAAGCCAAGACTTGAACCTTGGACCTCCTTCCTTCCTCGTGGCGTCACCCCCTTGTCTCTTATGTGGCGTCACTTTGCCACTACACCACACACTCCACTTGTGTCATTTTCTCCATATTTTATTCTTAAGGCCTACCTGCCAACTTCCAGGGTTTTTTTCACCTAAAACCAAAATTTCCCTAAAGCCTAAATTTAATCCCGGGACTTCCTAGAAGCCCTCTAACCTTCCAAAATCACTTACCTAATAAGTTTAACTTGCATTAATACCGTTCTCTAAAATTTTAAACGCTACTACGCCTTAGGCCCATTGGGCTCAATCCTACTAGGCCCAATTTCAGGATGTTACATCATCTTACCGAAGGTTGGATCAAATATCCAGCACATTGTTCATAAATTTTCACACTTATACCTGCACTTATTCATCACATAGTCATATTCAATTACACTTAGTTGTTACATGATCACATGTATTTTCACTTAGTCAATTTCCCGTTGAACTTATCAGAATAATAACAGATACACGGTGGCTTGCACATAGTACCACCCTTGTACCCGAATCTATCTGGTTCAGATAGTAGCCTACACTTAGTACTACACATGTGACCAAAACCATCACTTACACATAGTGGCCTGCACTCAGTACCACACATATGATCGAAGCTATCGGGTACGCATAGTAGCTTGCAATTAGTACTACACATGCGATCTATCCGTCTGGTACACGTAGTAGCCTGCACTTAGTACTACACACGTGACCTAAAACCATCTTGTAGCTCTCTTGTACACATAGTGGCCTACACTTAGTACCACACATGTCACCTAGCTACCTCATTCGTATCTTTTCTATCTCGAAGGTTCAACTGGGAATTCTCACTTTTCAACATTTTACCAATTCATCCATAATCAATCATAATTCATAATTTACATCAAATAATTACTCCATTTTCAACCACATATCATATAATATAACAAAATATTAAAATAAAAATAAAAAAACGATGTATTATTTACATACAAACTTACCTCGACACCAAAAATGGCAAAGAAGGACCTAATCATCAATATCTCATTTTTCCCCTGTTCTAGGTCCAAACCTCATTTTCTTTGATCTATAATATCACATTTAGTCTATTTATTAGTGACATTATTCAATGTGATCCAAAAATCATATTATGGAAAAATTACATTTTTGCCTCTAAAGTTTCACATATTTACACTTTTGCCCCTAGGCTCGTAAAATGATTTTTTTTCAATTTACTTGTATTTTAAGCATAGAAAAACCATTTTCATAACTACAACAGCCCACAATTTCCACTAATTCACACCTTTATGACAAATTTCATAACTTTTACAAAGTAGTCCTTTTAGGCATTTGTACCGAAAATCACTTAGCAAAAGTCGTTTCTTTAACCATAAACATGCATTTTCTACAATTAAACACAAAAATAGACACATATTAATCATGGGTAAAAACCCTAGACTTTAACCATCTCTCAAATTAGTGGTAGAAATATATAGATCTTGTTACGAGGATTTCAAAAACGTAATAATCATTAAAAACGGGGCAAGAACGGACTTACAATTGAGCTTGGAAGCTTGAACAACCCTATCCATGATTTCCCCTTGTGAAATTCGGCCATGGGGTTGAAGATGGATAAAAATTGACTTTTAATTTTGTTTTTAATTCATTTTAATTACTAAATGACCAAAATGCCCCTAACTTAAAAATATTCCATTGCACCTATTTCATGTCCATTTTTGTCCAAAAAATTAACTAATGGTCTAATTACCATTTAAGGACCTCCAATTTAAATTTTCATAGTAATTTGACACCTTTAGCTTCTAGAACTCAAGTTTTGCACTTTTAAAATTTAGTCCTTTTGACTAAATTGAGTGCCCAAACGTTGAAATTTTCAAACGAAATTTTCAAAAAACCGTTCCATGAAATACTAGACCATAAAAATATAATAAAAATTAATTTTCTTACGTCGAATTTGTGGTCTCAAAACCACTGTTCTGACTAGGCCCAAAATCGAGCTGTTACAAACATATTGTGGTAAGGCACTATGTGACTTGGGTGCGAGCATCAACTTGATGCCTATGTCAATATTTAGGAAGTTAGGGATAGGTGAAGTTAGACCGACTATGGTTACACTTCAACTAGCAGATCGATCCTTAGCACATCGAGAAGGAAAAATTGAGGACGTATTGGTACGTGTAGACAAATTTATCTTTCCTATTAACTTTGTGTTTCTAGACTTGGAATGTAACAACTCGATTTTGGGGCTAGTCAGAACAGTGGTCTTGGGACCACTAATCCGAGGTTGAGGAAATTTATTTTAGTATTATTTTATGTGTTATGATATTAATATATGGCTATATGGAAATTTTGGTGCATTAATTTTAGCGATAGCGTGTTTAATTGTGAAAAAGGACTAAATCGCATAAGATGCGAAGGTTCTATTTTATAAGGTGGGGGTACCTATTAGCTATAAAATGTAAATCGGAGGATTTTAAAGTGCAATTAGGCCATTTATCTAGTGATGGCCGGCCATAGGAAGCTAGTGGGGACAAGAGCATTAATTTCTAGTCAAATTTTGTGATAGTTGTTGACTAGTTGACTAAAATATGATAAAATAAGGGAAGGCTATCATCTTTTTTTCTCTTCTCTTTTTCTTCCACCGATTTTTACACTTAAAAGAAAGGTTTTGAAAGCTTTGAGATTTCAGCAACTTGTCGTCACCCAAGTAAGTGATTTTTGGTGGTGTTAATTGATAATTTTTGTACTTTTGGGATCCCCAAAGCTTAAGCTAGCTAATGAGGGGACTAATTTGAGATACGGTTGAAAGTCTTGGGACTTGCCATGAGAGTATTTATGTGGTTAGCTGAGTTTTTATGGAAGAAAAGGAATGTTAGGGAGGTGAGAAACAACTTTTATGAAAGGTGTTAGCATGAAAACACCTAAATAGGACTTGAATGCAAAGATTTAATTTGTGCCATAAATGCATGAAATAGTTTGAATGGCAAGTAGTTGGAAGAGAAATAAATGTTCATCTATGCTTGTTTATCGAGAAAATGTGCTGAAAAATAAATTATGAGCCTAGGGGCAAAATCGTAAATTTGCCAATGTACAATGGCAAAACGGTCATTTTTTCCCAAGTGTAGAATTTGATGTATTATGATCATAGAATGATCTAAACTAATGAATTTCATTGTTATAGATCAAGAAGAGCGCGGAATCAACCTTAACCGGGGAAAAGGCAAGGTTACGGAGTAAACCGCAAATCAACACGTTTTGCACCGGGGTAAGTTTACGTGTAAACGATGCATTTTACATGCACATTGATGTTGTTAATTAGTGCATGGCACAGTTGAGAACAATTATGATTCAAGTAGATAGAAAGTGATAGTTATTGAATAACTCTAGTATGAATGATGAAAGGAATAAGTAAGTGTGTTATATCAATACTGGATGGTGGGCTAAGTGCGATGCCACCTTATTGTTTAATTATGATGGGCTATGTGCGATACCATCGTCTAATAATCCTTTGGTTGGCTGTGTGCGATACCACCCTAACAAAAGCTGATGGTGGGCTAAGTGTGAAACCATCGAGAAATTTGACTATGAGTGATGGATTTAAATATGATGATGTGTGTATTATGTGACCTTGTAATGCTAAGTGCAAGGGAACCGTTAATGAATGTGCGCATTATGCTTGTGATGTGGTTAGAATTTGTGAATGGAGGAAATGAGTAAGCATGACCATGAATGTGGATTGATTCTTACTTATATATATATAGATGTAGTGAAATTGTTTAATACATGTTAAAATGTTATATTGTTTACATGTGAACTTACTAAGCTTAAGGCTTACTCCCCTTTCTTTCCCTTGTTTTATAGAGCTGAAGAGCCGAGCTGGGATACGCCGATAACCAGGAGACCGCTCACACTATCTACTCATTTTGGTATAATTAGACTTAGTGATTTTGTGTATGGCATGTATGGGGGCTAGACTGGTTAGATTATTTTGTTATTTTGGCCAAAGGTGTATTGGCTCTTGTTAAGACATTTATTTTGTAAATTGCCATGAATGATGGCTCATTTTACCATTGATGAAATTTCAAAGTTATCTATGGGAGTTCATGTTGAAATTATGAGATGTTTATTAGTATGTTGAATGGACTCATGTAGTGTAAGCTATAGGGGTGCAAAGAACTTGGCAAACAACCTTATTCTTGTCCACATTGGTAGGCACACACAGATGTGTGTCTAGACCCTATGTGACACACGGTCAGCCCACAGGCGTGCGACTTCGCCGTGTGTCCCTGTATGTTAGCATTTTAAGTCAGGATAGGCCACGGACTATCCACACGGCCATGTCCAGGCCATGTGAAACTAGTCAGTGTTGACCATGGGTGGAGGACACGGGCATGTCTTGAGGGTACACGGGTGTGTCCCATTTCACATGGGCGTGTGCCCTAGCCGTGGGACTTTGGCAGAATGCTGGGGTTTTTAGGCACGGTTTGAGCACATGTGCGTGTCCTCTAACACGGGCGTGTACTTCCTGTTTAGATGGGAAAGAAATTTTATGGATCATAAAGGTTCCCGATATAGTCTCGAGAGCCCTCGTTTGTACGAGTGAGGTCTCGTAAGTCAAAAAAAAGAGAAGTTGTTGTAGTGATTCAAGGAGAGTAGTCGCGTTGGGCTTACGTGGCGGTCAATTAGTTCTGTAAGGTAACACCTCGTGTCCGATTCCAGTGGGGATTACGGGTAAGGGGTGTTACATTTAGTGGTATCAGAGCCAGGTCTAGTTAGTTCTAGGACTACCATAGCGTGTGTAGGAGTCTAGCTGTACATGCCACAAGAGTATAATGATAGTGTGGTGGTTTCTGATGATTTTAAACTTGTTTTATGTAGTACATGGATCCCGATCAGTCAGCTGCTGATGACGCAGCTAGTAATGCACCGGCTCCCGCGTAAGGGACCGCGCCTGTGCAGTGTGAACCTGAGACTAGGGGTCACGGAGAAGAGGCTCGAGAAGCCTTTCTCCAAATGATGAGTAACTGGTACACTGAGTATGTACGAGCAAATCCCAATCCTCAACCTCCTCCACCTCCTCCTATACCTTTGTTATTACTTTGATTGACCCGGGGTCGACCCATTCTTATATTTGTATGATATTGGTATCTAGTCTGAATATGACTATTAAGTCTACTAAATTTGTGGTAAAGGTGTCCAACCCGTTAGGAAAACATGTGTTAGTGGATAAGGTGTGTAGGAACTATCCATTGACAATTAGAGGTCATTCTTTTCCGACAAACCTTATGTTGTTGCCGTTTGATGATTTTGATTTGATTCTTGGTATGGATTGGTTGAATACCCACAGTGTTTTAGTGAATTGTAGTAGTAAATTTATTGAATTAAAATGTGAAAATGGGAATGTTATTCGGGTTGAATCAGGTGAGTGAGATAGTTTACCCGCGATGATTTCTTCCATGATGGCTGAGAAATATCTAAGAAAAGGGTACGAGTCTTATCTCGCTTTTGTATTAAACACTCAAGAGTCTGAAGTAAAGATTGAAATAGTACCGGTTGTATGTGAGTATCCAAATGTATTTCTGGAAGACTTGCCCAGATTACCCCCAGTAAGGGAGGTCGAGTTTGGAATTGAGCTAATTTCGGGAACAACACCCATTTCGGTCGCTCCGTATAGGATGGCCCCGTTAGAGTTGAAAGAACTGAAATTTTAGCTGCAAGAGTTGACGGATAAGGGTTTTGCAAGACCAAGCTACTCACCGTGGGGTGCCCCAGTACTCTTTGTTAAGAAGAAAGATGGGTCGATGAGATTGTGCACAGACTACAAACAGCTCAACAAAGCAACTGTGAAGAACAAGTATCAATTACCGAGGATAGATGATCTATTCGATCAACTGAAGGGAGCTACGGTGTTCTCCAAGATAGACCTGAGGTCCGGTTAGTACCAGTTGAGGGTTAAAGAACAAGATGTGCCGTAAACAGCATTCAGGACGAGGTATGGCCATTATGAGTTTCTAGTCATGTCGTTCGGTTTAACGAATGCTCCTGTGGTTTTTATGGACTTAATTAACCGTGTCTTCCGACCATATTTGGACAAGTTCGTGGTTGTCTTTATTGATGACATATTGGTATACTCTCGAGATGAGAGTGATCATGCGGAGCATCTGAGAATTGTCATATAGATTTTGAGAGACAAGCAATTATATGCTAAATTTAGTAAGAGCGAGTTTTGGCTCCAAGAGGTCAGATTTCTAGGGCACATTGTGTCAGGCAAGGGTATTAGAGTTGATCCGGGAAAGGTCTTGGCTATTGTGGAGTGGAAACTGCCGAGGAACGTGACGGAAGTCAGAAGCTTTTTGGGTTTAGCGGGGTACTATAAGCGGTTTGTGAAGGGATTCTCTATGATTGCTACCTCGATGACGAAACTATTGCACAAGGATGTTAAGTTTGAATGGACTGAAAAATGCCAACAGAGTTTTGAGAGATTGAAAACATTATTGACGGAGGCACCGATTTTAGTACAACCTGAGTTGGGAAAAGAGTTTGTGGTCTTCAGTGACGTGTCAATAAATGGTCTCGGTTGTGTGTTGATGCAAGAGGGTAAGGTAGTCACTTACGCCTCGAGACAGTTAAAACCACATGAGAAGAATTATCCAACTCATGACTTGGAGCTGGCCACAATTGTTTTCGCGTTAAAGATTTGGCAACATTACTTATATGGTGAGAAGTTCCAAATCTCCACGGATCATAAGAGTTTGAAGTATTTGATGGGTTAAAAAGATTTAAATTTACGGCGACGGCGGTGGCTCGAATTATTAAAGGACTATGAACTAGTAATTGATTACCATCCGAAAAAAAGCGAATGTGGTTGCGGATGCGTTGAGTAGAAAATCCTTGTATGCCTTGAGAGTTATGAACACAAGTTTGTCATTGTCCGAGGATGGTGCTATGACCGAGTTGAGAGCTAGACCATTATTTGTTCAACAAATATGTGAAGCTCAAAGGAATGATAGTGAGATGCTAGCTAAAAGAGCTAAGTGTGAATCAGGAACTGATTCTGAATTCCTGGTGAGTTTGGATGGTTGCTTAATGTTCCATGATAGAATTTGTGTACCCAAAGATGACGAGTTGATCCAAGAAATTTTACAAGAAGCACATAGTAGTTACTTGTCGGTACACCCGGGCAGTACAAAAATGTATAATGATCTGAAGAAATTTTATTGGTGGCGGGTAATGAAAAGAGATATCTCAGAGTATGTAACAAGATGTCTGATTTGTCAACAAGTGAAAGCTGAGCATCAAGTGCCTTCGGGATTACTTCAGCCAGTGATAGTTCCCGAGTGGAAGTGGGATCGGATTACTATGGATTTTGTTACGGGCTTGCCTATGACTCCGAAAAAGAAAGATGCTGTGTGGGTTATTGTTGATAGGTTAACGAAGTCGGCTCACTTTATACATGTGCGTATTGATTATTCATTAGAGAAGTTAGCCGAGTTATACATCGCGGAGGTAGTAAGATTACATGGAGTACCTCTATCTATCATCTCGGATAGAGACCCAAGATTTACTTCGAGGTTTTGGAAGAGGTTATAGGAGGCCTTGGGTACAAGGTTGAATTTTAGTACTGCATTTCATACTCAAACTGATGGTCAGTCTGAGAGAGTAATCCAAGTTCTTGAGGATATGCTCTGATGCTGTGTGCTAGAGTTCGAAGGTAGTTGGGAAAGATACTTACCCTTGGTCGAATTTGCTTACAACAATAGTTATCAGTCGAGCATACGGATGGCACCGTATGAAGCCTTGTATGGTCGTAAGTGTCAGACTCCTTTGTACTGGACCGAGCTGAGTGAGAGGCAAATCCATGGGATTGATTTAGTTAAAGAGACTGAGGAGAAAGTGAAAGTAATCCGGGATAGTCTAAAGGCTGCTTCGGACCGGCAAAAGTCATACGCAGATTTGAAAAGAAAAGAAATTGAGTTCCAAGTGGGCGACAAAGTATTTTTGAAAGTTTCCCCGTGGAAGAAAATATTGAGATTTGGTCGAAAGGGTAAATTGAGTCCGAGATTCATAGGGCCGTATGAGATTACCAAAAGGATTGGGCCAGTGTCATATCGGTTGGCTTTACTGGTAGAGTTAGAGAAAATCCACAACGTGTTTCACGTATCAATGTTAAGGCGTTATCGCTCCGATCCTTTGTATGTGACTCCAACAAAAATTGAGATACGACCGGATATGACATATGAGGAAGAGCCAATTAAAATCTTAGCTCGAGAAGTGAAACAGTTGAGGAATAGAGACATAGCCTTAGTAAAAGTGTTGTGGCAAAGACACGGTATAGAAGAGGCTATGTGGGAACTGGAAGAAGCCATGAGGGAGCAATATCCAAACCTCTTTACCGGTAAGATTTTTTAGGGCGAAAATCCTTAAAGGGGGAGAGTTGTAACAACTCAGTTTTAGGGCTAGTCGGGACAGTGGTCTTGGGACCACTAATCCGTGGTTGAGGAAAATTATTTTAGTATCATTTTATGTGTTATGATATTAATATATGGCTATATGGAAATTTTGGTGCTTTAATTTTAGCGATAGCATGTTTAATTGTGAAAAAGGACTAAATCGCATAAGATGTGAAGGTTCTATTTTATAAGGTGGGGGTACCTATTAGCTATAGAATGTAAATTGGAGGATTTTAAAGTGCAATTGGGCCATTTATCTAGTGATGGCAGGCCATAGGAAGCTAGGGGGACAAGAGCATTAATTTCTAGTCAAATTTGGTGATAGTTGTTGACTAGTTGACTAAAATATGATAAAATAAGGGAAGGCTATCATATTTTTTCTCTTCTATTTTTTTTCCACCGATTTTTACACTCAAAAGAAGGGTTTTGAAAGCTTTGAGATTTCAGCAACTTGTCCTCACCCAAGTAAGTGATTTTTGGTGGTATTAATTGATAATTTTTGTACTTTTGGGATCCCCAAAGCTTAAGCTAGCTAATGAGGGGACTAATTTGAGATATGGTTGAAAGTCTTGGGACTTGCCATGAGAGTATTTATGTGGTTAGCTAAGTTTTTATGGAAGAAAAGGAATGTTAGGGAGGTGAGAAACAACTTCTGTGAAAGGTGTTAGCATGAAAACACCTAAATAGGACTTGAATGCAAAGATTTAATTTGTGTCATAAATGTAACACCCCAAACCCGGCCTAGACGTTACGACCGGATCTGGCATGTCACATGGAAAGGTTGTTAAAGAAACTTCGCGATCATTTAAAGATTTCGAGTTTTGATTCCCTTTTTTTTTTTAAAAAAAAAAAACCAGACTTGATTTAAGGTTTTCTTGCACAAGGCTTTAAATATTACTAGTAGCCGAAAACTTGTTTTATAATTCGAGAATCGAAAACCAGTAGATTTCAGTATGTGACGTTTTTGAAAACAATTATTGTAGTTTTAAGAGGATCCCAAATTTTATTATCAATAGTTTGTAATCCATTCTTTAGTATTTTTGGAAAACGATTTATTTTAGGTTTTTAGGAAAACCTCGTATTAATCAATTCATAATAGATAATAAATACGTTAAAATAAAGACCAAATTAAAATCATAGTGTCCTTATTACAGAACATAGTCCCAAATTTAAAATAAATTTAATGTAATTTTAAACAGAGTTTACTAACAAACAGTGCATGGCCACCACAGAGTCCGCCTTGGCTCCCAATCCCCGAAGCTAGGTATTACCTGCGAAATTAAGAAAAGGGGTGAGTTACGAGAACTCAGTGTGTAATCCTCCACACGATCAATAACTGGGCCCGAACCCATAGATACCAACTGGGCCTTAGCCCTTACGAAATCGATGTGGGCGAAGCCCTTACAGAACAAACTGGGCATTAGCCCTATTAGCATGGTATAGCAGATAGTGAATGCAATGCAAAACCCAACCCAGCCTATTATTCCATCCGCTACACACCACCCGACCAACCAAAGCACATCGGTGGGGATTTCTACAATCAACCCTCGTCCGCTACACACCATCGATGGCAGTCACGCTGCAGTCATGCTGCTCATCACCAAGATTGTGACAGAGTCATCAGATTATGTGGCATAGCCACCGATACAGAATGTGGCAAAGCCACCAGATCAGAACGTGGCAAAGCCACCAGAATAGTGTGACAAAGTCACCAGAATACACTGCCCCTTTCATCAATATCATATCCCCATCCCCATGCAACATATTATCATAATGTGATGAATGCAGAACATACGTCAATGTGTATCAGACAGTCGGAGCATACATATAATTACGCTAAACTATCCAAAAAGGCATAATCACAAGTGTTACTTACCTAGCATCCCCATTTTGCCCACTAGGGTATCTCAATTGTTGTTACAGTTATTTCGGCCTATAGACAATACATATATTAATGCAAACAGACAAATGAAAGTCTGTGGTTTACACACCTGATTACGTGAAGGATTAAACACTCTTGATCATCGACACTCTCACTATTATGAACCACTACGATCTATCTACCCCAAACTGATGTCGGCTCTCTGCCGCAACCAGGTGGAAAATCCCGAACGATTGACACTGCACGCCGTTTGAACTTAGGGGTAGAGACTACGAGTCTACTCCCCTCCTTAGCTTGACTAGCACTCGCATCCATGGAGAGAATCTTTGATCAGTACTCAGAGAGAAACGTTGGTTGTCTAACCAAAAGATTTGATTAAGGAAGAGTAAAACGGAAGAGAGTCTAATCGTATAAGACTAAAGAAAACTTCTTACCTTAATAAATGAGGAATTGCACAGCCACAGATTCGGTTGTAGGATGTTCGGCCTATCTAACAAAAGTCTATCACGAATCATAGAAAAAGCAAGATCACAACGTGATGGAGTAACCAATTACGAGAGAGAGAGACCACACTCGGTTTAATGATTTAGAAGATGAGTGTTTGACTTTTTTAGGAGAAGTAAGGGAAATGAACAAGTAAATAAAAAGAAGAGGACATTACATTGAACAGGGAGAGCCCGAACGGAGTCCATACAGATTCGAGACAAGCAGCAAAAGCCAACAAAGTTTTGGCTCAAGAGAAAGAACAAGGGTGAGACGAAAGAAAAGTAAAGAAAATAGGCCACTAGGGTTCGGCCAATGGAGAAAATAGTGTAGAAGAAGAAGAAAAGAATTGAACGCAAAGGAAGATAGTGAGGGAATATTCGGCTAACAACAAGAACATGGTTCGATTATGGAGAAGAAAACGAATAATAGGAGATTAAAGAGAGATTCGGCTCTTGAAGATGAATGGTAAGAAATGGGAAAGAGAGGTTCAGCTAAGGTGTTTCGGCTAGACGAGAAGAGAGAATAACAGAGAAGATAGTTGTAGAAAATTAGATGAAGAGAGAAAGAAATACCCAATTGGTCACTCTCTAATTTTGGCTAAAACCAAAGATACAGAAGGAGATGAAAAGAAAAGAATCCCAAAGAATTTGCAACATTCAACACCCCTCACACCCTATAGCCGAATATGCTAAGAAAGAAATGTCTAAGCCTAAAGAGAATTTCGGCACACCCCTCTATTAGCTAAACCGAAATGCTCCCCCACACACCTTCCCACAATCGACCAACAACTCTACCACCTACCAAATCCCTTGTTTTTCTCCACCAACTACTCCCCATAACCTATTCAAATTGGCTTGACCAATTCAAACTTCTCCAAGCTCTCTTGTCCATCCATTTGAATGCATTTGACTCATTCAAACACCTCCTAGAAGAGTCCCAGCCAAATGCCAACACTTCACCACCTTGAGCACAAAAATCAAGTTCAGACAGGACTCGAACTCCTTCCCCCCTCCTACTCCCTCGTGACGCCACTCCCTTTCTCCTTAAGTGGTGTCATCTTGCCACCAAACCATTCTCCTTTTTATGTCAACAAACACAAATAAATATTTTTAAAGCCTGCTTACCCTAGCTCTTCCCCTTTATGCCCCAAACCCAAAATTTTACCAAGGCTCTGGCTTGAACCTGAGCCTTCCCAAAACCCCCAAACACACCAAAACAACAAGCATAACCAGCCAAACACAAGAAATAGTGCAAAACACAGAACCCCTAATTCTAGGATGTTACAATAAATGCATGAAATAGTTGGAATGGCGAGTAGTTGTAAGAGAAATAAATGTTCATCTATGCTTGTTTATCGAGAAAATGTGCTGAAAAATAAATTACAAGCATAGGGGAAAAATCGTAATTTTGCCAATGTACAAGGGCAAAATGGTCATTTTTGCCCAAGTGTAGAATTTGATGTATTATGATCATAGAATGATCTAAATGAATGAATTTCATTCTTATAGATCAAGAAGAGCGCAGAATCAACTTTGATCGGGGAAAAGGCAAGGTTTCGGAGTAAACCGCAAATCAACACGTCTTGCACCGAGGTAAGTTTACGTGTAAACGGTGCATTTTACATGCACATTGTTGTTGTTAATTGATAAACCGTAAAAGTAACATATTTTAAGCCCATATTTAGTATGCTTTTGGATGAATTAAGCCTCGATTAATGTAAAAAGGTGCTCTTCATCCTTTGTTTTCATGTTTTATACCCAGTAAAGCACCCGAGGATGAAAAGAACGAAAAACGGGCCCAAAACGGAGTAAATGGGCAATATCATGAAATCCACACGGCCTGGGCCCAAGACCACACGACCGTGCCTCCCGTCCTACTAGAACACGGTCGTCTCTCGACTTACACAGCCGTGCCTCATTCAACAGGATTGAACACGGCCTGGCCACGACTTACACGGGCGTGTGCCATGGCCGTGTCCCTGTCGCAGGAAAGAGTAATTCATTTGGATTTGGATACTTAGGGGCGAAGAAATATATTTTGAAAGCCTATATAAACCCCCTAAGTATAACCTGAAAGGGGGCGGTTAGCTAGGCCAAGAAGCCGAGCCAGAAAGGTCAGATTTGTGGAGGATCACTCGAGGATAGCCAGTTGATCCATCTCAAGAAGCTGGAATTCTACTCAAGACGGTGGATCTCTCCTTCAATTCCTTCGGGGGTTTTAGGGATTTCTTATGTTTTGTTTTATCTTTTCTTTTGAGATGTTCTCTTTTGTTATTATGAACTAAACCCTTTAGATACTTGAAGGGGATGAAACCTAAGACGAATCTTGTTATCGTTTGCTAAACTATATGATAAATATTTGACTTGTTCTTAATTATGTGTGCTTAATTCTTGTGTTGATATTTCCGGGATATTTTGATATTTCCAGGATATTAATCCAAGTATGATGTGCTTAGGTGGAGGAGCAAAAGTCCCTGCTTAAGAGTAGATCTACCACAATTACGTGGAGTTTATCGCGCGCCTAGAGATAGGGTGACGAGATTTTGCCGGATTAGGGTGAAACCTAATATGGGAGTCCATAGATCGAGTTAATGAGATTCTAGGGGTTTTAATTAGAAATAGATTTCAATTAATCAACCTATGGTTAGACGTTATTTTCTTCGAGAGAGGGTTTAATATAACTTAGGGAATCGTACGGATCAAGTCAAGTGAATACATCATCTGGTTCGGAGTTAGATAACATGTGAAGTCTAGGTGGATTCTTCCTAAGGGTATCGTCTTAATCAATTGGTTTTTCTTCCAAGTTATTTTTCCCCAAATTCATTCTCTTTTTGTCTTTGCGTCTTTAGTTTAGATTAGATAAACATTCACTTAAATTCTTAGGCTAAATAATAGAAAGAGAGTTAGTATTAGTACTTTTGGTTCCTTTGGGATTCGATATTCCGGTCTTGCCTAAACTATACTACTGTTCGATAGGTGCGCTTGCCTTAAAAATCGTTGTTAGAGTTAGTTTCCAGGTTTGATAATTCTCATTATAAATTTTAAAGTTCTGATTTCGACGATCAAGTTTTTGACGCCGTTGCCGGGGAACTGAAATATTAAGAACGCTTAATTTTTATTACTTTAGCCATATTTATTATTTTTTTATTTTTTCAATTAAATTTTATTTTTCTAAATTTTCTTTCTTCTTTTTTTTTGTCCCTTTCAGGTACCTCTCGTTTATGACTAGAAGGAACCCGGCAGGATCATTACTTTACGACAGTGATATTAAAGGTACCATTTGTAGAAATCGCAGAGAGATAAGGCGAAGCTTAAAGTACATAGAAGAAGAGCAAGAAGCCGAAATAAATACCATAGAAGAGATGGCAGAGAATAATCCACCACCTCCAGAGATGGTCGAACATCATGCTCTATGTACTAGGTATGATTATGCTAAACCTAGTTTAACAGGAACTGGGTCTAGTATTGTTAGGCCTACTATTGTTGCAAATAATTTTGAACTAAAACCTAACACTATACAGATGATACAACAGTTTGTTCAGTTTGATGGTTTGCAGGATAAGGATCCTAACACACACTTAGCAAATTTCCTAGAATTTTGCGATACCTTCAAGATAAATGGCGTTTCTGATGATGCCATCTATCTTTGGTTATTTCCCTTTTCCCTGAGAAATAAAGCCAAACAGTGGTTACATTCTCTTCCACGAGGATCAATCACACATGAGATCAAATGACTGAAAAATTTTGATTAAAATATTTTCCACCGGCCAAAACGGCCAAATTAAGGAATGATATCTCTTCTTTTGTGCAAATAGATTCAGAGACATGATACGACGCATGGGAGAGATACAAAGATTTGTTAAGGAGGTGCCCACACCATGGACTATCATTGTGGCTACAGGTCCAAACTTTTTACAACGGTGTGAACCCTTCAACAAGGCAGCTAATCGATTCAGCTACCGGTGGAACCCTGAACAACAAAACTCCTGAAGCAGCCTACGAGTTTATAGAGGAGATGTCACTGAATAACTATCAGTGGCAAGTTACAAGGACAAGGCCAACCAAAGCAGCCGGAGTTTACAACATTGATGTAGTAACCGCGCTATCAAATCAGGTAGAATTGTTACTTAAAAAAATTGATAATTTCTATGGTTCTTCGCAGGCACATCCAGTTATGCAGTGCGACGCAAGTGAAGGAGTGGTGAATCCTGAGTACCCACCCTACGGACAGGGCATGGAGAGCTACCAGATGAACTATATGGGTAATAATTTCCGATCTAACAATAACCGTTATAGTAATACTTATAATCCAGGTTGGAAGAACCACCCAAATTTCTCATGGGGTGGTCAAAAAAATCAGAGGCAACAACCATCCCAAAACTTCCAACAATAGCCCTACCCACAGGAAAAGAAGCCGAACCTTGAAGAGGTGCTAACAAACTTCATAACAGCCTCAGAAACCCGTTTCCAGAGGATAGAAACAAAACTTGAGGCATTATCACAGGAACTCAAGGATCAAATCGGGCAATTTACTAGGTTAGTTTCGGAAATACGGTTCGAAACCTTATCTAGGGAAAAAGAGCAGGTCCAGGCAGTGACACTAATAAGTGGAAAGGAGTTAATCGAAAAAAAGAAGGAGGTACCACATGATCCCAATGAGGCAAAGATAATCCGACCTACGAGGAAACTAAACCAACAATCCCGTATTCAACAAAGTTGAAGAAAGACCGCTTAGACGCACAATATGGTAAATTTCTTGAACTTTTCAAACAGCTACATATTAACTTACCTTTTGTTGAAGCTATTTTGCAGATGCCAACGTATGAAAAATTTTTAAAGGAGCTTCTAACAAATAAAATGAAGTTTGAGGAAATTTCAACAGTAGAACTTAATGAGGAATGCTCAACTATCACCCAAAACAAGCTACTAGCCAAATTGAAAGATCCAGGAAGTTTTACTATCCCTTGTTTAATTGGTAGTTTGAACATAGAAAAAGCATTAGCTGACTTAGGTGCAAGCATTAATCTAATGCATTATAAAATGTTTAAGCAACTTGGTCTCGGGGAACCAATACCCATTAGGATGAGTATTCAGTTAGCTGACAGATCTGTTAAGTATCTTAGGGGAATTACTGAAGATGTTCTGGCAAAAGTAGATAAATTTATATTTCCTGTTGATTTTGTTGTGCTTGTTATGAATGAGGACGTAGAGGTGCCTTTAATTTTGGGGCAACCCTTTCTAGCTACTGCTAGGGCTGTCATTAATGTTGGTGATGGTAAACTCGCATTAAGAGTAGGAGATGAAGAAATTGTGTTCCAAATTTATGATGCCATACGTTATTCTAGAGAACAAGATGATTCTTGTTACTTTGTTGATGCCACTGATCACATTTTTTAATAATCTTTGTAGGAAATCATGCACAGTGACACGATGGAACTGTGTCATTCACAAGATGAGGGGAATGATGATGACACCGATGAAGAGAATCCCAATGCATCACCTTCTAGACAGATGAAAATAGAGGACATTAAGGTTAATGATGAATTAAAACAAAAACCCTCTATTGATGAGCCACCCAACCTAGAACTAAAACAATTACCAAAGCACTTAGAATATGCATTCCTAAGGGATAATTCTACGCTACCAGTAATCATCTCTTCGGAACTAGGACCCTAGGAGAAAGAAGAGTTGCTAAGGGTACTAAGGAAACACAAAAGGGCTATAGCGTGGAAAATGTCGGACATTAAAGGAATAAGCCCATCATTTTGCACCAACAAAATTTTAATGGAAGATGAGTATAAACCGTATGTGTAACCTCAAAGACGGTTAAACCCCAATATGAAAGAAGTCGTCAAAGCCGAGGTAATTAAACTTCTAGATGCAGGAACAATTTATCCTGTTTCTGACAGCACTTGGGTAAGTCCTGTGCAAGTAGTTCTGAAGAAAGGAGGCATGACTGTGGTAACCAACGAAAAGAATGAATTGATCCCCACCAGGACAGTCACAGGTTGGAGATTCTGTATAGACTATAGGAAGCTGAATGACGCAAACAGAAAGATCACTTCCCTCTACCCTTTATTGATCAGATGTTAGAAATGTTGTCTGGGCATATGTACTACTACCACTTGGACGGCCTCTCCGGCTACTTCCAAATCCCAATAACACCTGAAGATCAAGAGAAGACAACATTTACATGCCCATACGGTACTTTTGCTTATCATAGAATGCCTTTTGGATCATGTAATGTTCCTGCTACTTTTCAGTGCTGCATGTTGGCCATCTTTGATGAACTTGTGGAAGACATTATGGAGGTATTTATGGACGACTTCTCGGTGTTCGGTAATTCTTTCCACCTTTGCCTTAAAATTTAGAACAAGTTCTAATAAGATGTGAGGGGACGAATCTTGTCTTGAGTTGGGAAAAATGTCACTTTATGGTTAGAGAAGGGATTGTGCTAGGACATAAGATTTATAGTAAAGGGGTTGAGGTAGATAAAACAAAGATTGAAACCATAGAAAAATTACCTCCCCCTAGTTCAGTTAAAGTTATTAGAAGCTTTTTAGGACATGCTGGATTTTACAGAAGATCCATTAAGGATTTTTCTGAAATAGCTAAGCCTTTAACAAAATTACTAGAAAAAGATGTTCCTTTCAATTTCGATCAGGAATGTTTAGAAGCATTCAATGTTCTCAAGGATAAACTAATAAATGCCCCGATTATAACTACACCTGATTGGAATTTACCCTTTGAACTAATGTGTGATGCAAGTGATTTTGCAGTAGGTGTAGTTGTGGGACAACGAAGAGACAAGCAATTTTCAGCCAATTTATTATGCTAGCAGAACATTGGCACCCGCACAAGAAACTATACCACCACAGAGAAAGAATTGCTAGCTATAGCTTTTGCTTTTGACAAATTTAGGCAATATTTAATATTATCTAAAGTTGTTGTTTACTTTGATCATTCAGCTCTTCGTTGTCTCTTAACTAAACCTGATGCAAAACCTCGACTCATACGTTGGATCTTACTCTTACAGGAATTTGATGTGGAAATACAGGATAAAAAGGGAGCTGAAAACCTTGCAGCAGATCACCTCTCCAGACTTGAGAACCCACATATCGAAGAGCTTGACGAAAATGAGATAAACGACTCGTTTCCTGAAGAACAACTCTTTTCTACAACCAACTTTGAGGTACCATGGTTTGCAGATATTGCAAATTATTTAGCTGCTAACATCTTACCACAAAGGTTAACACATCATCAAAAGAAACGATTCTTTGCTAATGCAAAAAACTATTTTTGGGAAGACCATTTTCTTTTCCGCATATGTGCAGATCAAGTAATTCAGAGATGCGTTACAAGGGCGGAAGCAAGTAAAATCCTGGAACACTGCCATTCAAGATCTTCAGAAGGACATTACAGCGAGATTAAGGCAGCACACAAAATACTCGAATCTGGATTTTATTGGCGAACTCTTTTCAAAGATGCCAACAGGTATGCTGCTTCATGTGATAAATGCCAAAGATCAGGTAATATTTCTAAAAGCGATGAAATGCCTCAAACATATATGTTATCATGTGAAATATTTTATGTATGAGGTATTGACTTTATGGGTCTGTTCCCTTGTTCATTTGGAACTAAATACATCTTAGTAGCGGTTGATTACATGTCAAAATGGGTGGAGGCCCAAGCTTTACCTACTAACGATGCTAAAGCTGTAGTAAAGTTTCTTAAGAAACTTTTCTCTCGTTTTGGAATACCTAGAGCAATCATCAGCGATAGGGGTACTCACTTTTGCAATACTCAATTTGAAAAATTCTTAAGAAAATATGGAGTACACCACAGAACAGCTACCCCTTATCATCCCCAAACCAGTGGGCAAGTGGAAGTGGCAAATCGAGAGCTTAAGCGAATCCTAGAGAAAACGGTTGAATCAAATAGGAAGGATTGGGCAGTAAAGGTAGATGATGCCTTATGGGCCTATAGAATAGCATTGAAAACCCCTCTAGGGACATCCCCGTATAAACTCGTATACGGAAAGAGTTTTCATCTACCATTTGAGTTAAAACAGAAAGCCTACTGGGTGATAAAATTCTTGAATTACAATATCAAAACTCCAGGTGAGAAAAGGATGATGCAGTTAAACGAATTGAATGAATGGCGAACTGAGGCCTATGAGAATTCATGGCTATATAAGGAGGCAACAAAACGACGCCATGATGCTCGTTTAAAACAATCAAAGAAATTCGAAGTAGGAGACTTAGTCCTGCTGTATAATTCAAGGCTCAAACTATTTCCTGGAAAGCTAAAATCAAGGTGGTTAGGACCATTCGTGATAAAATCTATTTTTCCTTACGGTACAGTCGAGGTAACACATCCAACTCAAGGAACATTCAAGGTAAATGGCCATCGACTGAAAATTTATAATGGTGAGGATTTCAAGGAATCAAGAGAGGAGCTTCAGCTCCGTGAATCTTCTTTTAGAAATGAAAACAGGGTAAGTCTAGCTTAAGACTTTAAACAAGCGCTTCTTGGGAGGCAACCCGAGCACTAACTCTACTAACCACATTAATTTTCGAATTTTAATTTTTCAAACTAACCGATGCAGGAAAGTGCAAGTTTCAGACCACACGGCCTTACACACGGGCGTGCCTATGGCCATGTGGTCGCCATGGGAAAGAAAACGAGCATGCAGGTAGACGTGCAAAAAGAAGAAGAAAAATTTTCCCAACACGGGCTGCAATAAAAAGACCACGGCCGTGTGAAGCGACCGTGGTCTAGCCTGAGTAAACGAACACGGGCACAAGCCACGCCCGTGCATACCAACCGTGTGCAACACTGACTATATGTACACGGGCGTGGCAAACGTAGCACGGGCGTGGAAGAAGCGAACACAATCGCACACGCCCAGGGAACACGGGCATGGCCAACATAGCAAACGTGCCCAAATTTGAAAACACGTGAAAAACACGGGCTGAAAAACACACACACGGGCGTGGCACTTGCCCGTGCCCCCACCCCTATTTAAGCAAATTAACTGCTCATCTTCCCACAAATCAACCCTAAACCAATTTCTCAGCCTCTTTTCTCCCAAATCCGACCACACCCACGCCCTCAACCTTCCCAAAACTCCTTTCCCTTCCTTTCTCTCCAAAAACCATACAAAAAACCGTGCCCACGCCTTCGCCACTGCCATGCTGCAGCAACCCACGCCCTCGCCACAGACGTGCACCTATAGAAAAAATCACAGCACCACCGTGCTCAGCCTGTGTTCCTTCAATTCACACCACCACAACCCCTGGTGATCGCTGCAAATCAGAGCTTTAAATATTTATAAAAGAATGATCAAACCTGGAGACTAACTCTGACAACGATATTAAGGCAAGTGTACCTATCGAACAGTAGTATAGCTTAGGCAAGACCGGTTATCGAACCCAAAGGAACTAAAAGTATTAATACTCAATTTCTTTTTATTATTTAGCCTTTAAAGTTAGAGTGAAGATTACTTTTGACGAAGACTAAACTAAAGACACAAAGACAAAAAGGACGAATAGGAAAATAACTTTGAAGGGAAACTCAGTTGATTACGATGATACCCTCAGGAAGAATCCACCTAGACTTCACTTATTAGTTAACCCTAAATTATATGATTTCTTTTACTTAGCTTGATCCGTAAGACTCCCTAACCTATATTAAACCCTCTCTCAAGGCGAATAACGTCTAACCCTAGGTTAATTAGTGGAACTCTCATTCGCTTATAATAACCCCCTAGGATAGCAGTAAATTGATTAATGGACTTTCATATTAGGTTTCACCCTAATCTAGAAAAATCTCGTAACCCTATCTCTAGGCGTTCGACCAACTCCGCTTAATTATGTTAGATCTACTCTTAAGCAGCGTCTATTCGTCCTCCACCTAAGCACATCAGATTTGGATTAAGTAACATAATTAAGAACAAACTAAGTAATTTATCATATAACTGAAAAGTCAAATAAAAAGATTCATCTAGGTTTCATCCCCTTCAGGTTTCTGAGGGGTTTAGTTCATAATGAATAAACAAAACATCGCAAGAGAAAAGATAAAACAAAACATAAGAAAATCCTAAAACCCCCTGAAGGAATTGAAAGAGAATTCCGCTGTCTTGAGTATAATTCCGGCTTCTTGGGATGGATCAACTGGCTACCCTCGCGTTTTTCCCAAACTCTGACCTTCTCGACTTGGCTCTTTGGCCTAGCTTTCGATTCCCTTTCAAAGGTGGTACTTGGGGGATATATATAGGCTCTTGGAACGCGATTCTTTCTCCCTAAGTATACTTTTCTGACTGAAATTGCTCTTTCCAGCGACAGAGGCACGGCCATGGCACACGCCCGTGTGGATCTAGACCTGACCGTGTTCTGATTTCTTTAATGAGGCACGGCCGTGTGTGACGGGGTTGAGGTCGTGGTTTAGGTATTCGTCGAGGCACGGCCGTGTAGACTTTGGGCCAGGCCGTGTCAATTTCATGTTAAGGCTCATTTACTCCGTTTTAGGTCCGTTTTGTGTTCTTTTCATCCTCGGGTGCTTTTCTAGGTATAAGACATGAAAAAAAAGGATTAAAAGCACCTTTTTATATAAATCGAGGGATAAATCATTCAAAAGCATACTAAATGTGGGATTAAAATATGTTACTTTTACGGTTTATCAAATACCCCCACACTTAAGCTTTTGCTTGTCCTCAAGCAAAATTCTTAACTTACAATTAAAACGAACTTTCCCTGATTCACAATTTCTATCAACAATGTCTTATCATAATTCATATATAATTTATACATGGATAATTTAACTCAAAGAGTCCTAAAGATTAAAACGCGATAAGTCATGATTTTGTTCCTCGAAAACATAGGTGTCTCCCCTCTTTTAAATAACTACATTTTCTATTCAAAAAGTGTTTAAGGGTCAAAATTAAGCACTCATAAGTCGAACATGAAAAGTTAATCCCATAGGCTTGCCTTAACCACATCCTATGTTTGACCTAATACATATAAACCAACCACTTTATACGTGGATATAACTATCACGACTAGAATATGCAACCCAAGATTCACATAGCCTATAATATCATTCGTGTATATTATAAGAGATTCTTTATCCAAATGTCCCCGCACCCTATTCGACATTTCAAACCACAAATATTAACATAAAATCATTCAAGCCAACTCTTGCATACATCGAATACAAACACCTAGAAATTTTGCACTTTCACTTTAAATAAACATCAAAACTGAATTCACCCATAAACCAAGATAACATCATTTAGCCATTTTCGCATGGCATAAATACACATATATACACCAATTGAAACCAAATCAAAATATATCTTAGCCTATACATGCCACAATAGACAGAGTTTACTACTACAAAAGTGTACCAAAAGAGATGATAGTACGGAGAGCTTCCGAAGTGAATCCCGAGCACAAAATGAGCTTCCAAAAGTAACCTACGCGTTTAGAGAATAACCAAAACACAGAGTAAGCTTTCATAGCTTAGTAAGAATTAAGCAATTAGTTTTCATTCCTACATACCTGTTTAAATAAGATAACTAAATGAATAAGTAAATAATTAATCCTATTTATTCGTCACTATTTGTCTGAATAACTAAAGCTTCAAGGGTTGAATACATAGCCCCGATCCAAATAATTTACATACATAGTATATATTCAACGAGTATTCAACTTACACATCAATTCCTATCACTATTAAATTTATAGAGATAATGCTTACCTCTAGGTTACTTACCAATCCCAAACTTTGCCATTCATGTATATATATAAGATATTATTCTCGATCTCTATTGCATGCTTATTTGCATATATAATAGGAGTCTTTAGACGAACTTCTCACCTGCGCATTTTTAATAGGATTAAGCAACGTCTCACACTCTTAGAGTGATTACTTAATTTTTTTCTTGTAACGTATCGCTCACATAGAGCCGTTACTTCATACCTCTCGTAACGTATCGCTCACATAGAGCCGTTACTTCATACTTATCGTAACGTATCGCTCACATAGAGCCGTTACTTCGTACTTATCGTAACGTATCACTCACATAGAGCTGTTACTTCAGGGTTCCGTAATGTATCGCTCACATAGAGCTGTTACTTAAGAATTTGCTCGTATAATAATCATCGAACCATTTCACTCACCCATGCTTCTCAAAACTTGTTATCTATTTGACATGCATACGATATATATATATATATAATTACCATCCACTTCACACAAGAACATACACATATACATCAAGGTAGTAATTATCTCAAGTCCTCTATTGCATTCGGCCTAAGCTATATCAAGCCATCAACAACTCTATTTAGTATGCCGAATCTCATTATAATGTTACTATTAATAGTTCCTATTTCATGCACCTAATATAATATCCAAGTACCATCACCTTCGATCATCTTTTATCAATTTCATATAAGTATACACATATATAATTTCGATAATACCTCCAAACATACTTTCACCATTCAACTTAAACTTGAAACAAAGTATAAATTCAATTCAAATTTATTGCTTAAAACTTACCTCGATGATTGACCAATTAAGCTTCCCGGCTACTCATCTAGTTTAGCTTTCCCTCAATTCGTTTCCAAATCTTTCCTTCTTTGATCTAAAACCGAATTTAAAAGAGCCTATTCAATTGAATTTCATTCATCGCCATTCGAAATATTTAAGCATACTATTTTTCCAATCTATCATTCATAATTTAGAACTTTTACAAATTAGTATTGGATCTTTTCATTCATTCAAACCCCTACAAATAAATATAAAATTTTTATACACTCTTTTATCAAAAGTCGAATACTCCCCAAGTTAATCAATCTCATCATAATATTAAAAATAATTCATAACATGTAATTTACCAAATTTACGATTTACCCCTCTAATTTCACTTTCTTTTAATTTAATCCCTAAGAGATAAACGCAATAATTTCATAAAATTCAAACAAGTCCTTCAAGGGTCGAATTCTCCTTATTCCTAGTTGAGTCCATATAAGCCATTTATTTAGCATTCTTACCCTCAACTATTTATTCACCTAAATTAGACCTTCTCACATTCATTTAATCCAAATTCCTATTGCTACCCGTTAGAGTCTACCATGCTTAGCATCTCTTTTTCATCAAATCTCATGCATATCAAAGAATTCTCCCATGGCCGAACCTAACACAAGCTCCAAACCTCAAAATTTCCACATGTAACTTATAGAACTCAAGATAACTAGCACAACCAAACAAGAATTTAAAAAACTTTAGCCTTGTTTACTCACCTTAGGGAGACATGCAACAAAGCTGAAACTAAGGAGCTTAGTTATCTTCTCTTCTTCCCTTTGTTTTGTGGAGAAGATGATGATAGTGGAAAGGTAATGTTTTTGTTATTTTATTACTATTATTTCATTATCATATTTCTTTAATGGAAGCCATCCCACTATCTAAATATAATAATATTATAAAATATGACATGCACACCAAATCCATAGTCATTGTCGTCCACTAGGAAGCAATTGTGGTTAAATTGTCACTGAAATCCTATGCAAAAGTGAACTAACCAATTTGGCCCCTAATTCCTACAATAGCTATTTTCATATTTGTTCAATATTAATCTTTTTAAAAAAAAAATAGTCACTCAAACATACATATAATTTCACAATATTGAAACACATGCTCACACGCATAATTCAGGTATCAAATAAATTATTCAAACATTTCCAAATTTGGAGATCGTGGTCTCGAAACCACTTCTCCAATCAGGGTCACATTCGGGCTGTTACAATTGGGACCAAAGGAACTATTTGGCTTAAGAAGAGAAATAAAAGGATGACAATGAAGGAGCAGCAAGGTTTCGGCTATGGTGGAAATCACAAGACAAAGGTTCAGCAATAACGGGCTTCAAGAGAAGTCAGCTTGTGGTGAAGAAGAAAAGTAGGAAGAAAGAAAAGACAAGAAGAAAGTGAAGGTTGAAGTTTCGGCTATCAACTTAATGGAGAAGAGAAAAGAATTGGGAAGTAAAGAGGGTAATCACTTTACAGTTTCGGTAAAGAGAAGAGAGTAGAAGAGAGGTACAAAAAGTTTCAGCCAACACCATGTTTAAGAGAAGAGAAGAAAAATGACTTGAGTATTTTCGCACTAGCAATAATGAGCTGACAAACAAAGACCCCTTACTTGAGTTACCGAAACTAAAATGCAAAAACACCAAAGTCACTAGCTTGGAAATTAGGCACACATTCACAAAGCCCCAAATCGAAACACTCACACATAAGACCCTTTCATGACCGAAATTCTCCCCTCCAGGACCCCCACATTTGGCCAACACCTCCACCACACTCCAAATCCTTTGTTTTACTCTACCAATTGCTCCCCATCACCCATTCAAACTGATTTGACCACTTCAACTCCCCTATCACTTCTCATCCATCCATTTCAAATTCATTTGACTCATTCAAACTCCTCTTAGAAGAGTCCCAGTCGAATACTACCTCCTCCTCTCCCTGAGCACAAATATTAAAGCTTTAGATGCTACAGGTGGGATTCGAACTCCTTCCCCATTGCTCCACTAATGACGCCACCTCCACTTGGACATAAGCTTCTTTGTGTCAACAAGCATACGCAAATAATCTTAAGGCCTGCGTACACCAGCTCTCCCCCCTTAAGACCAAATACCACAATTTCACCAAGGCTCTGGCTTGAACCTAAGCCTCACCAGGACCCCCAAACACACCAAAAGAACATGCTAAACGAGCCAAACACACAGAATAGCATAAAATGCATAACCCCTACTTCTAGGATGTTACATTTTGCCTATAGAGTCTATCGAATTTGTTATAAAAGTATCGAACCCCTTAGGTAAAAGTGTCCTGGTTGACAAAGTATGCAAGAACTGTCCCTTAATGTTTCGAGATGTCTATTTTCCTGCTGATCTGCTACTATTACCATTTGATGAGTTTGATATCATTCTGGGTATGGATTGGTTGACATTGCATGATGCTGTTGTGAACTACAAAAGAAAGACTATTGGTTTGAGATGTTCGAATGATGAAATAGTTCAGGTTGAGTCTAGTGATTTGAATAGTTTGCCTGTGATTGTTGTTTCATGCGATGTCAAAGTCTTAAAATTTATATAAAGAATGATCGAACCTAGAAACTAACTGTGACAATGATTTGAGGCAAACGTACCTATCGAACAGTGGTATAGTTAAGGCAAGACCGAATTGTCGAACCCTAAGGAACCAAAAGTACTAATGCTAACTCTCTTTTCATTATCTAGCCTAAGAATTAAGGGAATTGTTAATCTAATCTAAAATTAACTAACTACTAAATTAAAGACTCTAAGACAAAGAAGAATGAAATTGGAGAATATCTTTTAGGAAAAACCGATTGATTAAGACGACACCCAAGGAAGAATCCACCTAGACTTCACTTGTTATCTAATTCTGAACCAGACGATTTATTCATTTGACTTGATCCATAAGATTCCCTAAGTTATATTAATCCCCCTCTCGAGGCAACTAACGTCTAACCCTAGGTTGATTCATTGAGTCGCTTTCTAATTAAAACCCCTAGAATTGCATTAACTCGATCTATGGACTCCCATATTAGGTTTCACCCTAATCCGGCAAAATCTCGTCACCCTATCTCTAGGCGTGCGATCAACTTTGCTTAATTATGCTAGATCTACTCTTATGCAAGGACTTTTGCTCCTCCACCTAAGCACATCACACTTGAATTAATATCCCGGAAATATCAACACAATAATTAAGAACACAAAATTAAGAACAAATCAAATATTTATCATATAGTTCAGCAAACGATAACAAGATTCATCTTAGGTTTCATCCCCCTCAGGTATCTGAGGGTTTAATTCATAATAATAATAGAAAACATCTAAGAAGAAAAGATAAAACAAAACATAAGAAATCCCTAAAACCCCCTGAAGGAATTGAAGGAGAAATCCTTTGTCTTGAGTATAACTTCGGCTTCTTGAGATGGATCAACTGGCTATCTTTGAGTAAATCCCCCTTTATTGGTGATACTTAGGGTGTTTATGTAGGCTTCGGAATGTGTTTCTTTGCCTCTAAGTATCCTAATCAGAGTAAAATTTTGCTTTGCCATGATAGGGACACACCCATTGCACACGCCCGTGTGAATCGTGGCCAGGCCGTGTTCGACATTGTTGAATGAGGCACGGCCGTGTGGTCTTGGGCATAGGCCGTGTCGATTTCGTGATATGGCCCATTTGCTCCATTTTGGGCCCGTTTCTCGTTCTTTTCATCCTTTGGTGCTCTTCTGGGTAGAAAACATGAAAACAAAGGATTAAGAGCACCAAATTACACAATTCAAGGCTTAAATCATCCAAAAGCATGCTAAATGTGGGCCTAAAATATGTTACTTTTACGGTTTATCAGCCTGCTGTGATATCTATATTAAAAGATCATAGTTATATGAATGAGGCATATAAAGCCTACTTTGCTTATGTAACTGACTCGAAAGTATTTGAAAAGAAAATTGAATCAGTGCCAGTCGTTTGTGAGTTTCCTGATGTATTCCCTGAAGAATTACCGGGATTACCTCTAATCGTGAAGTTAAATTTAGTATTAATCTGTTGCCCAGTATGACACCTATTTCGATAGCCCCGTATAGAATGGCACCAATGGAGTTGAAAGAGTTAAAAGTCACAGTTGCAAGAATTAACAGATAGAGGGTTTGCAAGGCCAAGTTTCTCACCTTGGGGTGCTCTTGTTCTATTTGTAAAAAAGAAAGATGGCACAATGAGAAAGTGCATTGACTATCGTCAGTTGAACAAAGTGACAATAAAGAACAAATATCCGTTACCTAGGATTGACGATCTATTTGAACAGCTAAAAGGAGCCACTGTGTTTTCAAAGATAGATCTGAGATTAGGATACTACCAGTTGTGAGTAAAAGATTCAGACATTCTGGAAACTGCTTTCAGAACAATGTACAGGCATTATGAGTTTTTAGTTATGCCTTTCGAATTAACGAATGCTCCTGCTGTCTATATGGATCTGATGAACAGAATTTTTCGACCGTACCTAGATCGATTTGTTGTTGTATTTATTGATGATATTTTGATTTATTCTCAAGATGAAACTGAACATGTGGAACATCTGAGAATTTGCAAACTCTAAGAGAAAAGAAATTGTAAGTGAAATTCAGTAAACGTGAATTCTGGTTGCATGAAATCAGTTTTTTGGGACATATTGTATCCGCATCTGGAATAAGAGTGACCCGAGTAAAATTTCTGCTATTCTGGAATGGAAACCTCCGAAAAATGTCTCCGAAGTCTGTAGCTTTTTGGGACTCGTTCGTTATTATCGTTGGTATAGAAAAGGATTCTCAACGATAGCTAGTTCGTTAACTAAACTGCTTCAGAAAGATGTTAGATTTGAATGGTCCATTAGATGTCAGAAAAGTTTTGATCAGTTGAAAGCCCTTCTCACCGAAGCTCCAGTTTTAGTACAGCCAGAATCTTGTAGAGAATTTGTAATATACAGTGATGCTTTGTTAAATGGTCTGGGGTGTGTTTTGATGCAAGAAGGCAAAGTTATAGCTTATGCCTCGAAACAACTAAAGCCGCTTGAAAATAATTATCTGACACACGACCTTGAGCTAGTTGCAATTGTATTCGCATTAAAGATTTGGCGTCATTATTTATCCGGTGAGAAATGTCATGTGTTTTCAGATCATAAAAGTCTAAAATATCTGATGACTTAAAAAGATTTGTATCTGTAACAGAGAAGATGGTTAGAATTGTTAAAAGACTACGAGCTTGTGATAGATTATCATCCGGGGAAAGCAAATGTCGTAGCCGATGCACTGAGTCGAAAATCACTATTTGCGTTGTGTGCTATGAATGCTCAATTAGATCTGTCTAATGATAGTTCAATGATAGCTGAATTGAAAGAAAATCCGTTGTTTTTACAGCAGATATGTGATGCTCAAAAAGTTGATAATGAAATAATAGCGAGACGAGCTCAGTGTGATTCGATCTCTGATTCTAAATTTCAAGTCGGTGATGATGATTGCTTGAGATTTCGAGATTGAATTTGTGTTTTGATAAACCCAGAGTTGATTCAGTTGATCTTGAAGTAAGCTCATAACAGTCGGTTATCTGTTCATCCGAGAAGTACAAAAATGTATCAGGATTTGAAGCAACACTATTGGTGGTCTAGAATGAAACGAGATATATCTGATTTTGTATCGAAATGTTTAGTCTGTCAGCAAGTTAAAGCCGAACATCAGCTTCCATCTGGGTTGCTACAACCGATTTTGATTCCTGAGTGGAAATAGGATAGAGCAACTGTAACACCCCAAACCCAGTCAAACGCTACGACCGAATCTGGCGTGCTATAGGGAAGAAAGTTCAAAATCAACACCATGAGTTGAGAAAAATTTTGCACATTAAACCGCCTTTGGTGAAGATTTAAATTCAGGTTTCGAAATCCAAAGTCGAAATTTAAAAAAAATTAATGAGCGATCAATTGAAAACATCATTTCATCTTTGTATGTAAAATTTGAGTTAAATTGTAACTAAAACCCGATCTTAATCAACCAATTATAAAATCTTAAAATTTAAAATTTTTAACTTTAGAAAAACACCCACTTAGATTATTTATCAGGCATGCCATAACAATTAAAATAAAGTAGTAAGAATAAAACCAAATTAATGATTAAACGGCCTTATTACAATACCAAAATCCAAATTAAAGTGGTAATAATCCGAAATAAATATTAAAGATAAAGTTACTTAAAACATTATGCATGGCCACCTCGAGTCCACCTCGGCTCCATATCCGCGGTCTAAGGATTACCTGCAAAATTCAGCAGAAGGGGGTGAGTCACCGAGACTCAGTGTGTAAATCCCCGTCTCAATGAGCTTCGGCCTCTCACACAAATTCATATATTAAGTATGGATGTAATGCAACCCAACCAACCTATTATGTCCAACCACCATATCTCCGGAATCTACCCATTATCTGTGGCACCTAGCCACTGGTGGTACCTAACCACTGGTGGTTCCAAACCACTGGTGACAAATGTCACAAAATATAATACGTGGGGCCAACCTACTTGTGGTACCAAACCACTGGTGACAATCCCTTAATAAGTATATGTGGGGCCAACCCACTGTGGTACCAAACCACTAGGACGAGTCATAGAAATAATACGCATGTGGTACCAAACCACTGAGACTTAGTCACAAATGTAAAATGTGTGGCCAACCCACTTGTGGTACCAAACTACAGGTGACAGTCTAAAGGAGATCATGTTTCCTCGCTCTTCACATCAAACCCCAAATCCATGCCATGTTTAACAGTTAATATGATATGATCATGCTTTCAAATGCATAACAATCACCCACTTCAATCGTACATACTCTTACTAACAACAGGGCATAATGGAACTTACCCGAAGTCTTCGATCCAACCCACAAGGGTATATTTGTGACCAATATCGTCACTTCGGCTTTTAGAAATAACAGTTAATAACATAATTGACAAAAGAAGTGTGTGAGAGTTACACACCTAATAACATGTAATACCATGCTCTCTATGTCGACACTATTGCTAATAGGGACTACTGCTATCTGTCTACTATTCTGCTCAGAAGCCGGTCCACAACCCGGTGGCCAATCCCGAAGAGCAGACACTGCGCTCTTCTTGTACTTTGGAATGGATACCCCGTGTACCCTCTCCTCCACAACTTGACCGGTACTTGTATCCACGGAGAGAACCCTAATCAGTTACTCAAAAGAACCATTGATTGTCTAATCGAAAGATTGCTTTAGGTAGACAACACGAATATAAACTAGCCGAAATAAAAAGAAGAAGGACCCTCTTACCTTAACTTCTAACGAATAACACCAGAGGATTCGGCTTGCACTCCTGGAAAAAGGGTGATCCGATTTGGCCCTTACTCCAAATCAAATAAAGAAACGTTTAGACAGCCACAAGTGCAAATAGCTTAACCAGAATATTAAAATGTTACAAAAGAACAACCCCCTCTATTCGGCCCAAAGTGAATCATGCCCAAAAGAGGAACGAAAGTTCAACAAGAATGAAGCTTACCAAATCGACAGTTGTCCCAACAATGAATCGGCAAAACAAGGAATATTCGACACTTGATAAAAAAAATAGGAAAAGTAAGAGTTTGAAGAAAAAGAAGAAAGGTAATGGTAGTTTTGGCTAAAGAGGAAAATGGATATCTAATGGCCTTGGTAGATTCGGCTAACACAAGGTATGGATAAAGAAGAGAAAAGAGGGAGAAAAGAAGAGGGTTTCGATTTTGAGGTTTAAGAGATTGAGTAAAGTAGAAGAAGAGATTCGGCAATGGGGTGGTTTCAATGAGTTTTGGCTAAAGAAGGAGGAATAGAAAAGAGAATAAAACGAGGAGAAACATAAATGAGAAGAAAACAAAGAATGAATGAAGGTTCGGTTATGGCTTGACGAATTAGGAAAGGATATGTACAGAGAAACAAAAAGGAAATTAAGAGAATGGGGGTTTCGGCACAGATATAGGGAAGAAAAGAGAACTATTTTTCTTAACTCAAGGTGATTGCCGAAATGAAAAGAAAGAACAAGATGCACTCCAACATTCAGTTTTCTACTCACTCCCAAAAATGAAATAGCCTGAACGGCACTATACTAACCCCCATATGACCGAATACACAAAACAAAGAGAAGAACAATGCCTCAGACCTCAAGGATTTCAGGACACCCCTAAGATAACACTCAACAGAATTCTCTCCCCTCCCTACAAGTTACCCACATTCGGCCATTACTCCCACCAACCTCAAATCCCATGTTTCTCTCCTATTTTCACTCTTCCACACCCATTCAAACTTGTTGACCCATTCAAACTCCACCAACACCTCCTCACCACTCATTCAAAAACATTTGACTCGCTCAACACTCATCCATGAAGAGCCCTTGGTGCCTCCACTACTCTAGCTCCCTAGGCGCAAAAATAAAGCTTTCAAATGCTGTTATTGCGACTTGAACCTGCTCCATCATGCTCCCTTGTGGCGTCACCGACCTGAACCTTAAGTGGCACCTCCTTGCCTCCTTACCACTCCAACTCTTGTGTCATCCAACACAAACAACATCCTTTAAGACCCAACACAACTAGCTTTCCCCCCAAAAGGGCCTAAATCAGAAATTTTCAGCAAGGCTCAGACTTAACCCCAAGCCTTCCCGGGTCCCCCAAACACACCAACACATCACACAGAGCATGGCATACACACAGAAACATATCAAATACAAAGCCCCCAACTCAAGATGTTACAGTTCTACCCCCTTAAAGAAATTTCGGCCTCGAAATTACCTGGTTAAAAGAGGTGAGGATGTTGCTGTCGCATCGCCTCCTCTGGCTCCCACGTTGCTTCCTCTGAAACGTGAGTTCACCACAAAACCTTAACCAACGGAATCGTTTTCCTTCGAAATACCTTGACATCATGATCCAAGATCCGCACTGGTTCTTCTTCAAAAGACAGGTCTGGGCTTACTTCAATTTCTTCTACCGGTACCACATGAGATGGATCCGAACGGTAACGTCTTAGCATTGAAACATGAAACACATCATGGATATGACTCAACTCTGGAGGTAGCTCGAGCTGATAGGCTACTGGTCCCACACGTTTTAACACGCGATAAGGCCCGATAAATCTGGGGCTCAACTTACCCTTCCGTCCAAACCTTAGCACCTTCTTCCACGGTGACACCTTTAAGAAAACCTTGTCACCCACTACAAATTCTATGTCCTTACGCTTCAGATCGGCATAGGATTTCTGTCTGTCCAAAGCTTCCTTCAACCGAGCCCTAATTAGCTTAACCTTCTCTTCCGTCTCAGCAACCAATTCTGGGCCCAACATCTGGCGCTCACCCAACTCTGTCCAACAAGTTGGAGTACGGCACTTCCGACCATACAACGCTTCATACGGTGCCATTTGAATACTAGATTGGTAGCTGTTGTTATACGCGAATTCATCCAACGGTAGAAATTCTTCCCAACTACCTCTAAAGTCTAAGATACAGCCACTCAACATATCTTCCAAGATCTGAATCACCCTCTCCGGCTGTCCAGCAGACTGTGGATGAAACGCTGTGCTGAAATCCAACTTTGTACCCAAAGCTTGATGCAACGCCTTCCAAAATCTCGACGTAAACCTAGGGTCCCTGTCTGAGACGATAGACACTGGTACCCCGCGCAACCTCACGATCTCTGCTACATATAACTTAGCCAACTTCTGTAGAGAGTAGTTGACACGAACTGGTATGAAATGAGCAGACTTCGTCAAATGATCCACAATTACCCATACCAAATCCTTCTTAGTAGGTGTAAGGGGTAGCCCACTAACAAAATCCATCGTAATCCTTTCCCACTTCCACTGCAAAATCTTGACCGGTTGCAACAGCCCCGAAGGCAACTGATGTTCTGCTTTTACCTGCTGACACGTCAAACACTTACCCACAAATTTGGTTACTTCTTTCTTTAGACCCGGCCACCTAAACTGTTCCCGCAAATCCTGATACATCTTACTACCTCTAGGATGCATAGCGTATGGGCTGCTATGCGCTTCCTGAAGAACCTTCTACCTTAAATCCACATCTTTCGGCATGCAAACCTTCCCTCGAAAACATAAAACTCCATCGCTGTTCAAACTGTAATCCTCTACTCCACCATCCTAAACTTGCAGAAGTCGAGCACTCCAAACATCATCTGATAACTGTTTCTCTTTAATCTGACTTACCCATGTCGGCTTCACTTGCAGTTCTGCTAATAAACTTCCATCGTCGTATAAACTAAGGTGGGCAAACATTGCTCTCAAGTCTGATATTACCTTACGGCTCAACGCGTCTGCCACCACGTTAGCCTTACCCGGATGGTACTCAATCGAGCAGTCATAATCCTTCAACAGCTCGATCCACCTCCGCTGTCTTAAATTCAACTCCTTCTGAGTAAGGAGAAATTTCAAGCTCTTGTGATCCGTATAGATGATGGACTTCTCCCCATATAAATAATGCCTCCAGATCTTCAAGGTGAAAACTACTGCAGCCAACTCCAGGTCATGCGTTGGGTAATTTACCTTGTGAGATCTCAATTGTCGAGAAGCATATGCTACCACTTTCCCTTCTTGCATCAACACACATCCTAACCCTGTGTGCGACGCGTCACAGTAGACTGTAAACTCTTTCCCCGCCTCTGGCTGAATTAACATCGGCGCCTCTGTCAAAATCCTCTTCAACTTTTCAAAACTTTCCTGCTGTTTATCTGACCAAACAAATGGTACTCATTTCCGTAATAACTTGGTTAACGGTGCTGCAATCAAAGAGAACCCTTCGATAAACCTTCTATAATATCCAGCCAGCCCAAGAAAACTCTGAATCTCCTCCACAGAATTAGGTGGTTTCCAGTCCAACACAGTTTCAATTTTTCGAGGGTCAACCCTAATCCCCTCAGCTGACAGCACATGGCCCAATAAGGTAACTTTCTTTAGCTAGAACTCGCACTTACTGAACTTAGCGTACAACTACTTTTCCCTCAGAATCTGTAAAACCACCCGAAGTTGCGAATCATGCTCCTCCTCAGACCTTGAATAACCAGGATATCGTCTATAAACACCACGACGAATCGATACAGATACGGTTGAAAAACCTGGTTCATCATGTTCATAAATGCTGCTAGTGCATTGGTCAATCCAAACGACATCACCAGGAATTCATAGTGACTATAGCGTGTACGAAACACCGTCTTATGAATATCCACCTCCTTGACCTTAAGCTGATGATAGCCCAACCTCAAATCTATCTTGGAGAAGACTGATGCTCCCTTAAGTTGGTCGAACATGTCATCTATCCTCGGCAACGGATACTTATTTTTGATCGTCAACTTATTCAACTGACAATAATCAATGCACATTCGCATTGATCCGTCCTTCTTCTTAACGAATAGCACTGGCGCTCCCCAAGACAACACGCTTGGTCGGATAAAACCCCGATCTAACAATTCCTGAATCTGTGCTTTCAGCTCCACTAACTCCTTCGGCGCCATTCTATATGGGGCAATAGACACTGGCGCTGTTCCCGGTAGGAGATCAATACCAAACTCCACCTCGCGATTCGGAGGTAATCCTGGAAGCTCTTTTGGGAAAACATCAGAAAATTCCTTTACCGTTTGAACATTCCCTGCAGTTGATTCCTTGACCTCCAAAGCACAAACATAAGCTATAAATGCCTTACATCCTTTTCTCACCATTCTCTCAGCCTTCAAAACGGATACCACATTAGATAGGTAATTCCTTCTCTCACCGATCACCATCACCTCTTCACCCTTGAAAGTTCTTAACCCCACACGCTTGGCGGCACAGTCCAAATTTGCCTGATACTTCACTAGCCAATCCATACCCAATATCAAATTGAACTCCCAGAACGACAGTTCCATCAGATCAGCCGAAAAAACTACCCCTTGAACTTCTAGAGGTACACCTCTAAAAAGTTTGTTCACCATTACAGATTGTCCAAGTGGGCTAATTACAGTCATCTCCCTAGAAGAAGTCTCAGAGTCTAAATTCAGAGTTCCCGATATAGTACTGGCAACATAAGAGTGTGTCGAACCAATATCAATCAAAGCAGTATAAGGTAATCCATAAATTAGGAACGTACCAGTTATGACGTCCGGTGTGTCGCCCTCCTCTCGGCGCCTAGCTGCATAGACCAACCCAGGCTATCTTGCGTCTGTATTCCTAGCACCTCTGCCCAGTGCTCCACGGCCCCGACCGAAACCATTACCTCCTCTGGCTGGACCACGACCCCTCTGCGGTTGCTAACCATCTCTTCTGAATTGTGCACGTCCTTGACCCTCTGATTGTTCCCTGACTGGCCTCCGTGGGCAATCTTTTATCCGATGATCCATAGCCACATCTGAAACATCCTCTATTACTTGCCCAACACTCCCCCGAATGAAATTTCCCGCATCGAGTACACTGCGGTGGCCACTGAACAACAACAGGCTTCACAGCTTGACTCGGCCCGCCTACTCTATACCTCTTCTGAAAAACCCTAGTAGACCCTGATGGCTCAAAAATTCTTTTATTTCTATTCCTCTCCTGATTCTGCTTTTCGGACTGCTTCACCTCCTCGGCTATCTTATCCTTTTCCACAAGAACTGCAATTTCCCTCCCTCGCTTTGAAGCTATCAGCACTCGCAGCTCATCTCTCAGCCCATCCTCAAATTGAACACAACACTCATGGTCCGTGGCCACAATACCCCAGGCATAACGGCTTAGACGTAAGAATTCCACCTCATACTCAGACACCGACTTGCTCCCTGAACTAGATTTAGAAATGCCTTACGCTGCACATCCATATAACTTGATCCAACGTACTTCCTCTGGAATGCTATTTTAAAGAAATCCCAGGTGATATCATCAGCCATCGTGCCATCCCTGACCCTGAGCCACCACTGATAGGCCTCGTCTCGAAGAAGAGACACGACTCCTTTCAACTTCTCCTCTGCCGTGAAGTCTAGATCATCCATTATACGCTCCACTGCTTCTAACCAATATTCAGCTGCGCTAGGAGCTACACCAGAAACGCACCTAAATATTTTTGCTCCATTGGCTCGAAGTCGTTCAGGCACAAATTTTCGAGCCCCCATAACCATTCCTGCCCCAGCAACTCTTTCCAAGACCTGTAACATCGCCTGAGACACCGCATCGTCTCCACCCAATTGGTCCTGAAACTCTGCTTCCGCAGCTGGCGGTAGCGGTACCTCATTTCCTGACCCATGACCAGACCCTACTAGTTTCGATACAGTAATCCTGCCCCTACCACGACCACGTACATTGCGTCCACGCCCTCGAGTGCTCATGACTAACGTTTGCGATTTAATCTGATTAAGAGTTTTATGAGTTAGTTTTTCTTTCTGATGTTTATTAGCAAACAGTTTTATGAGTATATTACCAAAGTAGTTGTTTTCGCGCACACATGCATTCCTACCGGCTTCAGCCTCTAGGGTAAATTTCCTAATACTAGCAATCACATCACAGAATAATTAAATCATACAACCAATGATTAGAAAACTTACCGTCGTGGATCAGTGCTGGAGACTCAAGTGCCATGCTTCTCGAAAACATGTATTTTATCGAAATTATTTTATTTTATTTTTTTTCCAAACCATCTACTGAAAATAATTTGGGCCTTACCCTCATAGTTGAGCTTTTGAACTTGGCCCTGATACCATAATTGTAACACCCCAAACCCAGTCAAAACGCTACGACCGAATCTGGAATGTTATAGGGAAGAAAGTTCAAAATCAACACCATGAGTTGAGAAAAATTTTGCACATTAAACCGCCTTTGGTGAAGATTTAAAAAAACTCTTAGTTGGCTAGAGTCGTAATACAGTTCAGGTTTCATAATCCAAAGTCGAAATTTAAGAAAAATTTTAAAGAGCGGTCAATTGAAAACATCATTTCATCTTAGTATGTAAAATTTGAGTTAAGTTGTAACTAAAACCCGATCTTAATTAACCAATTATAAAATCTTAAAATTTAAAATTTTTAACTTTAGAAAAACACCCACTTAGATTATTTATTAGGCATGCCATAACAATTAAAATAAAGTAGTAAGAATAAAACCAAATTAACGATTAAACGGCCTTATTACAATACCAAAATCCAAATTAAAGTGGTAATAATCCAAAATAAATATTAAAAATAAAGTTACTTAAAACATTATGCATGGCCACCTCGAGTCCACCTCGGCTCCATATCCGCGGTCTAAGGCTTACCTACAAAATTCAGCAGAAGGGGGTGAGTCACCGAGACTCAGTATGTAAATCCCCGTCTCAATGAGCTTCAGCCTCTCACACAAATTCATATATTAAGTATGGATGTAATGCAACCCAACCAACCTATTATGTCCATCCACCATATCTCCTGAATCTACCCATTATCTGTGGCTCTTAGCCACTGGTGGTACCTAACCACTGGTGGTTCCAAACCACTGGTGACAAATGTCACAAAATATAATACATGGGGCCAACTCACTTGTGGTACCAAACAAATGGTGACAATCCCTTAATAAGTATATGTGGGGCCAACCCACTGTTGTACCAATCCACTGGGACGAGTCACAAAAATAATACGCATGTGGTACCAAACCACCAGTGGTTTCAAACCACTGAGACTTAGTCACAAATGTAAAATGTGGGGCCAACCCACTTGTGGTACCAAACCATTGGTGACAGTCTAAAGGAGATCATGTTTCCTCCCTTTTCACATCATACCCCAAATCCATGACATGTTTAACAGTTAATATGATATGATCATGCTTTCAAATGCATAACAATCAACCATTTCAATCATACATACTCTTACTAACAATAGGGCATAATGGAACTTACCCGGAGTCTTCGATCCAACCCAAGGGTATTTTTGTGACCAATATCGTCACTTCGGCTTTTAGACATAACAGTTAATAACATAATTGACAAACGAAGTGTGTGTGAGTTACACACCTGATAACACGTAATACCACACTCTCTATGTCGACACTATCGCTAATAGGGACTACTGCTATCTGTCTACTATTCTGCTCAGAAGCCAGCCCACAACCCGGTGGCCAATCCCGAACAGCAAACACCGCTCACTTCTTGTACTTTGGAATGGATACCCCGGGTACCCTCTCCTCCACAACTTGACCGGTACTTGTATCCATGGAGAGAACCCTAATCAGTTACTCAAAAGAACCACTGATTGTCTAATTGAAAGATTGCTTTAGGTACACAACACGAATATAAACTAGCCGGAATAAACAGAAGAAGGACCCCCTTACCTTAACTTCTAACGAATAACACTAGAGGATTCGGCTTGCACTCCCGGCGAAAGGGTGATCCGATTTGGCCCTTACTCCAAATGAAATAAGGAAACGTTTAGACAGCCACAAGTGCAAATAGCTTAACCAGAAGATTAAAATATTACAAAAGAACAACCCCCTCTATTTAGCCCAAAGTGAATCATGCCCAAAAGAGGAACGAAAGTTCAACAAGAATGAAGCTTACCAAATCGACAGTTGTCCCAACAATGAATCGGCAAAACAAGGAATATTCGGCACTTGATAAAAAAAGTAGGAAAAGTAAGAGTTTGAAGAAAAAGAAGAAAGGTAATGGTAGTTTTGGCTAAAGAAGAAAATGGATATCTAGTGGCCTTAGTAGATCCGGCAAACACAAGGTATGGATAAAGAAGAGAAAAGAGGGAGAAAAGAAGAGGGTTTCAATTGTGAGGTTTAAGAGATTGAGTAAAGTAGAAGAAAAGATTCCACAAGGGGGTGGTTTCAATGAGATTCGGCTAAAGAATGAGGAATATAGAAGAGAATAAAACGAGGAGAAACACAAATGAGAAGAAAATAAAGAGTGAATGAAGGTTTGGCTATGGCTTGACGAATTAGGAAAGGATATATACAGAGAAACAAAAAGGAAATTAAGAGAATGGGGGTTTCAGCCCAGATATAGGGAAGAAGAGAGAACTATTTTGCTTAACTCAAGGTGATTGCCGAAATGAAAAGAAAGAACAAGATGCACCTCCAACATTCGGTTTTCTACTCACTCCAAAAAAATGAAATAGCATGAACGGCACTATGCTAACCCCCATATGACCGAATACACAAAACAAAGAGAAGAACAATGCCTCAAACCTGAAGGATTTTGGCACACCCCTAAGCTAACACTCAACCGAATTCCCTCCCCTCCCTACAAGTTACCCACATTCGGCCATTACTCCCACCAACCTCAAATCCCATGTTTCTTTCCTATTTTCACTCTTCCACACCCATTCAAACTTGTTGACCGATTCAAACTCCACCACCACCTCCTCACCACTCATTCAAAAACATTTGACTGACTCAACACTCATCCATGAAGAGCCCTTGCTGCGTCCACTACTCTAGCTCCCTAGGCGCAAAAATAAAGCTTCCGAATGTTGTTAGTGCGACTTGAACCTGCTCCATCATGCTCCCTTGTGGCGTCACCCACCTGGACCTTAAGTGGCGCCTCCTTGCCTCCTTACCACTCCAATTCTTGTGTCATCCAACACAAACAACATCCTTTAAGCCCCAACTGAACTAGCTTTCCCCCCAAAAGGGCCTAAATCAGAAATTTTCAGCAAGGCTCAGGCTTAACCCCAACCCTTCCCGGGTCCCCCAAACACACCAACACATCACACAGAGCATAGCATATACACAGAAACACATCAAATGCAAAGCCCCCAACTCAGGATGTTACAGTAACGATGGACTTTGTTTCGTCAGGTCTCAATTCATACGGGCGTGTGACATGGCCATGCCTCTGACACTGGAAAGAGCAATTTTAGTCGGGAAAGGATACTTAGGGAGAAAGAATTGCGTTCCAAGAGCCTATAAATAAGCCCCATGTATCACCAGTTGAAGGGAGCGAAAGCGAGGCCAAGGAGCCAAGCCGAGAAGGTCATAGTTAGGGAATAACACGAAAGATAGCCAGTTGATCCATCCCAAGAAGCCGAAATTGTACTCAAGACGACGGAATTCTCCTTCGATTCATTCAGGGGGCTTTAGAGTTCTCCTATGTTTTGTTTTATCTTTTCTCTTGCGATGGTTTGTTATTTCAGTATGAACTAAACCCCTCAGATACCTGAAGGGGATGAAACCTAGATGGATTTTATTATTTGATTTTTAAGTTATATGATAAATTACTTAGTTTGTTCTTAATCATGTTGCTTAATCCAAATCTAATGTGCTTAGGTGGAGGAGGAATAGACCCTGCCTAAGAGAAGATCTAACATAGTTAAGCGGAGTTGATCGAACGCCTAGAGATAGGGTTACGAGATTTTGCCGGATTAGGGTGAAACCTAATATGGGAGTCCATTGATCGATTTACTGCTATCCTAGGGGGTTATTATAAGCGAACGAGAGTTCCACTAATTAACCTAGGGATAGACGTTATTCGCCTCGAGAGAGGGTTTAATATAGGTTAGGGAGTCTCACAGATCAAGCTAAGTAAAGAAATCATATAATTTAGGGTTAGATAATAAGTGAAGTCTAGGTGGATTCTTCCCGAGGGTATCATCAAAATCAACTGAGTTTTTCCTCAAAGTTATCTTCCAAATTCGTCTTCTTGTCTTTGTGTCCTTAGTTTAGTTGTCGTCAATTTAGTTTAAAAAGTAATCTTCACTCTAACTTTAAGGCTAAATAATAAAAAGAAAGCGAGTATTATCACTTTTGGTTCCTTTGGGTTCGATAACCAGTCTTGCCTAGCTATACTACTATTCGACAGGTACACTTGCCTTAATATCGTTGTCAGAGTTAGTTTCCAGGTTTGATCATTCTTTTATAAATATTTAAAACTCTGATTTTACAGCGGTCAAGTTTTTGCCGCCGTTGCCGGGGAACTAAAATATTAAGAAAACTCTATTTTTATTACTTTGGTCCTAATTATTATTTTTTGCAATTTATTTTTTTTTTCATTTTTATTTTTTGTTTGCTGAAATTTTCTTTCTTTCTTTTCCAGGAGGTACCTCTAGTTTATGACTAGAAGGAACCCGAGAGGACCTTTGGATTCGACAACGACATCGAAGCTACCGCTCGTAGGAATTGTCGGGAAACCAGGCGAGCCCTAGATTACACGGAAAGAGAGGAAGAAGATAGATCCAATCCTACTGAAAGAATGGAAGAAAACAACCCACCACCACGTGATATGGGTGACAACAATGCTCCACGCACAATGTTCGATTATGCAAAACCGCATTTAACAGGAGCAGAATCTAGTATTGTTAGGCCGGCTATATCTGCTAACAATTTTGAATTAAAGCCTAACACAATACAAATGATTCAACAGTTTGTTCAATTTGATGGTTTGCAGGACGAAGATCCAAACACACATATAGCCAACTTTTTAGAGTACTGTGATACCTTCAAAATAAATGGCATTTCTGATGAAGCCATACGTATTCGTTATTCCCTTTTTTATTAAGAAACAAAGCTAAACAATGGTTAAACTCGTTACAACGAGGATCAATCATTACATAGGATCAGATGACCAAAAACTTTTTGATGAAATATTTCCCACCGGCCAAAACGGCCAAATTACGAAATGATATCTCTTCTTTTGTTCAGATGGATGTAGAGACGCTCTACGACGTATGGGAGAGATTCAAAGATCTCTTGAGAAGGTGCCCGCACCATGGTCTACCCTTGTGGCTACAAGTCCAAACCTTTTACAACGGTGTAAATCCCTCAACGAGACAACTTACAGATTCAGCCGCCGGTGGAACATTGAACAGCAAAACTCCAGAAGCAGCCTACGAGTTCATTGAGGAGATGTCATTAAACAATTATCAGTGGCAAGCTTCAAGGACCAAATCGACAAAATCGGCAGGGGTTTTCAACATCGATGCCATGACCATGCTATCAACGCAGCTAGAGATGATGAATAAAAAGCTTGATAATTTGTGTTCATCACAGGTACATCCAGTCATGCAGTGCGATGCAAGTGGAACTGTGGCAAATCCTGAGTACCCACCCTACCAAACAGAAGCAGAAGATGAACAGACGAATTATATAGGTAATAATTTTTGACCTAATAATAATCCTTATAGTAACACTTACAATCCAGGTTGGAGGAACCACCCAAATTTTTCATGGGGAGGACAAGGAAACCAAGGAAATCAAAGGCAACAACCTCCTCAGAACTTCCGAAATCAGCCATATCCACAAGAAAAGAAACTGAACTTTGAGGACCACGTCCAAGAAACCGATAGAGCAGTCAAAAACAATGAGAGACGACTCGATGAAATTGCTAAATCAGTCAAGGAAGTGACTAATGCAGTCGAACAACTCACAAAACTAATGTCAGAACGACAGCAAGGACGTCTACCAAGTAACACTAAAGTTAATTCTAAGGAGGAAATTCAAGCAATCACATCTCAGGACAGTAACGAATTGGCTGAACCGAATTCAATACCGGAAAAGAAGATAGACGAAGGTAAAGTAGAGGTACCACAAGAGAAGCCAAAACCGGTAATTAAAGAATACCAACGTCGCATACCTTATCTTGAAGCCTTAAAAAGAGACGATTCAGAGGAACAGTTCGGTAAGTTTCTTAAACTCTTAAAGAAATTACATATTAACTTACCTCTTCTTGAAGCTCTTTTTCAGATGTCAGATTCAAGAAAATTTTTAAGACAGCTCTTGACCAACAAACGTAGAATAGATGAAGAGCAACACGTGGAACTAAACGCAACATGCTTGGTGATGCTACAAAATAGACTACCATAGAAACTATAAGATCTAGGGAGTTTTACAATTCCATGTTTAATTGGTAGCCTACATATTGACAATGCGTTAGCTGATCTAGGGGCAAGCATAAACTTCATGCCTTACTCACTGTTTAAACGACTTGGTCTAGGGAAGCCCAAACAAACTAGGATGAGTATTCAATTAGCCGATAAAACTGTTAGAATTCCTAGGGGCATTATCGAAGATGTTCTAGTAAAAATCGATAAATTTGTTTTCCCAGTTGACTTTGTTATTTTAGACATGGATGAGGATAATTCAATCCTTTTAATATTAGGAAGACCCTTTCTAGAAACTACCAAAACTAAAATCGATGTTGCTACAGATGAGCTCATACTTCGTGTAGGCGATGAATCAATTAATCTTCAAGCTCTCGACTCGGCAAGAACAACAGTCAATAAAGAGTTACAAGAGGAACAAAGCATTAGGGTCAACAATTTTGAGAAACAGACAACAGAGATCAAATGAGAGCCAGAATCACACGAAGTAAAACCCGAGGAACCACAAGAAGAGCTTATGGGGACATCGAGTCACTTCAAAATAGGAAATCAAGTACTGTTAGACAAAACCGATCCCCAAAACCTGAAAGCAAAGGAAGAGACCCTTCTCAAGGCACATGATATCTTCCCAAACGACATAGTCGATGTAAGCAATCAAAGAAAACGCTTCTCGACTCCAACATTGTCGAGAAAACAAAACTGTAAACATGAGGGAAGATATTCAAACCTTCAAACCTCCCTAAAAATTTTCAAAACACGAGGAAGTCTAGCTTAAGACTATAAAGAGCGCTTCTCGGGAGGCAACCCGAGCACTAACCTTATTTTTTTCCCCTTTGTTTTTAGCTTTCCTTTTTAAACTAACCAAAAATGCAGGATTTCCAGGCCACACGGCCTTACACACGACCGTGTCTGTGGCCGTGTGGACCACCTAAATCGTCACACTGACTGGGCACAGGCCGTGTAGTCAGCCCAACCACCCTCCCTAACGTCACGGATCCAACAAACCCTCCCCACGGGCACCGACAGAAAAGGCACGCCTGTGCCCCGAACCGTGTGAAGATACTGACTAGCACACCACGGCCAAAACACGCCCGTGCTAGCAACCGTGTGAAGCTACTGACTTATTAAACATGGGGGAGACACGCCCGTGCAAAAGGACCGTGCCAAAAGAAAGAATACACGGGCATGGGAGGACCAAGCACGGCCAAAAGGGTGACAACACCACCTGTAACACGGCCGTCTGAGATGGCCGTGTAATTTGACACACCCTATGACCACGGCCGTGGGGGAGCACAGAAGCTGAAATCTTATTTAAACCCTTCACTTCTTCTCCATCCCTCCATCTAATTTTTCCTCTCCTTTTCACTCTTTTCAGTCTCGGACCCTTCAAGACACTAGATCATTGAGCAAATCAACACCATGCCGAAGAAGTAGAAGAAGCTACACATAGACCCCTCAACAAAGAACGATCGACATGAGTTCATGCCAGTAGCTTCGTCTCAACAACAAGCCAAGGGTCTTTGAGACCAATTAGGTTTTATCTTTTCTTTCTCTCTTGCTTCAATTTCATACTCTTTCCCCATCTAAGTTTCACTACTGCTATTTCCGTTTAATTTTCTTTTACTTTCTTAATGTCAGGTTCGCCAGGTTGCTAGGGAATCACGCCAACCACCACGACAACCTCACCATTCTCACCACCGCCACCACATCCCCAATCTTAGTATTGATTCCCACCTTGCGAACCATCCCTTAATAAGGACTTCATAGTCCATTAGTATTTTCTTTGCATTTAAGTTTTCTTCTTAGTCTCCTTCACTTTAGCTTACTTTTCTTTAAATTCATCTTTAGTTTATTTATATTATGTTTTAAAAACCCCTGGCTAATCCTTCATGAGTTCCTCAATTTCTTCATCTAGCGCAAAGCTCGGGAACCAGCACCACCACCACCATACCGACGCCTTTGCCGTATCCTCCACGACCCCTACCCTCCTCCAAGGAAACAGTCCACACTTCAGGGAGTATTCTATCCCCTCCCTTTTCATGTTAAATATAAATGCATTATCTATCTTTGTACATTAAGGACAATGTACATCTTAAGTGTGGGGGGTAAAAAGAACCTAACTTTCTGCATTATTCTCAAATCACTAAGGTTAAAAATGGAATAAAATTGCCAAACTTTTTTCATTATTCTCAAATCCCTGATTTAGTCTTGTTTTTATGCAAAATTGTCATATTACTAATTAAGATGAAATTTCTAATGATTTGTGATAATTATTGACATGTTTTCGAATAAGTCATAGTTAATTATACATTGATGTTTAATTCAAAGAATACTAGAGAATCAAGCATGATAAGTCTGTTTTTCATGAATTAGAAATTTTTGCTAGGATGTTGACCTAAATTTAAATGCTATCTTGAAATTTAAAATTTAAAAGGATGATATGAAAACACCCATAATTTTTGTTAGTATTTGAACCTTATAGAGCATACATTCTTTTTCATGCTCATTTTTTGATTATGAGTGTGTCAACTATGAACTATTGTTCTAGAACTTGCTTTGATTATACATGTCAAAACCACAGTTATAATTTGATATACTGAGATGATAAAGGCACTTAGGTTTTAACCCACTTATTCCACTAAAAAGCCTACCTTTATAATTAACCCCTAGTGAACCCCGTTAAGCGTAACAACCCTTTTTATTGACTCACCTACTAATTTTAACCAAAAACCCCTTGTATTTGTTATCACCAATTCTTTTAACTACCTTTTTGTCGAGATTTCATGGTAAACAAGTTTCCTAACTATGTTTTATATTTCAGTTGTACCAATTCTATATTATGTTAAGTTGTTCTTAAAAAAAAGTATATTCATTATTAGTCCTATGATTAAGAGAGCTTCCATGTTCAAGTTCCAATCCTCAAGGAAAAAGCTCATATTATTAGTCTTTAATGTAAGATTAAGTGCATTTTTCTAGTTAGGTAATTTATCAAGTCAACCTCGATTCTAACCCTCTAATTTCAGCCTGTGACCACACCTTGTACCCTAAACCCGTTACAACCCTAACAACGACCTTTTGATCTGTTTGTCATCTCATATTATAATGGTGGAGATTTGATTTTCAGGCAAGCCTATAGGATTAACTTTTCAGGTTCGACTAATGAGCAATCTTTTTCTGAACCTTAAACACTTTAGAGTGATTTGAGTGAATCCTAATCCTTGTCAATTTTGAATTAGATAGGTAGTTATTTAAAAGAGGGAAGACACCGATGCTTTCAAGGTACAAAATTCTGACTTATCTCGTTTGAATCTTTAGGATGATTTGAATCAAATCATCTATGTATGAATTCCTTATGAATTAGGATAAGACATTGTTGATAAGAATTGCAGATCATGGAAAGTTCATTTTAATTGTAAGTTGAGAATTTTGCTTGAGGACAAGCAAAAGCTTAAGTGTGGGGGTATTTGATAAACCATAAAAGTAACATATTTTTATCCCACATTTAATATGCTTTTGGATGATTTATCCTTTGTTTTATATAAGCAGGTGCTCTTAATCCTTTCTTTTCATGTTTTATACTCAAGAAAGCACCCGAGGATAAAAAGAACACAAAACGGGCCTAAAACGGATTAAATGGACCTTAGCACGAAATCGACACGGCTTGACCCAAAGTCCACACGGTCGTGCCTCGACGAACACCTAGAGCATGGCCTTAACCCCGTCACACACGGCCGTGCCGCAAGAGAAATCTGAACACGGTCAGGTCTCGATTCACACGGGCGTGTGACATGGTCGTGCCTCTGACGCTGGAAAGAGCAATTTTAGTTGGAAAATGATACTTAGGGTAAAGAATCACATTCCAATAGCCTATAAATAAGCCCCAAGTATCACCAGTTGAAGGGAGTGAAAGCAAGGCCAAGGAGCCAAGCCAAGAAGGTCAGAGTTAGGGAATAACACGAAGGATAGCCAGTTGATCCATCCCAAGAAGCCGGAATTATACTCAAGACGGTGGAATTCTCCTTCAATTCCTTTAGGGGGGTTTATAGTTTTCCTATGTTTTTTTTTATCTTTTCTCTTGTGATGGTTTGTTATTTCAGTATGAACTAAACCCCTCAGATACCTGAAGGGGATGAAACCTAGATGGATTTTATTATATGATTTTTAAGTTATATGATAAATTACTTAGTTTGTTCTTAATTATGTTGCTTAATCCAAATCTAATGTGCTTTGGTGGAGGAGGAATAGACCCTACCTAAGAGAAGATCTAACATAATTAAGCGGAGTTGATCGAACGCCTAGAGATAGGGTTATGAGATTTTGCCAGATTAGGGTGAAACCTAATATGGGAGTCCATTGATCGATTTATTGCTATCCTAGTGGGTTATTATAAGCGAACGAGAGTTCCACTAATTAACCTAGGGTTAGACGTTATTCGCCTCGAGAGAGGGTTTAATATAGGTTAGGGAGTCTCACGGATCAAGCTAAGTAAAGAAATCATATAATTTAGGGTTAGATAATAAGTGAAGTCTAGGTGGATTCTTCCCGAGGGTATCATCAAAATCAACTGAGTTTTTCCTCAAAGTTATCTTCCAAATTCGTCTTCTTGTCATTGTGTCCTTAGTTTAACTGTCGTCAATTTAGTTTAAAAAGTAATCTTCACTCTAACTTTAAGGCTAAATAATAAAAAGAAAGCAAGTGTTACTACTTTTAATTCCTTTCAGTTCGATAACCGGTCTTGCCTAGTGATACTACTATTCGATAGGTACACTTGCCTTAATATCGTTGTCAGAGTTAGTTTCCAGGTTTGATCATTCTTTTATAAATATTTAAAACTCTGATTTTACAGCGATCAGGGTGCCACTATCCATTGTGTCAGACAAAGATCCGAGGTTTACATCACGATTCTGGAAGAAATTACAAGAAGCTTTAGGCACGAAATTATATTTCGGTATAGCTTTTCATCCGTAAACGGATGGCCAGTCCTAACGGATTATTCAGATTCTCGAGGATATGTTGAGATGTTGCATTCTTGAGTTTGATGGTATGTAGGAATCGTATTTACCACTAATTGAATTTGCGTATAATAACAGTTCTCACTCGAGTCTCAAAATAGCACCATATGAAGCGCTGTACGAACGTAAATGTCAAACACCTCTATACTAGACTGAGCTCAGTAAAAATGAGTTACACGGGGTCGATTTAATAAAAGATACAGAATAGAAAGTGAAAGTAATCCGTGACTGTCTGAAAGCAGCATCTGATCGTCAGAAGTCTTATGTAGACTTGAAAAGAAAAGATATTGAGTTTGAGATCGGTGACAAAGTGTTTCTGAAAGTGTCTCCGGGGAAGAAAGTACTACGATTTGGACGTAAAGGCAAATTGAGTCTGAGGTTCATCGGACCATATGAGATCACCGAGCGTATTGGGCCAGTTGCGTATAAATTGTTGTTACCACCTGAGCTAGAAATGATACATAATGTATTTCATGTGTCAATGCTTCGATGATACAGATTTGATCCATCACATGTGATTGCTCCGTCTGAAATTGAAATCCAATCTGATATGACCTACAAAGAAGAACCAATCCGTATCTTAGCTCGTGAAGTGAAAGAACTACGAAATAAGAAATTTTCGTTAGTAAAAGTGTTGTGGCATCGACACAGAATAGAAGAGGATATGTGGGAGCCTGAAGATTCAATGAAACAGCAATATCCGAATATGTTTAACGGTAAGATTTTCATGGACGAAAATCCCTAAGGGGGAGAGAATTGTAACAGTCTGATTTAGACCCTAGTCGAAACAGTGGTTTCGGGACCACAAATCTGAGTCAGTAAAATAATTTAATATTATTTTCTGTGTTTACTGTGTGTGATTTGGCATGTGCTAAAATTTTTTGAATTAATTCATCCGTTTGTGTGTTTAATTTGAGTAAAGGATTAAATTGCATAAACTGTAAAAGTAGCATTCTATTTGATAAATGGCCTAATTGTTGTGGCTTTTAAATGGGGAGGCCTTATGAGGCAATCAAACCACTTTTTAGATAGTGGATGATTAGAAGACATTTATAACCTTATGTTCATATATTTTTATATTTTGTTAAAAGGGGTAAATTAGTAAAATAGATGTTAATATTACAATAACAAAACAAAAAGATGAAAGTAATCATATTTTATTCCTTCATTTGATCGAAATTACAAAAGGAAAGAAAGAATAAGAACCTTCAAGGTTTCGACTAGTTTTGATCCAATTTTAAGGTATGTTTTGTTTTGGTTTTCGATAATTTCTATGTTTTTGTAATCGTTGCTTCGTATGCTATAAAACCCATGTTGTAATTTGAAGAATTGATGATGTTTGTGAGATGTGCCATTGATGAAATGGTGAGCTTTGTGATAAGTTTATGTGTTAAATGAAATATATGTATTAAATGAACATGTTTTGTTCTTGAATTTTTGATGAATTTAGCTAATTAGGGCTAAATTGTGAAAATAGTATTTTGAGGGATTAAATTGTGAATTTGATGAAATGTTTGGATTTATATGAGATACATGAGGATTCGGCTAAGCATGGATATATGGTTATTTTGTATATTTGATGTTTTAGGAAAAATGGACAAAATTGATAAAATATACAAATGTGAGGGTTAAGTTACAAATAGCCCTAAATGTATGTTTTTGGATTGAATTGATTAAGTTGATGAATGAAAGGGTTAAATTTATATATGTATAGATCAAGAACCGAAGAAAACGGACTTAGATCGCGGGAAAGTGAATAACCGAGTTCGAACGAATATCGAAATATGAGGTAAGTCGATATACAAATAAATGTGTGTGTATTGAATTATGAATGTTCATATGACTATTGATAATAATGAATGCATATGAGATGTTGAGTATATGAAATTTGAGATAAGAACGACACATTGCTAACATCTGAGAGGTCCCGTACGAACCTAGGAATAGATAGGATTAACTATGTCAAGACATAGGTGTCTGTTATGTAATATCATATAAGGCCACGAATGGGATGTTGGCATTGATTCGAGGTTTCGTGTAAGACCATGTTTGGGATGTTGGCATTGATATGAGATTTACGTGTAATACCATGTTCGGGACATTGGCATCGTATTGATTCGTGTAAGACCTTGTCTGGGACAGTGGCATCGATATCTGATTATATGTAAGACCACGTTTGGGACGTTGGCATTGTACGACTTTTTCGAGCACTCTGTGTATCATATTAGATTCTGAATGATTCAACGGGCAAGTCTGAGAAATGAATGAATATGTGAATTTACATCTGTTTCTGGTACGTTTGATAAGTACACATTATGTGTATAAGAAAGTAAGTATTTTCTTAAACTTACCTAGTTGAATTATGTATTTGAATATGAGAATGTAAGTGTGAATATGAATGGAAAAACTATGAGCTAATAAAGTATATCGTGATATGCAAGATTGAAATATGAATGGCTAAGTAAATGTGTCAAGAAGAATGATGATTATGAAATTGAGCTAATAGTGAACTCATATTGATTATATGTCTTGAATGCCTATATGTTAAGTTTATTTGTATATGGCTTAGTAAGATTTTGAAAGCTTACTTTGTGTGTGTGTTTGCTCTGTTTTATATATCGCCAAAACTACTAAAGGCTCGGGGACCATCGAGGATCGTTATCACACTACTCAAATTCATTTTGGTACTTTTGAAATGTGTAGATAGCTAAATATGGCATGTATAGGCTAATTGTTTTGGATTATGGTTGAAAAGTGTATAATTAGCCATGAGATGTGGTTAGATAAATGTTGATGATATGCATGAGTGATCATGATTTATGATGTTTGAATTGGTATGGCTTGTTAGCTAATGAAATGGTTAAGCTATGGTAAGCATATGAATGCATTATGAAAATGTATGTTTGAGCAAATGTAACACTCCAAACCCGGCCTAGAAGTTAGGCTCGAATCTGGCGTATCACATTGAGGTGTTTTTCGAAAACCGCATTTTCATTGAAAACCCTTATTGATATTTAAAAAACTAAAGCCCCAGTTTGTGATTGTTATTAATAATCGACATTTATTAAGAAGTCATTACCTTCAAAACCTTGTTCGATGCGGAAGCTTAATTTAAAACAATTGACTTATGAAAATGTGATATTTACAACTCAGTTGCGAAAGCGTAGTGTTTTGAAAATAGATATTGTTTTGGAAAATTGCGATTAAATGTTGAGTAGATTTAAAACATAATAAATTAAAAATCACAAACTAAAAACTGGAATTTAAGAGAGGCCTTATTACAAAATATGAACCCAAAATAAAATAAAAGTAAGTAGTATACGAAAATTTGAAACTGCTCGTAGTGTGGCCACCTCTGAGTCCTCCGGTACGTCGAATCGCCTACTGAGGATTACCTGAGAAAAATTAAAAAGAGGGGGTGAGTTTACGAAAACTCAGTGTGTACAACCCTCGTCAGTAAGAACATAAATCACAACAATCCGGGCCGAAGCCCATTTCAGTAATGGTGGCAATTGGGCCTTAGCCAATAAAAGCCTCAGTTGGGCCTTAACTCATAACAAAAATCACATATCAAATATGCCTGGGCCTAAGCCCATCTCAACATCATAATCCACATATGCAATGTAGTAATGCCCATACCAACCCTGCACTCTGTCTCCTGTCCAACCATACACTCCTGTGGGGATTTAGTCGACCCACCCATCCCTACACTTCGTATGTAGCACCGGTTGCGGCACTAACTTATCGGTGCAGCATGGCTGCTCGGTGGCTAAAAAGCCTTCAGTAGCTGTATTACAATTAGCACAAGCCATCAGTGACTGTATTATGTTTGGCACATAGCCATCAGCAACGGTAATATAATCGGCACACAGCCTTGGGTAAATATGATCAACACAGAGTCATCGATATATAAGTTAGGCACATAGCCACGGTAAATACGATTGGGACAAAGCCCATAATTACAGCACGAAGCCATATTAATGGCACCCAGCCCTCAGTAACATTATCGGTGCAGCATGGCTGCTCGGTGGCTATAAAGCCTGCGGTGGATCCACAGTCGTCAAGCGACCATGCGATCCTATTAGCACTTCCTTCATATTAATAATCCCAACCCCATGCAATATGTCGTCTATGTCATGCTCAATCAATACACGTGTATGCAAAATGACCATGCTCAGTATCAATTATTTAAATATGTAATAAAAGCATATCAGTCATACAACCAAATTCAAATTAGTCCACTCAATGCACAAGTCGATCATTTACCTACAAGACCAAATTAGTCATTTTACCCTATAACGGAATTTCGGTAATTCTGCCCTACAGGGGTAGTTCGGTAATTCTACTCATAACCAATCCATGTATGCAACGCATCTCAAACATAATCAATCATACAATTAACACATAGAACGCCAGTACTACCACGAGGGTACAACGGTCATTTTGTCGTTCAGGGGTAAAACAGTAATTTCATCCCTTGGGGGTATTTCGGTAATTTACCCATCGAGGGTGTTTCGATAATTTTGCAAACCAGGGTATTTTGGTAATTTCACAAACCGGGGGTATTTTAATAATTTTGCAAACCGAGGGTATTTCGGTAATTTTGAAAATTGGGGGTATTTTGGTAATTTCACAACTGAGGGTATTTTAGTAATTTCGTAAACCAGGGGTATTTTGATAATTTTGCTAATCGAGGGTATTTTGGTAATTTCGTAAATTGGGTGTATTTCAGTAATTTTGCAAACTGAGGGTATTTTGGTAATTTCGCATATCGGGGGTATTTTGGTAATTTCACAAATTAGGGGTATTTCGGTAACTTTACAAATCAAGGGTATTTTGGTAATTTTACAAACTGAGGGTATTTCAGTAATTTTGTAAACCAAGGGTATTCTAAACAGAGATAACGATGTGAATGGGCCTAGGGCCCATTCTCGACCCAAATGGGTCCACACGCTCGTGTGGCCCGTTTAGCCCAAATCTAGCCACATATATGAGATTCCCATAGTCTAGTCCAACATCTACTAGACAATCATACAACTTATTCATATGGGCCCACGGGCCTATTGGGCCCACTTGGCCCATCGAGGCCTATCAAGCCCCAAACAGCCTAACCCACAAGAATACTCATGATGGCCTCAACTATCGCGTCGAAGCCCCCACACATGCTCTCGCACGCTTGTGTGGCTACCATCGCCGTGTGACCGGCATTTCGGCATTTGTTGCTCTACAGCTAGAGTAGGGCGAAATACACACCTGATAAGAATCTGAAGCTAAATCGCGCCCCGAATGCTCCTATGCCCAACGCCAACCAGGTATACTTCCTCTGCTCATAAACAGCTCCATTTATAGCCAGCTTCTCACCTTCCCTCTTCTTAGCTTTTCGATGTGGGATCCCTCCTTCAGTAGAGTTTAAATCCAACACAAACTCTTGCCACGCCAACTTAGGAAAATAAATATCCTCTTTTTGCTACTCATGACATTTGAACCCAGGCTCCCATGTAACATAATCCACGCCGCTAGCCACAAGGCCACAAGCTCCTCTTGTGTCAAAATCATGCGCATCTAAATATAAATCTATGGGCCAAAGTCCAAGTTCACTTAAAAATAAATCAAAATGAAATGCAAGCGCCAAGACTTGAAACCAAACACTTTGTTATCCCCTTAATGACGCCTTGCCACTAGACCACTCCCTTCCTTGTGTCATTTTCCTCCACATTTTATTCTTAAAGCCTACTACTAACTCCCAGGGTTTTATTCACCTAAAACCAAAATTTCCCTAAAGCCAAAGTTTCAACCCGAGACTTCATAGAAGCCCTCTAACCTTTCAAAACCACTTACCTAATAAATCCAACTTGCATTAAAGCCGTTCTCTTGTTCTCAAAAAAATTTTGAACGCTCTCATGCCCAAAGCCCAATGGGCTCGATTCTACTATGTAACACCCCAAACCCGGTCAAAATGCTACAATCGAATCCGGCATGTCACAGGGTAAAATAGTTTTTGGAAAACAAGTTGTTGAGTCAATTTGCAAGGAAAACGCTTAATCCTATGGAAACCAAAGTTGAGTTAGGTAGATTGCTAAAATCATCTCAAGGTTTGTTTCAAGAAAAATAGAGTTAACTCATTGTTGTTTAAAAGTTCACTTATTACCCGATGGTAACGTTTTAAGAAAAATCCTGAAATTTATTAAGGTTGTGAAAACATTCATTTTTTAGTTTCTTTCCTTTTTAATCATGCTTTAAAGTTCAACACAATTACAAAAGTATTTAGTAGAATAATTAAACCCAAAGCAAAGTATAGATGGCCTTATTACATAACCAAAACCCCAAAATTTAGAACAGAGTAAAACCGAAATTTAACCATTTAAAATAAAACCAAATATTGAGCATGGCCACCTCGAGTCCATCCCGGCTCCATATCCGCGATCTAGGGATCATCTGCAAAATGTAAAGGAAGGGGTGAGTCACTGAGACTCAGTGCATAAATCCCCATCCCGAAGATGATAAGCTCATACACAGATTCATATGCAAATATACATGCCATGCAACCCAAAACCTAACCATCCGAAACTCCCGATTCTACCCATGTGGTACCAAACCACTGGTGGTGCCAAACCACTGGTGACACAAAGTCACAAATAAATATATATGTGGTACCAAACCACTGGTGGTGCCAAACCACTGGTTACCCAAAGTCACAAATAAACATATGTGGGGCCAACCCACTTTGTAGTACCAAACTACTGGTGACGATCCTTTTTAATATAATATGTGGGGCCAACCCACTGTGGTACCAAACTACTGGGACAAGTCACAAAGATATCATATGTGATACCAAACCATTGGTAGTGCCAAACCACTGGTGACTGAAAGTCACAAATAACATATCTTCCCCCTCCTCTCATCATACCCATTTTTATGAACATGCCTTTCAATGTAAGATAATCATGCTTAGCATTCACAAATAATGTAACATGGCATATGCTGATTTAACAGAGGCAATTAACGTTAGCCATCAAAATGGACTTACCCGGAGTCCTTGCCCTTACCCACAAGGGTAACATATCGATTTCCACAGTTATTCTAACTTTTAACAACATACAAAATATTAACATATTGCATAGGAAGTGTGTAGGAGTTACACACCTGATTACTCGCCAGACTACGCTTTCTACGTCGACACTGTCGTTAATCGACACTACTGCTATCTGTCTACTCTCCTGTTCAGATGCTGGTCCACACCCAGGTAGCCAATCGCGAACCGCCAATACAACCCTCTTCTTGAATTTAGGGGCTGGGTTTACCGATCCAACCCCTTTTATCGCTTGATTAGCCTTCGAGTCCATGAACACACCTTAGTCACTAACCAAATCAACGCAACGAAATCCAAACTAAAAGATTAACCCAATACTTAAAGCGAACACCCTTGCCTAGATCGATAATTCCCGAAACATGGGATTTGATCTACAAGTCAAGTGAGTCCCGAATGTCTCCACTGAAAGCGACACCCCCTTCACTACCTACATTCAGCCAAGCCCTAACATTAGGCCAATTAGCCATTCGGCTTTGGCAAAAGAATCCCGAAAAAGAAGATAACGATTCAAGAGAACAACACTAACCTTAACGCAAGAGATCCCTTTGGCACTTGAGAGAATTCGGCACTAGCCCAGAAGAGGAGAAAATTCGGCAAAGCAGACACCACAAGGAATATTCGGCTTCTAAGATTAAAGGGTGAAAAGAAAGATTCAACTATCCAGATAATAAGAAAGTGATTCGATTTTGAATGAAGATGAGAAAGAAAGAGATATTGCAAAGAAGAAATGACAGAGATCTTACCAATCCTGCAATGATCCGGCTGCAAGCAATAGAAAAATGTGATCCTCAGCTTTTAGTGACTGATAGCAGATTTAAACTAAAGTGATGAGATTCAAAGGGGTTTCGGCTATCAAGGAGTTGTGAAGAAAATAACAAGGTGGAGAAAAGAGATGGGTGATGATTCGGCTTTGGGAAAAGATGGGAAAAGAAAATGAAGCAAAATGGGTGGAGTGGATTCGGCTAGCACAACAAAAGAAACAGAAAAGAAGAAACAAGAAAGGGGTTTCAGATTTTAAGTGTGAAGAGAAGAGAAAAGGTTTAGGCTCCAAATGGTCTTCTAATTTCGGCTATGGTAAAGAGATGAGAAAGGAGTTGAAACACCAAGTGATCTTCGGCACAATAGAGAATGAAAGAAAAGCTAAAGCAAAAAGTGAGGCACACACACCAAATGCTGAAAATATTACCCAAGGCAAACCCCAAATTCGGCACACCCCTTCCCACACTCCTAAACCGAATGCTCCCACGACCTACCACCATCCAAATTCAGCTAACACACTCCCCAACACGATCCCTTCTTTTTCTCCTTGCTTTACTCTTGATCCTCCATTCAAACAAGTTTGAACACCTCAAACTCCTAACATTTCTCTCATCCACTCATTCGATTGTGTTGACTCCTTCAACACCTACCCATCATAGTCCATCTTGAGCACAACTCCTCCCTAGACTTGGCGTCAAAAAGAACAAGCAGAAATGGATCTTCGCGGCTCGAACCAAGGCTCCCTTACTCACCTGAGGCGTCACTCCCATGTGCCTTAAGTGGCGCCTCCCTTGCCACTTTACCACTTAGACTCTTGTGTCAAAACTTACTATCAACTATCCTTAACATCTAACTCCTTCAGCTTCCCCCTTCCAAGTACCCACAAATAAAATCTTTGCTAAGGCTCTAGCCCATCCCCGACTCAAGCCTAGACCCTAAAATAACCTAAACTAGCATGACATCCATACTATCTACAAGCAACAAGTAAAATGCAAAGGGCCCCTATTTAAGGATGTTACAGTTCTACCCCCCTTAAAAATAATTTCAGCCTCGAAATTACCTGGTCAAAAGAGTTGAGGGTATTGCTGCCGCATCACATCCTCTGGCTCCCACGAAGCCTCTTCCGAACCATGATTCCGCCATAAAACCTTCACCAAAGGAACTGATTTCCTACGCAAAACCTTGACATCCCGGGCCAGGATCTGCACTGGTTCTTCCTCAAAAGACAAATCTGGACTCACTTCTATCTCTTCCACTGGCACAACATGAGACGGATCTAAACGATAACATCTAAGCATGGAAACATGAAACACGTCGTGGATCTGACTCAATTCTGCTGTCAACTCGAGCTGATAAGCTACTGGTCCCACACGCTTCAACACCTTATAAGGCCCAATAAACCTAGGGCTCAGCTTACCCTTCCGACCAAATCTCAGCACCTTCTTCCATGGCGACACCTTCAAGAAATCTCTGTCACCCACTGCAAACTCCATATATTTTCGCTTGAGATCGGCATAAGACTTCTGCCTATCCAAAGCTTCTTTCAGACGAGCTCGAATCAACTTAATCTTATCCTCTGTTTCAGCAACCAACTCAGGACCCAACAACTAACGCTCACCCAACTCTATCCAACACGTAGGAGTCCGACACTTCCGCCCATACAACACTTCATATGGTGCCATCTGAATACTCGACTGGTAGTTATTGTTATACGCGAACTCCGCCAATGGTAGAAATTCTTCCCAACTACCTCTGAAATCCAAAACATAGCCCCTCAACATATCCTCTAAGATCTGAATTACCTTCTCTGATTGCCCATCTGACTGCGGATGAAACGTTGTATTAAATTCCAATCTTGTACCCAATGCCTGATGCAAGCTTTCCAAAATCTTGACGTGAATCTAGGGTCCCTATCTGAGACAATCGACACTGGTACTCCATGTAGTCTCACGATTTCTACCACATACAACTTAGCCAACTTTTGAAGTGAATAATCGACTCAAACCGGTATGAAATGAGTCGATTTTGTCAAACGGTCCACAATCACCCAAACCGAATCCTTTTTTGTAGGCGTGAGGGGTAGCCCACTGACGAAATCCATCTTAATCCTTTCCCACTTCCACTGTGGAATCTTTATCGGCTGCATCAGACCCGAAGGTAACTGATGTTCAGCTTTGACTTGCTGACACGTCAGACACTTACTCACAAATTCTGTTACTTCCCTCTTCAAACCCGGCCACCAAAACTGCTCCCGCAAATCTCGGTACATCTTACTACCTCCAGGATGCATAGCGTACGGACTGCTATGTGCCTCTTGAAGAATCTTTTGCCTCAAGTCCACATCCTTTGGCATGCAAACCTTCCCTTGGAAACACAGCACACCCTCACTGCTTAAGCTATACCCCTCCAATCCACCATTGTGCACTTGCAAATATCGAGCACTTAAGACCTCATCGACCAACTGCTTTTCCTTAACCTGATTAACCCATGTCGGCTTCACTTGCAATTCTGCTAATAGACTTCCGTCTTCATACAGACTAAGGTGGGAAAACATTGCTCTCAAGTCTGACACCACCTTATGGCTCAACGCGTCTGCCACCACGTTGGCCTTACCCGGATGGTACTCAATCGAGCAGTCGTAGTCCTTTAACAACTCGATCCACCTTCGCTGCCTCAAATTCAACTCCTTTTGAGTCAGGAGGTACTTTAGACTCTTGTGATCCGTGTAGACAATGTACTTCTCCCCATACAAGTAATGTCTCCAAATGTTTAAGGCGAAAACTACTACAGCCAACTCTAAGTCATGCGTCGGATAATTTACCTCCTGAGGTCTCAGTTGACGAGAAGCATACGCTACTACCTTCCCCTCTTGCATCAGCACACATCTTAACCCGGTATGTGACGCATCACAGTAAACCGTAAACTCTTTCCCTGCTCCAGGCTGAATCAAAACCGGATCTTCAGTCAAGATCTTCTTTAACTTCTCAAAACTTTCTTGTTGCTTGTCCAACCACACAAACGGAACCCCTTTCCTTAACAGCTTAGTCAACGGCACTACAATCAAAGAAAACCCTTCCACGAACCTCCTATAATATCCTGCTAAACCCAAAAAACTCCGAATCTCGACCACAGACTTAAGTGGTTTCCAATCCAATACCGTTTCAATCTTACGAGGGTCCACCCTAATCCCCTCGGCTGACACCACATGACCTAAGAAAGTTACTTCCTTTAGCCAGAACTCGCACTTACTAAACTTTGCAAACAATTGCTTCTCCTTCAGAATCTGCAGAACCACAAGGAGATGCTCATCATGCTCTTTTTCAAAACTCAAGTACACTAGGATATTAACTATAAATACTACGACGAATCGATCCAGATACGGCTGAAAAACCCGATTCATCATATCCATGAACGCTGCTGGCGCGTTGGTCAACCCAAACGGCATTACCAAAAACTCGTAGTGACCATAATGCATGCGAAACGCCGTCTTATGAATATCAGCCTCCTTTAACTTAAGCTGGTGATACCCCGACCTCAAATCAATCCTAGAGAAAACTGATGCTCCCTTCAGCTGATCAAACAGGTTGTCTATCCTCGGCAACGAATACTTATTCTTAATCGTTAACTTATTCCGCTGATGGTAATCTATACACATTCGCATTGTTTCGTCTTTCTTCTTAACGAAAAGCACAGGCGCTCCCCAAGGTGATACACTCGGTCGGATAAAACCTCGATCTAGCAACTCCTGAATCTGTGCCTTCAGCTCCACTAACTCCTTTGGCGCCATTCTATATGGGGCAATAGACACTGGCGCGGTTCCTGGTAGCAGATCTATACCAAACTGAACTTTGCGGTCTGGAGGCAAACCTGGAAGCTCTTCTGGAAACACATTGATAAATTCGTTCACCGTTCGGACATCCCCCTCAGTCGACTCCTTGGCCTCCAAAGCACAAACATGAACCATGAATGCCTCACATCCCTTCCTCACCATCTTCTCGGCCTTCAAAGCGGATACCACATTAGACAGGTAATTTTTTCTATCAGCTATCATCACCACCTCTTTACCCTCGACAGACCTTAGCACCATACGCTTAGTCGCACAGTCCAAACTTACCTGATACCTCACCAGCCAGTCCATCCCTAAGATCAAATCGAACTTCCCGAATGGCAATTCCATCAGATCAGCCAAAAACACTAATCCTTGGAGTTCTAGGGGTACATCCCTATAAAGTTTATTTGCTTCTACAGAGTGACCTAGAGGGCTGATTACAGTCATCTCCCTAGAAGAAACCTCATAGGCTAAGTTCAAGGTTCCCACTATACTACTAGCAACATAGGAGTGCGTCGAACCAACATCAATTAAAGCAGTATACGGCAACCCAAAAATTAAAAACGTACCGGTTATGACGTCCGGTGCATCGCCCTCCTCTCGACGCCTCGTAGCATAGACCAACCTAGGCTGTCTTGCATCAGTACTTCCAGCACCTCTGCCCGGTGCTCCACGGCATCGACCAAAACCATTACCTCCCCTGACCGAACTGCGACCCCTCTGTGGTTGCTGTCCACCATTTCTGAACTGAGCACGCCCCTGACCCTCAGACTGCATCTTGGCTAGCTTACGTGGACAATCCCTTACTCGATGATCCATCGACCCGCACTCAAAACACCCTCTGCCACAGTCCAACACTCCCTTTAATGAGACTTCCCACAACGAGCACACCGTGCTGGCCATTGAGTAGTTGTAGGAGACCATACAGCTTGTCTCGGTCCGCCAAATCTAGCCCTCTTCTGAGAGTTCCCAGCAGACCCTGATGGCCAAAAACTCCTCTTGTTCCTATTTCTTTACAGATCCTGCCTCGTCGACTGCTTCACCCCCTCGGCTATCTTAGCCTTCTCTACAAGAGCAGCAAATTTCCTCTCTTGCTGTGGAGCGATCAAGAACCGCAACTCATATCTCAGCCCATCCTCAAACCTGACACAGCGCTCGTGTTCCGTAGGTACGATACCCCGAGCATAACGGCTCAGCCTTAAGAATTCTGCCTCATACTCGGATACTAACTTACTCCCCTAGAGCAGTCTTAAAAACGCCTTACGTTGTGCATCGATATAACTGGACCCGACGTACTTCCTCTGATAAGCTGCAGTAAAGAAGTCTCAAGTGAGATCGTCGGCTGTCGCACCATCCCGGACCGTGAGCCACCACTGATAAGGTTCATCCCGGAGAAGGGACACTATCCCCTTCAACTTCTCCTCAGCCGTAAAGTCTAAATCGTCCATTATGCACTCAGTCGCCTCTAACCAGTACTCAGCTGTATTGGAAGCCACACCAGAAACACCCTGGAATACCTCTACTCCATTGGCTCGGAGTTATTCAGACACTAATTTCTGAGCCCCCGTACCCCCACCTGCTCCAGCTACTCTCTCCAGAACCCGCAGCATCGCCTACGACACTGCATCATCACCACCCGTCTGATCCTGAAACTCAGCGCCCACAGCTAGCGGCGGTGGTACCTCATTCTCCGACCCATGACCGGACCCTACTGGTTCAGATACAGTCATCCTACCCCTACCACGTCCGTGCGTGTTACGACCACGTCTTCGAGTACTCATGACTAGCATTCACGAATTAATCTGATTAAAGAATTTTATGAGTTAGCTTGTTTCCACTGTATATTACAGAACAGTCTTATGAACAATTTATTGTAGTAGTTGTTCTCGCAAGTTCACACAATCGTATGGGCTTCAGTCTCTAAAGTCGATTCCTTCTACTAGCATCCATATCACATTTATTTAAACCATGCAATCCAAAAGTTAGGGGACTTACCATGGCGGATCGGTGCTGGAGACTCAGGTGCCATGCTTTTCCCGGAATATGTATCTTCCATCAAAATCATTTTACAATCCCTTAATTGAAAACATTTTGGGCCTCAGGCCGACAGCCGAGCTTTTGAACCTGGCTCTGATACCATAATTGTAACACCTCAAACCCGGTCAAAACGTTGCGACCGAATCTGGCATGTCACAGGGTAAAATCATTTTTGGAAAACAAGTTGTTGAGTCAATTTGCAAAGAAAACGCTTAATCTTATGGAAACCAAAGTTGAGTTAGATAGATTGCTAAAATCATCTCAAAGTTTGTTTCAAGAAAAATCGAGTTAACTCATTATTGTTTAAAAGTTCACTTATTACACGATGGTAAGGTTTTAAGAAAAATCTTGAAATTTATTAAGGTTGTGAAAACATTCATTTTATAGTTCCTTTCCTTTTTAATCATGCTTTAAAGTTCAACACAATTACAAAAGTATTTAGCAGAATAATTAAACCCAAAGCAAAGTATAGATGGCCTTATTACATAACAAAAAACCCAAAATATAGAACAGAGTAAAACCGAAATTTAACCATTTAAAATAAAACCAAATATTGAGCATGGCCACCTCGAGTCCATCCTGGCTCCATATCCGCGATCTAGGGATCATCTACAAAATGTAAAGGAAGGGGTGAGTCACCGAGACTCAGTGCATAAATCCCCATCCTGAAGATGATAAGCTCATACACAGATTCATATGCAAATATACATGCCATGCAACCCAAAACCTAACCATCCGAAACTCCCGATTCTACCTCGTGTGGTACCAAACCACTGGTGGTGCCAAACCACTGGTGACCCAAAGTCACAAATAAATATATATGTGGTACCAAACCACTGGTGGTGCCAAACCACTGGTGACCCAAAGTCACAAATAAACATATGTGGGGCCAACCCACTTTGTAGTACCAAACTACTGGTGACGATCCTTTTTAATATAATATGTGGGGCCAACCCACTATGGTACCAAACCACTGGGATAAGTCACAAAGATATCATATGTGGTACCAAACCACTGGTGGTGCCAAACCACTGGTGACCCAAAGTCACAAATAACATATCTTCCCCCTCCTCTCATCATACCCATTTTTATGAACATGCCTTTCAATGTAAGATAATCATGCTTAGCATTCACAAATAATGTAACATGGCATATGCTGATTTAACAGAGGCAATTAACGTTAGCCATCAAAATGGACTTACCCAGAGTCCTTGCTCTTACCCACAAGGGTAACATATCGATTTCCACAGTTATTCCGGCTTTTAACAACATACAAAATATTAACATATTGCATAGGAAGTGTGTAGGAGTTACACACCTAGTTACTCGCAAGACTACACTTTCTACGTCGACACTGTCGTTAATCGACACTACCGCTATCTGTCTACTCTCCTGTTCAGATGCTGTTCCACACCCAGGTGGCCAATCGCGAACCGCGGATACAGCCCTTTTCTTGAATTTAGGGGCTGGGTTTACTGATCCAACCCCTCCTATCGCTTGATTAGCCTTCGAGTCCATGAACACACCTTAGTCACTATCTAAATCAACGCAACGAAATCCAAACTAAAAGATTAACCCAATACTTAAAGCGAACACCCTTAACTAGATTGATAATTCCCGAAACGTGGGATTTGATCCATAAGTCAAGCGAGTCCCGAATGTCTCCACTGAAAGCGACACCCTCTTCACTACCTACATTCGGCCAAGCCCTCACATTAGGCCAATTAGCCATTCGGCTTTGGCAAAAGAATCCTGGAAAAGAAGATAACGATTCAAGAGAACATAACTAACCTTAACACAAGAGATCCCTTTGGAACTTGAGAGAATTCGGCACTAGCCCAAAAGAGGTGAAAATTCGACAAAGGAGACACCACAAGGAATATTTGGCTTCTAAGATTAAAGGGTGAAAAGAAAGATTCAACCATCCAGATAATAAGAAAGTGATTCGATTTTGAATGAAGATGAGAAAGAAAGAGATATTGCAAAGAAGAAATGACAGAGATCTTACCAATCCTACAATGGTCTGGCTGCAAGCAATAGAAAAATGTGATCCTCGGCTTTTAGTGACTGATAGCAGATTTAAACTAAGGTGATGAGATTCAAAGGGGTTTCGGCTATCAAGGAGTTGTGAAGAAAATAACAAGATGGAGAAAAGAGATGAGTGATGATTCGGCTTTGGGAAAAGATGGGAAAAGAAAATGAAGCAAAATGGGTGGAGTGGATTCAGCTAGCACAACAAAAAGAAACAGAAAAGAAGAAAGAAGAAAGGGGTTTCGGCTTTTAAGATTAAAGAGAAGAGAAAAGGTTTAGGCTCCAAATGGTCTTCTAATTTCATCTATGGTCAAGAGATGAGAAAGAAGTTGAAACACCAAGTGATCTTTGGCACAAGAGAGAATAAAAGAAAAGTTAAAGCAAAAAGTGAAGCACACACACCAAATGCCAAAAATATTACCCAAGGTAAACCCCAAATTCGGCACACCCCTTCCCACACTCCAAAACCGAATGCTCCCACGACCTACCACCATCCAAATTCGGCTAACACACTCCCCCAACACGATCCCTTCTTTTTCTCCTTGCTTTACTCTTGGTCCTCTATTCAAACAAGTTTGAACACCTCAAACTCTTAACATTTCTCTCATCACTCATTCGAATGTGTTGACTCCTTCAACACCTACCCATCACAGTCCATCCTGAGCACAACTCCTCCTTAGTCTTGGCGTCAAAAAGAACAAGCAGAAAGGGATCTTCGCAGCTCGAACCAAGGCTCCCTTACTCACCTGAGGCGTCACTCCCATGTGTCTTAAGTGGCGCCTCCCTTGCCACTTTACCACTTGGACTCTTGTGTCAAAACTTACCATCAACTATCCTTAACACCTAACTCCTTCAACTCCCCCCTTCCAAGTACCCAAAAATAAAATCTTTGTTAAGGCTCTAGCCCATCCCTGACTCAAGCCTAGACCCTAAAATAACCTAACTAGCATGACATCCATACTATCTACATGCAACAAGTAAAATGCAAAGGGCCCTGATTTAAGGATGTTACATACTAGGCCTAAATTTGGGGCGTTGCAGTAAAGGTATGAAAATATGAAAGGTAAATGTAGATGAATCAAGCTTAATTGTATATGTGTTTTAGTTGTGCAAAGTGGTATGATTTGAAAATGAGTTGAATATGAAGATTTGTTGATTGCTTGACATGTTTTTGGATGTCAAATGTAAATGAAATGAATTAGTAAGTTTGCTTGTAAAGATTGACCCTTGTGTGTGTAGCATTTTGGCCTTGCAAATGGCCTGTTTTGCATGCACGGTTGTGGCACACAGGCGTGCTTAGTGACCGTGGGATTAAGCCAGTAGCTAGCCTAAATGCGTACGGCCATGGTACACGGACGTGCCTAGTAGCCGTGTGAATAAGTCAGTATCTAGCCTAAGAGTACACGGTCATGGTAGACGGGCGTATCTGGTGACCGTGTGGATAAGTCAGTATACATACCCTGATTTAGCACAGCTAGGACACATGGGTGTGTCTAGTAGCCGTGGAAGGCGCACGGCCTGCCCACACGGGCGTGTGCCCTCTATAACTTAGAAAAGTTTTAAATTTCCAAGAATTTTAGTATGTGTTCAGTTTAGTCCTGACTCTATTCTAAAGTATGATTAAGGTCTCGTTAACCTATGAGAGGGACACTTTGATTGCGATTGATGAATGGTTATATGAAATGTCTGTAAAAGTGTTTGATCTATCTCGTAATGTCTTTAACCCTGATCTGGCGACAGATACGGGTTAGGGGTGTTACAATCTCCATCCATCCAACACACACCAATTGGGGTACACTAGACTCTTCCATCCACTACACATCGATTTGGGTTATGGTGGACCCATCCAACCAATACACACCTTAAAGTGGTCATATGCTACTCGAATGTTGCGCATTCAATCTGGCAACATTGTTGCGAATTTACCGCCAAATTAAGTCAATGCAGTTTAACTACTAAATCAAACCTCATTCTCTTTATAACCATGTCCTAACCACAATGCAAATACAATTAATTTAATGCTTACGAATATATTGAATCAAACATGCTCATATTCACTTTTCAATGACCCACAAGCATACTCATAACCAACAACATGCATAAATTCTGATTAACACATCCAGACATTCTCATATACCAAATTTTAGTATAACAAATTCATATTAGTAACCTACATGAATGACAAAATTAAAACATATGTACACATACATATACATCCAGATCGTAATATACCATTTAGAGTCATTAAAAAATTAGTAAAAGTGTCCCAATCAGTCCATAGAGGCTTTAGCATGCAAGGGATCACTGTAATATCTCTAAACGAGGTCTAGTAGTTTCGAGTATATTTTTTCCAGGTTCCGAGTGAGAGACTAGGAATTTAAAGGGTTTCTATTAATTTTTAATTTAATTTAGAAGGTTAATTTCATCTAAAATTGATTAAACAATAATCCAAAAACATAAAAATATTTTTGAAAAATTAATTTTAAAGTATTTAAATAATTATTAGTGAAAATAATTAATTTATGTCGAAAAAGAATTTTACAATAATTTTTATTAGGGGTTAATTTGATTTAAATTTAAATATTAATTAAATTGGATTTAATTGTAAAACAATGGAAATTTTAGAGTATTTATATGGCAAATAAACCTTAAAATTCATAATTTCGGAGGGAAAGGATTAAATAGTAAAGTAAGGGAAATGTGGGAGTGTCCAGTTGGCAAATTTCTCAATTTTTAAATTTCTAGAGGGTTGTTTCCGTTTTAAACATAATGCATCTAGCCTACTTTTCATACCATTTACATCATATTAGAGAGCTATAAAATCTACTTTCTTTGCATGCTTTTAAAGATCTATCATAATAGAATAGATCCAAACAATTTTCTTCTCAAAATACTCTCTTTTCACCCAAAATTATTCTCAAAAGTAGCCAAAAATATTTTGAAATTTCTCAACATTCTTGAATCAAGATTTTCAATTAAAGGATTTAGAGTGAATCGAAGGTAATTATTATTTCTATACTTGTTTTTATGATGATTAGGAACATTTTTACATGATTTGGATGATAATTATATGATTTTTCATCCATGTCATCTTCTTCAAAAGCTTAAGGTTCATTAATGGTGAATCTTGAATTTTGAGAGGAAATCCATAAATCAATGGATGTTCCAACTTAAAATGGATCTTTTAAAAGGGTTTTTTATCTTATTTATCAAGATTAAACATGATTTGTGAGGTAATTTGAATAAATCTGAATTTCATCATCTTCATGAACTGATTTTCCAAATTTTTTGTGAAATTGATTTAAATGTGAAATTTATGCTTAATATATGTGTATTTATTTTAGTATTGGTGTTTGGAAGTGATTAGGAGGGCTAGAGTGATCGATTTTGTGAGGAATCGAGTTTTCGACTTGATGTTGCAAATCTGGTAAGGTATCTTTGGGAGATAAATTTGATTAGTATAGTTAATTAAAATTTATGTTTAATATCGTATTGGAAAGCTGGTAATGCCTACTTTGTCTTTGTTGAAGCTCCGAATCTTGAAGAGGACCAAGATAACTGGATTTTAATCTTGGAATCGCTTAGTTGACCACTTGTTGTAATAGAATAAAATTTGTGTGGTGAGTGTTTCTAAGGGAAGTTTGGTAAATTGCCCTCAATTATGTTTAATTAGAAGCTTAATTAATGATTTCAATTAATTAATTACGGTTATTTGGCTGATTTTGCAAGATTGGTATTAAATGTGCAAAATTGAATTTGTATTGGAAAAAAAAAATGGTAAGTGAGTTTTTGGGTGGTGTTGTACTAATTAATTAGATTAAAGTTAATGATGATTTTAAAGCATGTGTACTGAAATTTTTTATCAATATATGTTGGTATTACAATTGGTAATTGAATATGGGAAATTGGAAAATGAATTGTTTGATTTCATTGGATGCTAAATGGCTATGTTACATGCTATACATAGCATCTTGTCACATTAAATTAAGCACCATAATGGCTATTTATATGCTATGTTTTACTAAATGTATTGGCAACATGCATAGTGGATCCATTGGATATAGTTGGCATGCCATAGGATTTGTGAGTACTCAACATATTGATATGTTATTTGTGAGCAATGAGGCTCTAGATTGACTGATTTGGAGTAGATAAAGGAGTGTTGAGTATGAGTCTCCACTCAATAGGTTATTTGAGGCGCTATAATGGAGTGTGTGTTTTGGTTCGCTTAACTCGATGGACTGTATTTGATGTTTATGGGACTTCAGAGACCCGTTTATCAAATGTATGATCACCCAATTAAGCCATGAGAAGTGTGTGTCAATATATATTTATGTGTAATTGTTGCTATGTTAATTGATAACTAAAAGCCATGAATAATTGATTTCTGGTATGGAAAGTGCTATTGGAAATTAAATCGACATGTTTAATTATTTTGGCTGCCAATTGGTGAATGATTGTAACACCCCAAACCTGGGCTAGACATTATGGCTAAATCTGGTGAGGTCACATATAATGGGTTTTGAGAGCAAAGATTATCTCACAGCATAATTTTAGTTGACTACCTCGAATGCTTCATCCCCATTTAAGAAAACGTTAATTAATTGGTCCATTTTTCAAACTCTTATTTATAGTGGAAGTTTGAAAATCGTTATAATTTTAGAATACCTTCGTGTTTTTAGGGAAACCATAGTTTGCATAGAAACTATCAATTTCATAAAATAATTTATTGATCGTGTCCAAACTAACTATGACAACGAATAAGGAAAGTGCACCTATCGTTTGGTAGTATAGCTATGGCAAGACCAGAAATATCGTATCCTCAAGGACCAATAGTACTACTAACTACTATCTTTCTATTATTTAGCCTAAGAATTAAGTGAATTGATGTTTAATCTAAAACTAACTAATTACTAAGCTAAAAATGCTAAGACACAGAGAATGAATTGGGGATATACTTTTGGGAAAACCAATTGATTAAGACAATACCCGAGAAAGAATCCACCTAGACTTCACTTGTTATTTAACTCTGAACCAGACGATTTATTCACTTGATTTGATACGTAGGATTCCATAATTTATATTAATACCTCTCTCGAGGCTACTAACGTCTCACCCTAGGTTGATTAATTGAAATCTCTTTCTATTTAAAACCCCTAGAGTTGCATTAACTCGATCTATGGACTCCCATAATAGGTTTGACCCTAATCCGACAGATTTTCATCGTCCTATCTTAGGAGTGCGATCAACTCCGCTTAATTATGCTAGATCTACTCTTAAACAGGGACTTTTGCTCCATTGCCTAAGCACATCAATACTTGAATCAATATCCTAAAATATCAAAGTAAGAATTAAGAACACATAATTAAGAACAAATCAAGTATTTATCATATAGTTCAGAAAACAATAACAAGATCCGTCTTAGGTTTCATCCCCCTCAGGTATTTGAGGGGTTTAGTTCATGTTTATAAAAGAATACATCTCAGAAGAAAGTATAAAACAAAACATAAGAGAAACCCTAAAACCCCCTGAAGGAAATTGAAGAGAAGATCTTCCGTCCTGAGTATGGTTTCGGCTTCTTGGGATGGATCAACTGGCTGTCTTCGAGTAAATCCCTAATTTAAACTCTCTTTGGCTTTGCTCATGTCTTCGAGTAAATCCCTAATTTAAACTCTCTTCGAGTAAATCCCGTGTTCGAGTCTGCTAAAATGGCACGGTCGTATGGTTTTGCCCGTGTGCCGTGGTCCAGGCCGTGTAGGCCCATTTTGTCCCTTTTTGGCCCATTTCTCGTTCTTTTGGACTCCTAAGCCCTCCTGAATATATGATAAACTGTAATATGAACATATTTTAATCCCACAGTTAGCATACTTTTGGATGATTTTAGCCTTGAATTGTGGAATTTGGTGCTCTTAATCCTTTAATTTCATGTTTTATACTTAGGAGGGCACCAGAGGATGAAAAGAACGAGAAACGGGCCTAAAACAAAGTAAATGGGCCAAAGCACAAAATCGACACGACCTGGGCCCAAGACCACACGGTCGCACCTCCTTATCAGACTCCACAGACTGGACCATGATTCACACGGGCGTGTGCCACGAGCGTGTCCCTGCCTTGATAAAGAGGAATTTCACTCGGAATAGGGTATTAAAAGGAAAAGAAAGACATTCCAAAAGCCTATATAAACACCCTAGAGGCCAACCTTTAGGGGGTGTCCAGCTAGGCCAAGGAGCCGAGCCAGAGATGATACGAATCGGCTGGGATGAGTCAAAACATATGCGAGTTGCCCAATCGTCTATGAGGAGGAATCAAGCCTTCGAAAAATAATCAAAAAATATGAATGAATTTGCGGAAGCTTTAAGTAACTAAATAGGAGTTCGTTCGGTTTGATAAAATAAAAATAAAATAGATAAAAAGGATAATTGGATATAGATGGATAAAAGAACTTAAACGAGAATCGATTCAACACTATATAACAGTGTCACTCCGGGTTCTATAATGTTTAAGGTGAAAAATGGTAATCGAAGATGGAAATGGAAATTCGAACTTAACTTAAGAAAGATTCAACACTATATAACAGTGTCACCCCGTTTCTTATATCGTTAAGGTGGAAAGATGAAATTCGAAGATGGACCAAGACCCGTTATCTAAAAAGATAAGAACCTATGGTATAAATAAATGGATGAGAAACGACTGACGCCACAAGCAAAGCTTGATAAGTCGGAATCGAAACTCGTACGAAAGATAGAGAGGAGATAAACTCACTCAAATCAAATATCCATTCATTCAGAAAATCAAAAGTCTGCCTACAATTGAAGTTTGACAAGCTATTTATAGGTAGCTTGTCGTGGCTATCAAAATAAAACTAAATCTTAACATAAATATTCAATTCCAATATGGCACATTAATTTCTTTCAATTCAATTTATCTTGCCGTCCACTAGCAAATTCCATTTACTTTATTCTATCATGGTTCCACTAATCTCACCTTGTAATGTTTGCCGTCCCACCATTTCAACATATTTGCAAATTCCAACTTGTTTGTTCACCCATAATGCCATGTTGTTTATTTAATTCAAGGCTCCCATTTATGTTTTCATTATCTTCCATCACTAAGCACACATGCACATTCTCTTTAATTATTTATCCCATCATGGCTTCGCAAACTCATGGATTTTTAAATGCTTTGTTATTTTATACCCCATTCTCCATATTTATTTATTCAAAAGTGTTGCCATTGTTTAATCATCCATTAATCCCCTTGTTACCGTCCATGCTATCTCAAATTGACTTTAATTTTGTTTCTTCCAACACCCATAATATTCCCTTTAAATTCTATTAGCTTTTGTACCCCCAAGATCATGCTTCAATCTTGCTTTCTCAAATACATTATTTTATGCTTCATTCTACCAATAGTTTATTCATCCCAAGTTCAATTATTCTCCATGCCGTCCATTACCTTAGTGTTTGGTTATCCTTCATGCATCATGCCTTTCATCCAATTGATGTGTGCCGTCCCATGGTCAATGTACCTACAAAGAAAAATACGATAACCAATTTAATTCAAATGTATGTTCAGCCGAAATAAATTTTAATAAAAAATTAGACACCCTAACTAACACATAAACTAAGCTAAAACAAATTTAATAAAGTCTTAAACAAGACATATTAAATTTGGCTATGGCTAACACAAACATATTAAAACACGTAATCACTAGCACATATTAAATTATTTAATTAACTTAAACTAAATTAATTAAATTTCATTCCAGCAATTTAATTAACTCAAACTAAGTTAACTAATTTTTATTTCGACAATTAACTAATTAAAATGAGCTAAGAGTGAGCTAATAACGAGCTCAATGAGCTGGAATGAGCTCGGATGAGCTTAAATTGAGCTCAAATGAACTAATCCGGCTCAATTTGGAAATGCATTAGAGTGCATATCCGCTTCTCGGCACTTGGGGCATTGAAGTCGAGCTTCATTGACATGGAATTCACTAGCGCCCTAGGCGTGCTCGTATCAAGAGAGGCCAGAATTGTGGGATTTACTCAAAGAAAGCCAGTTGATTCATCTCAAGAAGCCGGATTTAAACTCAAGACGGAGGATCTCTCCTTCAATTCCTTCAAGGGGCTTTAGGGTTTTCTTATGTTTTGTTTTATATTTTCTTCTGAGATGTATTCTTTTGTTATTATGAACTAAACCCTCAGATATCTGAGGGGGATGAAACCTAAGATGGATCATGTTATTGTTTTTTGAACTATATGATAAATACTTGATTTGTTCTTAACTATGTGTTCTTAATTCTTGTTTTTGATATTTCAGGATATTAATTCAAGTATTAATGTGCTTAGGTAGAGGAGGAATAAACCCTATCTAAGAGTAGATCTAGCATAGTTAAGTGGAGTTGATCGCAACCCTAGAGATAGGACGACGATAATCTGCCGGATTAGGGTCAAACCTAATATGGGAGTCCATAGATCGAGTTAATGCAATTCTAGGGGCTTTAATTAGAAAGAGATTTCAATTAATCATCCTAGAGTTAGACGTTAGTAGCCTCGAGAGAGGTATTAATATAAATTAGGGGATCCTACGAATCAAGTCAAGTGAATAAATCGTCTGGTTCAGAGTAAGATAACAAGTGAAGTCTAGGTGGATTCATCCTCTGGTATTGTCTTAACCAATTGGTTTTTCCGACAAGTATTTCCCCAATTCATTCTCTTTGTCTTAGCATCTTTAGCTTAGTAGTTATTTAATTTTAGATTAATTAATAATTCCCTTGAATCTTAGGCTAAATAATAAAAAGAAAGTTAGTATTAGTACTTTTGGTTCCTTTGGGTTTGACAATCCGGTCTTGCCATAGCTACACTATTGTTCGATAGGTGCACTTGCCTCAATCGTTGTCACAGTTAGTTTCTAGGCTCGATCATTCGTTATAAAATTTTAAGACTCTGACACAACGATCAAATTTTTGGCGCCGTTGCCGGGGAACTGAAATATTAAGAACGCTCAATTTTTATTACTTTAGCCATTTTATTTTTAGCAATTTTCTTTTATTTTTTTTCTTTTAACTTTGCTAATTTTCTTCTTTTATTTGTTCTTAACGGGTACCTCTAGTTTATGACTAAAAAGAACCCGATAGGAACCCTAATTTACGACAATGATATTGAAGGTACTGTTTGCAAAAATCGTAGAGAAATAAGGCGAAGCTTAAATTACATAGAAGAAGAGCAAGAAGTCGAAACCAATACCACCGAAGAGATGGCTGAGAATAATCTGCTACCACCAAAGGTGGCCAAAAATCATGCTCCTCGAACTATGTATGATTATGCTAAACCTAATTTAACAGCAACTGAGTCAAGTATTGTTAGACCTGCTATTGCTGCAAATAATTTTGAACTGGAACCTAACACAATTCAGATGATACAGCAATTTGTTCAGTTTGATGGTTTGCAGGATGAAGATCCAAACAATCACTTGGCAAATTTCCTAGAATTTTGTGATCCTTTCAAAATAAATGGGGTTTCTGATGATGCCATTCATCTTCAGCTATTTCCCTTTTCTTTGAGGAATAAAGCTAAACAGTGGTTGAATTCTCTTCCATGAGGATCAATCACTACATGGGAACAAATGACCAAAATTTTTTTTAAAAATATTTTTCGCCAGCTAAAACGGCCAAGTTAAGAAATGATATCTCTTCTTTTGTGCAGATAGATCTAGAAACACTATACGATGCATGGGAGAGATACAAAGATCTATTGAGAAGGTGCCCACATCATGGATTACCCTTGTGGCTACAGGTCCAAACCTTTTATAACGGTGTGAACCCCTCAACAAGGCAATTGATTGATTCAGCCACCGGCGGAACACTAAATAACAAAACTCTTGAAGCGGCTTACGAGTTTATAGTGGAGATGTCACTGAATAACTATCAGTGGCAAGTCACAAGGACGAAGCCAACAAAAGCAGCCAGAGTTTTCAACCTCGACGCAGTAACCATGCTATCAAATCAAGTAGAGATATTAAATAAAAAGATTGATGGTTTGTGTTCTTCGCAGGTACATCCAGTAATGCAGTGTAAAACAAGTGGAGGTGTGGCGAATCCTGAGTACCCACCCTACGGACATGGCATGGAAAGCGAACAAATGAACTATATGGGTAACAATTTCAAATATCAAAATAACCCTTATAGTAATACTTATAATCCAGGTTGGAAGAACCACCCCACTTTTTCATGGGGTGGTCAAGGAAATCAGAGACAACAACCCCCTCCAAACTTCCAACAACAGCCCTACCTACAGGAAAAGAAGCCAAACCTTGAGGAGATGCTGACAAAATTCGTAGCGGTGTTAGAAAAACATTTGCAAAACATTGAGACAACACTTAAAAATCAACAAGCATCAATTAAAGGGATCGAGAACCAGTTAGGGCAACTCGCTAAGCTGATCTCTGATCGAGACTAACCTAAAGGAGCAACTTCAAGCCATAACAGCTCAAGATAGTGAAGGGTTAGTAAAATCTGAACCTGAGACAAGGCAAGAGCCTGTGGTAAGTAAATGTAAGGTTGAAGTAAACCATGACAAGCCAAAACCGATAATTAAAGAATACCAACCTCGTATACCATATCCTGATGCGATGAAGAAAGACAATTCAGATGAACAGTTCGGTAAGTTTCTTAAACTTTAAAAGAAATTACATATTAACTTACAGTTTCTTGAAGCTCTTTCACAGATGCCAAATTCAAGAAAATTTTTAAAAGAGCTGTTAACAAACAAGCGGAAGTTAGACGAAGAGTCGCATGTGGAATTAAACGCAGTGTGCTCAGCAATGTTGAAAAATAAACTACCACGGAAATAAAAAGATCCAGGGAGTTTTACAATTCCATGTTTAATTGGATTTTATCTGTCGATAATGCTTTAGCAGATTTAGGGGCAACCATCAATGTTATGCCTTATAAATTTTTTAAACAACTAGGTCTAGGGAAACCCAAACAAACTAGGATGAACATTCAATTAGCTGATAAGACTATTAGAATTCCTAGGGGTGTAATTGAAGATGTTCTCATAAAAATTGATAAATTCGTATTCCCAGTAGACTTCGTCATTTTAGACATGGATGAGGACAATAGTATCCCCTTAGTTTTAGGAAGGCCCTTTTTAGCAACTGCCAGGACTAAAATTGATGTCATTGCAGGTGCACTCATACTTTGTGTAGGTGACAAATCAATCAGTCTTCAAGCTCTCGACTCAGCTAGGACATCGAAGTAATCAAGGTGAGAATATAAATTCTATTAACAATCGTTCGGTTAAACCTTCTTCTCAGGAAGCACCACGAAACTACACAACTGAGCCAGATCCTAGACCTCATGCCAACAAAGAAATAACACATGAGGAACGAAGGCTTCAGATCGATGAACTAGACGAGTGGAAGACACATTTCAAAGAGAAATTAGGGATACATGAAGTAAAACCAAAGCCACTCCAAAGGACAAACAAATTCAAAATTGGAGATAAGGTATTGTTAAATAAAACAGACCCTCGAATATCTCCTCTTGACCTTAATACAAACAAAGAAATATCTTTTAGGATACTCAAGGTTTTCCCATACGGAATAGTCGAGGTAAGTAATCCTATATTCGACACTTTTAAAGTAAACGCTACTCGACTTGAACTTTGTACTGATAATAGGACTGATAGCATGAGGAAGGACTTTCAACTCCTCAAACCACCATGATTATGCGAATGAGAGGAAAGTCTAGCTTAAGACTTTAAACGAGCACTTCTCGGGAGGCAACCCGAGTACTAACCCCATTAATTTTTACATTTTTATTCTTTCTTTTATTTTTTTCCTTTTTAGCACCTAACTATAAACTAACCAAGTGCATATTTCCATACCACACGGCCTCACACATGGTCGTGGCCGTGACCGTATGGATACTACGGATTTCCATACTAACATGGCAGAGATAGTACGAAACATAACAAAAAATATCTTCAAGGCATGGCCCTCTACTGAACGCCACGGCCGTGCGATGCGGCCGTGGTCAACACTGTTTTAACAACACGGACGTGGCGATCTGCCCATGGGCGTGGGAGAAACGAATGTAGCACAACACGGTCGTGCGACACGGCCGTGTAACTCAACACGCCCATAGTACACGGGCGTGGGGATGTACCAGACTTGATTTTTCTATTTAAACCACCCCTCCCCCCTTCTTACCTACTCCCCACCCTTCTTCCATTACACCCCTTCTCCATTCTTCATTCTTAGTTTTCTTTATTCTCATAACTCTAGCTCTATCAATATCCATGTCGAATAAACGGAAGGATCTTAGCACAGTCTCCCTTTGTGAGACCGATATACATAAGTTCATGCCTGCCGCTTCATTAACTCGACATGACAAGGACCCTTGAGTCCATTTAACTTTTCTTTTTCTTTTCTCTTCTCCATTATTTCCCTTCTCTTTATCTTTCTTGTCTTTAATTATTACTCTTACACTTTGTTTTCTTTGATTTAGGTTCTAAAGGTTGTTAGGGAATCACCACACCAAGCCTTAGAAATCACACCCACCTCGTGAATCATCCAACAATAAGGACTTTTCAATCCATTCATCCTTTTTTTTAGTTTTATTTCAATTTCTACACTCTTTCTTTTTATTTTTTCTTTTCTTTAAATATATAATTAGTATATTTTGAATTATGCTTATTATTTCCTGGCTAATTGTTCACGAGCTCCCCAATTTCTTCATCTATCGCAGAGATTGTGGGCGGCCACCATACCACCACCAAAAACGCCTTCTCCAACTTATCTTTCACCTCCAAATCAAGTTTCCACACTTCCAACTCAAGGAATCCATCCAAAATTCAGGAAGTTTCACCTCTTCCTATCTTTTGATTTTCCACTATATTGTTATTATATATCTTTGTACATTAAGGGCAATGTACATCTTAAGTGTGGGGGGTGAATATTTATTTTGAGAAAGTGCCTAACTTTCTGCATTATTCTCAAATCCCTGAATGATATCTTGTCTTTAAGTTATTTTCTCATATTACTAATTAGAATAAAATTTCCTTTGATTCATGATTTTTATTGATATGTTTTGGATTAAATCTTTGATAATTGTGCAGTGATGATTTAAACTTTAGGAGACTAGAGAATCAAGCATGATGAGTTTAGTTTCAAAAATTAAAATTTTGTTAGGTTGCCTACCTGAATCTAATTATTACCTTGAAGTTTGAAATTTACAAAGTTGATATAAAAAAACCCATAATTTTTTGTGAGATCTTGAGCCTTTTTTAGCATATATTCTTTCATACTCACTTTTTGATTATGAGTGTATCAACATTGATTTGTTATTCTAGAACTTGCTTCGATTATACATGTCAAGACCACATTTAAAACTTGATTTGTTATCACCTACCCACCTACACTCACCCACTAATATTAACCCAAAATCTACCTTGTATTTGTTATCACCATTCCTTGACCCCCTTTTTGTCGAGATTTGATTTTGAAAGTTGCCTTATATGTTTTATATTTTAGTTGTAAAAGTTCTTTCCTATTCTTATTGATTTGTTCTTAAAAAAAATCGAAGTATATTCATTATTAGTTAAGTGAGCTTACATGTTTAAATTCCACATCTTGAAGAAGAAGCTTGTATTATTAGTAATAAAATTTTCATTTGATGTAATTATTCAGGATTAGTTCATTTTTCTAGTTAGGTAAAATGTCAATTCAATCTCAATTCTAACCCTCTAATTCAGCCTTTATCCACACCTTTAACCTAAGCCCCGTTATAACCCTTTTAAAGACCTTTTGATATTTGTATCATTTCATTTTATAGTGGTGGAGATTTGATTTTCATGCAAGCTTATGGGATTAAATTTTCATGTTCAACATTTGAGTGCTTAATTTTGAACCTTAAACACTTTGAGTGATTTGAGTGAATCTTTAGTGAGGATGTCTGTAACACCCCAAACCCGGCCCATGCGTTATGACTGGATCTGACATGTCACATGAGAAAAATGTATATGTGATTTGTACTAAAATACGTGTTATTTGGTTATGGTTAAGAAAACAAGTTTGGATGTAAATATTTGATAAAATACAACTATTTTTGAGAGCTTGTTTGATGAATCAAAAATTAAGGTAGTGAACTTTAAAACCGTGACTTTTGAAAATGTCTTTGATAATTTGAAAGAAACTGCGAGTTAAATCATTTGTAAAAGTTTGTTCTAAAATCCATTTATTAATCAATTTTGGAAAACCGTTGATTATGCTCTTAGAAAATCCCCATTTAAAATAATTCAAGCAAAATAATAAATACGTCAAACATAATGCAAAAATAAAATATTCCAGAGGCCTTATTACAACTTAAAAACCCAAAATAGTAAAAGTAATAAAGTAAACGTAAATAGAAATCTAAAGTTCAAAAACACCATTTCTGAAGTATGGCCTCCATCGAGTCATCCATGGCCACAGTCCACATCACTGAGCATTACCTGCAATGGTTAAGGAAAATGGGTGAGTTACTAGAGCTCAGTGTATAATCCCCTTACTGTCATCCACTGGGTCTGAATCCATTTAGCAAAAACTTGGGCTTAAGCCCATTTACATAATCAATAACAAAATGAAATAAATGTATGTAACCCAACCCATCCATCCATCACACCCCCGACCAGCCAATCACACCTGTGAGGATCAAGTCAACCCACCCCGCCGCTCACACCAAAATTTGCAGTCAAGCAGCGTATCGTAAATTTTTATTGTGGCCAAGCCACCGAAATCATAAGTAAACATCATAATGAATATTTTCTGGCAATGCCACCAGGCTACACTGCTCTTTATACATTTTTCCCAACCCATGCAATATGTAACATGCAACATACTTAATAAAGCATAATATCCACATATATGTACAACAATCATTCATCCAATAATTTATTTCGGTGAATCGACACATTATAGCCCTTTGTAATTCGGCCCACTAAGGCAATCTAGTAAATCGGCCCATAGGGGCATTTTGGTAATTCGGCCCAAAAGTGCATTTTGGTAAATCGACCCATAGGGCATTTTCGTAAGTCAACACTTTTAAAGGTATTTAAGCAATCCGACCCGTTAAGGTATTTTGACAAAAAACGGCCCATTGAGGGTATTTTCGTAATTCGGCCCATAAGGGTATTTTTGTAAATTTTACAAATTAACTCTGATTTTGGCAAATCTTAATATTTATGATGTTTAGGCAAAACACTCGATTCATACCATTTTACTGATATTAAGTTTTTAGGCAACATCGATCGATATTTCTAATATGATGCTAAATCACAGATTGATGGGATTTCGGTGTGAGATTACACACCTGATTACGGTAAGGATTAAACCTTCTTGATCTTCGGCACCCTTAGTATCGTGAGCACCACGATTTGTCTATTTTCATTGGATGATGGTCCACAACCCGGTGGAAAATCCCGAACTGCCGATACCGCCCTTCGTTTGAACTTAGGAGTAGGAAATGCAAATCAACTCGTTTTGTCTCCTCTTATTGCTTTTCCTTTCAAATCGTTACCACTTGCCTCCATTGAAATAGTCTTAATCAAAACGATATTATGATGACATGAAACGATTGTCTAAGGAAAAAGGTTCAGCTTACCACTATTTCCGTAGGATCAACAAGTGAATAAGAACAGGCGATTTAGTCCCTATATCAACCGATTAGACAAATCCATCATTCCGTTTGAACGGAATAATCAAGTATTGAGAGATAACAAGATGAACTTTGAAGAAATCCCTTACCTTGACAATAGTAGATCCAACTTTCACCGATTGGACTTAAGACTAGAGAGGAATCTGCAAGAATGTGATACTCGGCCACTCACTAAAACATTATGAAAAGAAAAAAATGATCACGTTTTGAGAGAGTAGAAGAAAGTGATGTTTTCAGTTAAGAAAAACCATCCCATGACAAGGGCACACATTCGGCATGAAGATAAGAAATTGAAAAGAAGAGGATTACTTACCGATTCGGTCAAGAAGATTGTAACACCCCAAACCTAGCCCAAAACACCACGGTCGAATCCGGAATGTTATTGGAAAGGTGTTGAAAAGAATTCTGTTTTAAAGGTAAAAATAATTTTTAAGTTCTAAAAACAATTGTAAATATTTCGCTTAAAAAGGGGTTTGTCGTTGAAAAATAGAAATTTGCTGACGGATAAAAACTTCAGGGTTGAGTAAAGTTCAAATCGTTAATTGTGCGAGAATTTTGAGGAAAACAAATTGTTTATAAGTAACCTGGATTTTGAAAACCTCAATTTGATCTTTAGGTTGCAATTGTTTTAAAGACATTTTTAATTAATTAATAGATAACGAATTCGATTCAAATCCATGATATCCCAAAACAGTTAAAATGGCCTTATTACATCATGAAAATAACCCAAACAGTATCCAACAGTACAAAGCATATAAAAAAACGACTTCTGCATGGCCACCTCGAATCCACTCCAGCTCGGTCCAATGAGATAGGAATTACCTGCATTGTTTGAAAAACAGGGTGAGTCACCAGACTCAGTGTGCAATTAATCCACATGACTCCACAAATGGGCTTGGCCCCAAATCCACATCAAAACAATATACCACGCATAATAATGCAATATGTAACCCAACCCAGCCTAGTATCCATCCGCTACACACCACCCGTATATCCATCCTCATACACACCTGGGGATTTCTACAATCGACCCTCCATTCGCTACACATCTCTTTGGCAGTCTATGCTGACGGACACACTGCTCAAAGTCCACTTAGTGGTCTAGCCACTGATCCACGTGATTAAATCACAAATATCCATGATGAGACTCATGGTCATCATCAATCCACAATGAGGCTCGAGGCCATCATTAATAGTGACAGGGTCACCCACATATATAAATATATACACACTTCCCCTTTATTTAATATATCCCGAACCCCATGCACATGCAACATAATATGATGAGATGGCAATATAAACATATGAACATATCCAGATATGCATATATAACATACTTACATACATCCACAATTATCTATCCACAATCTTGATGTAAGAAGTATACTAACCTGATTACCGGATTACCCAATATAGGTAATAACACCACCACAGCCACTATTTCGGCTACCACACATAATACATGTATTTAATTAAAGCAAATAAGGAAACATTGTGATAATTACACACCTGATAACACGTAATACCACGCCCTCTATGTCGACACTATCGCTAATTGACACTACTGCTATTTGCCTACAATCCTGCTCCGACGCTGGCCCACGCTTCGATGGCCAATCCCGAACTGCTGAAACTGACTGCTTCTTGAATTTAGGGGTAGGGACTACGTGTCCAACCTCTTTTGTTCCTTGGCTGGTACTCGAATCCATCAAACAGTATCTTGGTCAGAAGACCTGGTTAAGATGTTAAACAAAACTATAACGAAACCCAAAAGAGCACTTGATAAAAGAACACCCTTACCAGAGTCGCCCAAATCCCGAAGGCTATTCACTTGCGCTTAAAGGTAGTCGAAAACCCTACATAAACCATGTTAGATTCGGCCTAACACTCATAGTCCAAGCAAAGTGGCCTTCGGCCGAATGTTATACCTTCTTACCTTGATTGATCGAACCCCGAAAGATCACTAACACCCCTAACGCTGGCTTCGAACAGAAGAGACACAAAGTTAATGCCCTATAAAGATTCGGCCACACCCCAGAAACCAAGGTTAGGCTTTTTGTTTCAGCAACCAAAGAAAGAAAAGAAAAAGATTAAAAATAAATATCGAACCCTTACCACTACCACTAACCCGATTGAGAGAATTGGCAAGAGATGAACGACGGCACCCCTTAGAGATTAACAACCGAAAAGAGTCACCACACAAAGAAGATTCAGCCTACAGATAAAACTTGAGGAATAAATGAAATAGAAGAAGAAAAGAAAGAGTAGAGACGAAAAAGAGAAAAGTAATGGTGAATTAAAGATTCGGCCAAGGTTCTAATCGCTAGGAGGGTTATTCGGCTTTTGAGAGTAAAGTGATCAGTGAAAAAGAAGAAGAGAGGGTTGAGGTTTGAGAGGTTTCGGCTATGGGGAAAGTGAAGGGTATATTTCAGCTTTTAGAGAGTGAATAGAAAAGAGGAGAAAGAGTTGCAAAGAGAAGAGCAAAATGCACAAATGGTCTCTCACTTTCGGCTTTTAATCAAATGGTCAGAAAACAAATGAATAGCTTTTTGATTGACATCTTTCGGGACAAAGACTAGAGAAGGGAGAAAACGCAAAAGATGCATACTACAGCCACTAAACAAATTCAGAACCTACCCCCTCTAACATGACCGAAAATGCTACCCCCTAGAACCCCATAATCGGCCAACTCTCACACCCCTCTTCTCATCCCTTATTTCTCTCCTAACTTTTCTCCCCTCCACACATTCAAACAGGTTTGAATGATTCAACTTCCCTCCTTACTCTCCACCACTCATTCAAAATGTTTGACCCAATCAAACTTCCACCTTTCAAGTGCCATTTCCGAATCCACTACCTCCCCCTCTTGACGCAAAACACAACTCCAAAATGTTGCCCATGCTGCTCGAACCTCTTTCCCCCTTGAACTCCCTCCTTGAAACGTCAACTCCCCTTGCTCCTAGGCGTCACCTTGCCACTCAACCACTCCACTTGTTGTCAATGAACACCACATTAAATCCCTTAAGGCCTAGCTCCCCTAACTCTCCCCTTCACAGCTTAACCAAAAATTTCACTAAGGCTTAGACTTAACCTCAAGGTTTCCCGAAGCCCCCAAACACCCTCAAACAGCATATAGAGCATACTAGCACATAGATACAAAGTAGAATGCAAGACCCCTAAATCCCGGTTGTTACAAAGATAGTGCCCAACACGAAAGAGAAAGGAATAGAGATGAGGTAGGATGTTAATAGGTTCGGCTATGAAGAGAAATGAATAAAGAAAATTCGGTCACAATATAATATTGATTTAAAAAGTGAAAGAAAGGTTGAAGAAATAGTCAAAAAGAAAAGAGAAGATGGACAAGAGGTGTTTATAGGTTTCGGCCAATCACCAAAAGAAAAATGAACCAAAAGATATGAGTATTTCGAGAACCAAAGAAAAATGAACAAGGATGGATTAAGGGTTACGGCACAACAAGGGAACAAGATGAACAATGGCTAGGTATTTCGGCCAAAACAAAAGAAATGAAATGGGAAGGGAAAACACCAAAATACTAAAAAGAAAACAACCTCTCATGCACCAAAAATTTGCCAAAAGACTATAGGAAATTCGGCTAGCAAATCCCCCCCTCAAACCGTGCATCACCTATACCAAAAGATGCATGTTGACCAAAAATTCCTTCCCAAGGCAACTCCTAATATTCGGCCAACATGTTCCCTCCCTTATCCCTCCTCCCTCCTCCCTCCTCCCTCCTCCCTCCCCGTAACTGGTATCAGATATCCTCTTCTAGGAGCCCCGGAGTAACGATTTCTGGAGTTCTAATATCTTGGTATCATTGTAAGTTTCTATCTTTGTGTTTCAACTCTGTTTGTTTCGCTGTTGTTGTCTCAAAACCCATATATCTGTCGTTAGTCTTCGTAGCCGTTGAGTCCGAGTGGGACGTTGTTGGCGTTGAGAGGACGTTAAGACACAGACGGTTTTAGGTACCAGGGATAATAATAATGGAACAAATAGATTGTTTATATAAAGATAAAACTTGTAATCATACTATGCATATAGACTCTAAGAATAAAAATTCTGTTTCGGTTCTTAGTATGGGTATCAATAGTTTAATAGATTTAACTAATACATATTTTGGTAAATTATATACTAAAATTAGTAAAGTAGAAGAAAAAATAGATAATATGGGAGAAGTAACTGATTTAGATTTGAATAGCAAATCTAAGGAGTTATTATCCGATGTAAATAATAAATTAGATCAGGTTATAAATATTAGTAATAATAAAGAATCTGATTTCGGACCTTTATATTATGGTAATAGTAATTATATATTAGCCTTATCTGAGGAAGATTCGTCAGAAGAATCCTCATCTACTAATTATATAAAAAATGAAAAAACAAAAGAAAAAATTGAAAAAACAGAAAAATCACAAAAATATGATTTTAATACTTATAAAAATCTGATAGAACATTGGAAAAACCAATTTTCTAAAACAGATGATAGCTATGAAAAAGTAGAGTATTTAAAATTAATAGAAGATCTTTATGAAGAACATAAAGAACTTTTTGATAAGTACAATTATCATTATATGTTAGAATATGATGATAATGATGATAATAATAATAATAATAATGAAAATGATAGTTATATTTTAGAAACTACAGAAAGTAGTAATTCTAATAATATGGCTATAAATATTAATGTTAATAGCAATAATAATTCTGATGAAGAAGAAACTTCAACAGAAGAAAATATAGAAATTCCAGATCCTATGGAAACGGAACCCCCGGATCCGTATGATTATCAAGCCCCAAAACCATGGGAAATTGATAAGAAAAATCCGTATGGAAATATTAAACCAAAGAAATATTGGGAAAACAAATTCCTAATAGGTTCTGAGGAATATATTTTTATGATAGGAAGTAGTTCTAACAACAAGTTAGAAGAAATTCCTAATCCTGAACAACAGGATATAAAATTAGGAAATTTAATCGGAGAAGAAATAGATTTTTCCGATGATATGATAGAAAAGATTAATAAAAATCATATTTCTAAAGAAGAAATTTATAAAATTTCTAAGTTTAAACTATGGTCAAAAGACACATAGAAAAAATTAGTGGCAACACAGTCGCTAAGGATACCAAAGGTGGGTTAACAGAAATCCCCTTATTTACTAAAGAAAAGATAAAAAGGATTAGAAAAAACTATCCTCAGGTCAGATATATACATCTAGGAGTTATCATGATAACAATTAGAGCTTTATTCAGAAGAGGTCATGATGTTCCTATTTTAGCAGTATTATTAGATAAAAGATTTGAAAATCCAATAAAAGCACTTATTGGAGGTATTCAATCTAATCTACATACAGGTGTTATAGGATTTAAAGTTAAACCAAATTACTTTATTTCCATAACAGATCCTCTAATAGAAGAGTGTCTATGCCTTAGAATTCAGACAAAAAATTCTGATATAAGTGATTTAGCAGAAGATTTAGCAATCAGCTGGACTTCTATTAATGAATATACTAATACGGCAGAGGTTGAAATAAAAGAAATAAATAATAAAATTATTGAGCTTTTTGAGCCCAATAAATTTACTACGGAAATTCAACCAAAGCTATTACATTTAAAAGATTTATCAATTCCAAAAGACTGGATAATTGATAAGACTAATAATGCTAGTACTTCTAAACCGGTAAGTACTATTGAATATATGTCATCTGGTGATAAGTTATATTTCAGAAATAATCTGATTACTAACACAGATGATAATTTAATATTACCTTCTAACTCTCAACCAGAGAAAGAAGAAGATAATGAAAGTATAAATACACCAATAGGGATGAAAACAATTCAAATTCCTATTTTCCCTACTACTCCAAGTAGAAATTCTATTTCTAGAAACTCTAGAATAGAAAATATACAATATTCGGAAGAAAATATTACTAATAAATATATTAAAATTACATTACATGATAAAGATTATAAAAAATATTGTTTACATGCATTATTAGATACAGGAGCTACAACAAGTAGTTGCAAAAGAAATGCCATTCCAGAAGAATACTGGATACCTGTAAAAAAGATAATAAATATTAATGGAATAAATGGTAGAAAAACTGCTGTTTATTATAAAGCAAAAAACATTCCAATCTACATAAACAATGTTAGATTTATAATACCTAAATTATTATGTTTACCTGATATGATTGGTGATATATTACTTGGTAATAATTTTATTAATCAATATTTACCTTTTATTGTCAATAAGAAATCGGTTATTTTATCTATAGAAAATAATTCTATAGAAATACCATTAATAAATAGTAATTTTTACTAATGTTTGCTGATTATCTTAGCAGGACTAATGGATAGAGGTAAACAACCTCTAATAGAAAATGATGGATGGAGAACTGTCCATAAAAAACCCAATAAAGGAAAAAATCCTAACCAAGGATTTATTTTCGCAAAACAAATGAGTCCAAACCAAGGAATCATTCCTGCTCAAAAAAGTCCTAAACAAGGATTTCAGCCTGCACAAGTAAGTCCTAAACAAGGATTTATTTCTACACAAATAAATTCTAAACAAGAATTTATTTCTGCACCTGCAAATATAAGTTCTAAACAAGAATTTATGGCTGCACCAACACAGGTACAATTTTATCCTAACCAAGGATATTATTTACCATATCAATTGGTAAACCAACCAATTGGATCGCAATCACCAACACCGGTAGATTGTTATTCTCAATTCTCTCAAAAGCCTTACACCGATTCCGAAATTCTCAAATATGCAGATGCTTTGTTGAAAAAACAACAAAACTCTGAATTCTCGAATCTAAAGGATTTTTATAATCCAGGCTTACCCCCAGACTACTACCATTTCATTGACAGAATATGGAAAAACCATATTTTGGAACAAAGGGCTAGTTTCAGAAAAGCTCTTACCCAATTCTCAGAGTTCTTAGTTGAAAAAACAACTCAAGAAAAATCTGAAGAATTATTATTAAAATCTATTTTATACAGAGATTGGGACGATGTCCTAATTGAATATATGGATATTAAGGAGATAAACAATCTTCTTGATATATTTCAATACTTTATTAATAAAGGGAGAAACACTCCTATTATTAATAAATTGTTTCGAAAATGTCTATATAACAAATGTAGACAAATTTTACCTTCAGAAATATTTTCGAAAATAAACAGAGTCATTTGCAAACAGCAAGCTCTATTTTTAGAAACATTTTCGAAATATTTTTCACAAGCATTTGTTTTTACAAATGACATGGGAGAAAAAACTCCTGTTATAAAATTTCGATTAAATCATGAGCCATTTGATATAACCAGTATTGAATGGGGATTTGTTAAAGAAATAACAGTCCAAAATCTCTCTTTTGATTTATTAAAAGATTTTCCTGCGATAGTCAAATCCCGGCTATCAAATTTTGTAAACATAGACGATTTTGTCTATTATTTTCACATTGAGATAAACAGTCTCATTGGTTTCGCTGAAGAAGAAAAATTTCATCAGCCTTATCAAATCTGGAACATAAACACTCTGTTCTCGGGAAAAGCCCTAGCAGCAGTCAGAGAAGATCCAGAGCATTTGTCAAAAATCATTGATGAGTGCTATAACAATTTCAACAAGTATCAAGTCCAAGCCGGAATTGATCTTATGAGCATGGCTCGACATCTTCTCCATCAAGATACTGTCAAGTATTGGACCGATGGAAGAAGAATATTAGCTTACAACACTGGAAACCACCAGGATGATAGCAATGAAGAAGCCATTTCGTTATTAACACAAATAGCGGATATGGAAATCGGAGACTATCCGTTAGCAGCGGAGATCCGAGAAACATGGGAACAATGGAACACACCAGTCCCGTCACCGGAATCATTACACCTTGACGAGATCGAGGAAATGAACCTGAGAAACATCCAAGAAGGATGAAGACAAAATTGGAAGATGACAACCAGTCAGCATCCAAGTGACGCAGACAATGATGTAATCAACAATCAATGTCATGACGTAAGCAATGATGCAAGCAGCAGACATTGCCAGAAAAGGAAGCTACGTGGAAACACCATAATGGCATCCGTCCAAAGAAGGAAGCTACGTGGAAAACATCCAAAAGCATCCTTATCAACACACTGTTCAAGGAAGCTACGTGGAAAAAACCAACATAGCATCCGTCCAAAGAAGGAAGCCACCTGGAAGCAACCAAGATGGCATCCACCAATTAAAGGAAGCTACTTGGAAGCCACCAAGAAGCGGACAATTAATGTGTCCTTATCAGGATACTATTCGGATTCCAATTGTAATTAAATTAGAGTTAAATTTTTATTCTTATCCGAACAATTATTTCAGACTTCAGTTGTAATTAGATTTTAGCCTAGAATTTTTTGGTTATAAATAGGCATTCTTGTAAGCTTGGGAAGGCATCTTCCCCCCTTCCAATAAAAAATACCATAATCTTTTACCGAAATCATTTTCTCTGTTTTTCTTTTGTAAATTATCTATCTTCTACTACCCAGCAATACTAAGTAGATATTAGAGATCCCTTCCGCTTGCACATACTCTCCTCCCTCCTCTCTCCTCCCTCCTCCCTCCCCGTGAGTCCGAGTGGGACGTTGTTGGCGTTGAGAGGACGTTAAGACACAGACGGTTTTAGGTACCAGGGATAATAATAATGGAACAAATAGATTGTTTATATAAAGATAAAACTTGTAATCATACTATGCATATAGACTCTAAGAATGAAAATTCTGTTTCGGTTCTTAGTATGGGTATCAATAGTTTAATAGATTTAACTAATACATATTTTGGTAAATTATATACTAAAATTAGTAAAGTAGAAGAAAAAATAGATAATATGGGAGAAGTAACTGATTTAGATTTGAATAGCAAATCTAAGGAGTTATTATCCGATGTAAATAATAAATTAGATCAGGTTATAAATATTAGTAATAATAAAGAATCTGATTTCGGACCTTTATATTATGGTAATAGTAATTATATATTAGCCTTATCTGAGGAAGATTCGTCAGAAGAATCCTCATCTACTAATTATATAAAAAATGAAAAAACAAAAGAAAAAATTGAAAAAACAGAAAAATCACAAAAATATGATTTTAATACTTATAAAAATCTGATAGAACATTGGAAAAGCCAATTTTCTAAAACAGATGATAGCTATGAAAAAGTAGAGTATTTAAAATTAATAGAAGATCTTTATGAAGAACATAAAGAACTTTTTGATAAGTACAATTATCATTATATGTTAGAATATGATTGTAACATCCCCAAACCCGGCCCATTCACTACGACCGAATCTGGTTATGTTAGTGCGGAAAAGTCGGTGGAAAATCTATTTAACTTAGAAAAATTTAAAACTTGCTAACTTTTGAGAAATCCATGTTTATTTAAACTTATGATTAAAACTTTGTTATTAAAATATACTCATACTAAAAGATTAATATATACAAGCCAAATTGAATAAGTAGGTTGGAAAAAAATATACTTATCTTCACATAGTGTTTCAAATTCTTCAAACCATAATAAATACTAATATAATCATAACAAAAATAAATAAGAGTTAAAAGGCCTTTATTACATATTCTATTTAAACCCAAATACTTAAAGTAAGCCTAAAACATTTAATCTCCTCTTCTGCATGGGCCACCATGTGTCCACTCCAACCCGGTCCGATCGACGTGTCACCTGCGATGCTTAAAAAGTTGGGTGAGTCATACAGACTCAGTGTGTAACCAAACCATCGAAATCCACCCACATGCTAACCACATAACATCCCAATTATCAAATGCAACATGCAAGTATAATTATTAGACATTACCACAATCTGGGCTTGGCCCACCTTCAAATTATAACAATTACTGGGCTAGGCCCTTTTCACATTAGTCCACTGATCACTGGGTTTGGCCCATGTCCACGTATGTTCCCAAAACATACCTATTCATTGGGCTTGGCCCATTTTCATATTATTTCATAAACGGAATAATGCAATCATGAAACCCAACCCAAGCCTAGGGTCCATCCGCTACACACCCCCTGATCCAGCCTACCACACACCAGGGGACTATCGAGTCACCCTCTCCTTTTCCCTCCAAAAAGGCAACCAATGCCATCCACGATGTAGCGTATAGCTAACATCAAACCACGATGGAGCACATAGCAATCCATCAAGCCACGATATGGCATAAGCCGATATCAATCAAGGTAACCACGCGAACTAAATCGCAAAGATCCACAACGCGACCTCAGTCAGTGCCAATCCACGATGTAGCACAAAGCTGACATCAACCTCGTACTCGAAGTACACCCGTACCTTCTTTTCATAACCCGCCCATGCACATGTAACATAAAATGATGATAAGGTGGTGCATGTACATATTAAACACAATCATAGGCATACTCACATAATAAAATCAGTGATCATATTTACAAACTTTGCTACTAACCTGATCATCTTCATACCCCTTAAGGGTACCATTTTCACATTTAACTGCACTTATTAGCATCATACAACATAAACAGATATACTCAAATCCCGGAAACAATGGTTTAACTACACACCTTATAACCTGGAGCTCTAAACCCTCGATCCCAACGCTATCGACTAGCGAGACTACCGCTATCTGCCTATAGCTATCTCCTGCCGCTGGCCCACACCCCGGTGGCCAATCCCGAACTGCTGAAACCGCTCTTTTCTTGAACTTTGGGATAGGGACCTTCCCTTGCCCACTTTGACTGGTTGTGGCCTCCATCAAAAAGCTTAATCAGGTAAACAGGTTAACCCCCAAAACACCACTTAAGCATTTAATCTAAATAAATATCTCTTACCAACTCAACTTGAATCCCGAACGCTACTCTATGCCACTGCAACTGCTGACTAAACGACCTTGCTAACCACTCCCTATTGCTCCAGCTAGAAACGACCACCACCAAGGAAGTAAGGTTCGGCTCAGGGACTTGTAACCAAAGTGAAGAGAAATGTGAGAATGGGTGATTCGGCAAGGCTCTTAAACAGTGTTTGGGATATTCAGCAATGGTAGTTTTCTATGGATGGTTACGGTTTAAGCAAGGTTTAAAAAGAAAAAGGTGAGAAGGGAGAAGGATATAGGTTCATAAAAGGTTAAGCCCTCTGCTACTTTCGGCTACAAGGAAATAGGATGGAAAAGGGGTTTGCTTGGACTAACTTTCGGCAATGGAGAAGGGAAGAATAAATAAAAATAAAGGGAAGAACTTTTTGCTAAGGGAGAAAGCAAATGGTGAATGAAAAATGAGCACCACCCCCTCCCTTTATATAGCATTCGGCCAAGCCCCAAGCTCCCAAAAAAAAAATCCTAAAATCACTCCTAAAACACCTCCCCTCCATCCATTTTAAAAGTTTGAAAAAGTCAAACCTATCTAGCCAAATTCAAAAAAATTGACCAAGTCTTTGCCCATCTTTTAAGCCTCCCAAAACCGTCCAACACTCTACCTAGATGACGCAAAAACAAAGCCCCCTGCTACCCTTGCGAATCGAACACTGGCCCCCTTCCCTTGCACCTGAGACGTCACTTCCCCAAGCTCTTAGTGGCGTCTCCCTTGCCACTCCACCAGCCCAATTCTTGTGACATAAACTCCCAAATAATTCTCTTAAGACCCCCTCTATCCAAGTTCCCCTTTTTAGCCCCTAAAACTAAAAATTCTCCAAAACGTTCTACCATCACCTAGGGTTCTCAGGACCCCTAAAACTTACCCAACCACACACTGAAGTGTGCCAACACTTGAGCTAAGCACCAAAAATCCAACCCCTAAAACCAGGGTGTTACAATTCTACCCTCCTTAAAATAATTTCGTCCCCGAAATTACTTGTCTAAACTAACAGTCCAATTCCTCCCGCTACGCTATAGCTGCGCACTCTGATCTTAAAGAGTTAACATACTTCCCAATCATAGTCTCTAAGTTCGCACTCAAAATTCAAAACAACTCAGAAAAAGCTATTCCCACAAGCAAGCAAAGCAATTAGAGCATGCACCAAAGCAGAGGAGCTTACCCGATATCACCTCCTTGGTTGATTCTGACTGGAACCATTCCCTCCATGTCTTGAACCATGACCCCTCATTGATCGAGGACAGTTCTTAACCAGATGTGCCTTAGATCCGCACTGAAAGCATGTTTTACTATTCCCCCAACACTCTCCTGTGTGAGGTCTTCCACATCGAGCACAGAGACAATTCCGATTCTCAGCAACTGGCACGGGTGTATGTACCGTATTCCCAACTCTTGGCCTTTTCTGAGCATCTCCAAACGATGCTGACCATCCAACACTTCTCTTATTCTCGTTCCTATTCTTTCCTCGGTTTTCCCTTACCGTCCTCTTAACTTCTTCGGCTATACGAGCTTTCTCCACTAGCACCGCGAAATCTCTTTCCCTCTGCGGAGCGATCAGCACTCGAAGTTCATCTCGCAATCCGTCTTCAAACCGGACGCACCTCTCATAGTCAGTGGCCACAATTCCCTTAGCATACTGACTTAGCCGTACAAATTCTGCTTCGTATTCCGCTATCGACTTATTTCCTTGCACCAGATTTAGAAATGCCTTCCTTTGCGCATCTAAGTAGCTTGCTCCAACATATTTTCCTTCAAACTTTTCCTTAAAGTAATCCCAATCCAATCGATCTGCCGGTACACCTTGTTTGACAGTGAGCCACCATCGATAAGCCTCGTCCCGAAGTAGCGAAACAGCACCTTTCAATTTTTCCTCTGGGGCACAATCCAAGTCGTCCATAATTCTTTCGACTCCTTCTAGCCAATACTCTGCTACGTTAGGAGCTACTCCTGACACTCCTCTAAAGACTTCAGCCCCGTTCGACCTAAGTCTCTCGGACACTGACTTCCGAGCTCCATTTCCCCTACTAGCTCTTGCCACTTGCTGAAGCACGCGTAACATAGCCTGCGACACTGCGTCCTCTTCACTTATCGGATCTTGTTCCTCTACATCCACTGCTGGCGGCACTTCGCTTTCTGACCCATAGCCAGACCCTACTGGTTCCGAAGCTGTCATTCTACCTCTACCGCGTCCCCTAGAACTCATCTCTAGCGCTTCGATTTAATCTGTTTAGAAAGTTTTATGGATTAGAAATTATTGTTTCACTGTTTTATCCACGAGCAATTTTATGCAATGAAGGTTCCGAGAGTAGTTCTTTCGAGCAATCAAGTTTCCTTTTCCTACCCAGGGGTAATTTCGTCATTTTTCCTAAAGAGATATTTCGGTAATAAATCAGGGTCAATTTTGAAAATAGTTTTTCCAACTTAGAGATTTTTTTCAAAATTTGCAAAGCTCAAGAGTCATCTTGAAAATTTTGTTTCTCAAACAAAGTGTGTTGCAAAAATTTCAGAAAGTAGGGTCATTTTCGTAATTTTGGAAATCATGGGCATTTTCGTAAATTCTCAAAATCGAGATATCACAACATTTTACAAAATAGAATTTTCTGATATTTAGTAAAGTAAGAATATTTCAGTAGAAGTTGAGAGAAATTTGAAAATTTAGAAACCAAGGGCATTTCGGTAATTTTGTCAACCAGGGGTATTTTCGTAAATTTCCACAAGTTAGAGTATCCTAATATTTTGAAAACTTGGATTTTAGTATTTTGCAAGGTAAAGAACATTTTATCAAAATTTAAGGGTAGTACAGTAATTTTGCAATACAGGGGCATTTTGGTAATTTTGCCACTAAGGGCATTTTGGTAATTTTGTAAATCGAAAGAAAACATCCTTCAAAATCAGATTTAAGGTTTCTCAAACCAGAAGGGTAAATTTGAAAATTTAAAAACAGGGAATTTAGAAAACCGCAAGGCTAATTCCCTTTCGGGTTTTAATAACCGGTTTAGCCTATGAACAAGTCCTCTTGGTTAAGGTGAACCGTAGCTACGCACCAGGTAGGATTCGAGTAAAGAGGAGGTGAGTCGCTAGGACTGCTTAAATACCAAGCTCTTACTGAATGCCACTCCTAGACATGCGTACAGTGGTTACCACACCTTAACTCGGCGACTTACTTCACAGGTTTGTTTAAGAGCTTTAAGTTTTATGCAAGTGTTTGAGTAGACTAATCCTAGGGTCCAATAGCCTTGATATTCTAAACTGAGCCCAACTAAGCCCATAACAGTTCATAATAACAAATCACTTCCAAAGTTCGAAGTACTTACCTGGTGGACTTCGGGTCGGAGGTACAGGTGCCATGCCAAAATATCCTGAAAACCTTTTTATAAAAGCCCATTTTTTCAAAAAGTTCATTTTGAACGGGCCCAAAAACCCTCAAAGCCGAGTTTTGAACTTGGCTCTGATACCAAACTGTAACATCCCCAAACCCGGCCCATTCACTACGACCGAATCTGGTTATGTTAGTGCGGAAAAGTCGGTGGAAAATCTATTTAACTTAGAAAAATTTAAAACTTGCTAACTTTTGAGAAATCCATGTTTATTTAAACTTATGATTAAAACTTTGTTATTAAAATATACTCATACTAAAAGATTAATATATACAAGCCAAATTGAATAAGTAGGTTGGAAAAAAATATACTTATCTTCACATAGTGTTTCAAATTCTTCAAACCATAATAAATACTAATATAATCATAACAAAAATAAATAAGAGTTAAAAGGCCTTTATTACATATTCTATTTAAACCCAAATACTTAAAGTAAGCCTAAAACATTTAATCTCCTCTTCTGCATGGGCCACCATGTGTCCACTCCAACCCGGTCCGATCGACGTGTCACCTGCGATGCTTAAAAAGTTGGGTGAGTCATACAGACTCAGTGTGTAACCAAACCATCGAAATCCACCCACATGCTAACCACATAACATCCCAATTATCAAATGCAACATGCAAGTATAATTATTAGACATTACCACAATCTGGGCTTGGCCCACCTTCAAATTATAACAATTACTGGGCTAGGCCCTTTTCACATTAGTCCACTGATCACTGGGTTTGGCCCATGTCCACGTATGTTCCCAAAACATACCTATTCATTGGGCTTGGCCCATTTTCATATTATTTCATAAACGGAATAATGCAATCATGAAACCCAACCCAAGCCTAGGGTCCATCCGCTACACACCCCCTGATCTAGCCTACCACACACCAGGGGACTATCGAGTCACCCTCTCCTTTTCCCTCCAAAAAGGCAACCAATGCCATCCACGATGTAGCGTATAGCTAACATCAAACCACGATGGAGCACATAGCAATCCATCAAGCCACGATATGGCATAAGCCGATATCAATCAAGGTAACCACGCGAACTAAATCGCAAAGATCCACAACGCGACCTCAGTCAGTGCCAATCCACGATGTAGCACAAAGCTGACATCAACCTCGTACTCGAAGTACACCCGTACCTTCTTTTCATAACCCGCCCATGCACATGTAACATAAAATGATGATAAGGTGGTGCATGTACATATTAAACACAATCATAGGCATACTCACATAATAAAATCAGTGATCATATTTACAAACTTTGCTACTAACCTGATCATCTTCATACCCCTTAAGGGTACCATTTTCACATTTAACTGCACTTATTAGCATCATACAACATAAACAGATATACTCAAATCCCGGAAACAATGGTTTAACTACACACCTTATAACCTGGAGCTCTAAACCCTCGATCCCAACGCTATCGACTAGCGAGACTACCGCTATCTGCCTATAGCTATCTCCTGCCGCTGGCCCACACCCCGGTGGCCAATCCCGAACTGCTGAAACCGCTCTTTTCTTGAACTTTGGGATAGGGACCTTCCCTTGCCCACTTTGACTGGTTGTGGCCTCCATCAAAAAGCTTAATCAGGTAAACAGGTTAACCCCCAAAACACCACTTAAGCATTTAATCTAAATAAATATCTCTTACCAACTCAACTTGAATCCCGAACGCTACTCTATGCCACTGCAACTGCTGACTAAACGACCTTGCTAACCACTCCCTATTGCTCCAGCTAGAAACGACCACCACCAAGGAAGTAAGGTTCGGCTCAGGGACTTGTAACCAAAGTGAAGAGAAATGTGAGAATGGGTGATTCGGCAAGGCTCTTAAACAGTGTTTGGGATATTCAGCAATGGTAGTTTTCTATGGATGGTTACGGTTTAAGCAAGGTTTAAAAAGAAAAAGGTGAGAAGGGAGAAGGATATAGGTTCATAAAAGGTTAAGCCCTCTGCTACTTTCGGCTACAAGGAAATAGGATGGAAAAGGGGTTTGCTTGGACTAACTTTCGGCAATGGAGAAGGGAAGAATAAATAAAAATAAAGGGAAGAACTTTTTGCTAAGGGAGAAAGCAAATGGTGAATGAAAAATGAGCACCACCCCCTCCCTTTATATAGCATTCGGCCAAGCCCCAAGCTCCCAAAAAAAAAAATCCTAAAATCACTCCTAAAACACCTCCCCTCCATCCATTTTAAAAGTTTGAAAAAGTCAAACCTATCTAGCCAAATTCAAAAAAAATTGACCAAGTCTTTGCCCATCTTTTAAGCCTCCCAAAACCGTCCAACACTCTACCTAGATGACGCAAAAACAAAGCCCCCTGCTACCCTTGCGAATCGAACACTGGCCCCCTTCCCTTGCACCTGAGACGTCACTTCCCCAAGCTCTTAGTGGCGTCTCCCTTGCCACTCCACCAGCCCAATTCTTGTGACATAAACTCCCAAATAATTCTCTTAAGACCCCCTCTATCCAAGTTCCCCTTTTTAGCCCCTAAAACTAAAAATTCTCCAAAACGTTCTACCATCACCTAGGGTTCTCAGGACCCCTAAAACTTACCCAACCACACACTGAAGTGTGCCAACACTTGAGCTAAGCACCAAAAATCCAACCCCTAAAACCAGGGTGTTACAATGATGATAATGATGATGATAATAATAATAATAATGAAAATGATAGTTATATTTTAGAAACTACAGAAAGTAGTAATTCTAATAATATGGCTATAAATATTAATGTTAATAGTAATAATAATTCTGATGAAGAAGAAACTTCAACAGAAGAAAAAATAATAAAATTAGATCCTATGGAAACGGAACCCCCGGATCCGTATGATTATCAAGCCCCAAAACCATGGGAAATTGATAAGAAAAATCCGTATGGAAATATTAAACCAAAGAAATATTGGGAAAACAAATTCCTAATAGGTTCTGAGGAATATATTTTTATGATAGGAAGTAGTTCTAACAACAAGTTAGAAGAAATTCCTAATCCTGAACAACAGGATATAAAATTAGGAAATTTAATCGGAGAAGAAATAGATTTTTCCGATGATATGATAGAAAAGATTAATAAAAATCATATTTCTAAAGAAGAAATTTATAAAATTTCTAAGTTTAAACTATGGTCAAAAAGACACATAGAAAAAATTAGTGGCAACACAGTCGCTAAGGATACCAAAGGTGGGTTAACAGAAATCCCCTTATTTACTAAAGAAAAGATGAAAAGGATTAGAAAAAACTATCCTCAGGTCAGATATATACATCTAGGAGTTATCATGATAACAATTAGAGCTTTATTCAGAAGAGGTCATGATGTTCCTATTTTAGCAGTATTATTAGATAAAAGATTTGAAAATCCAATAAAAGCACTTATTGGAGGTATTCAATCTAATCTACATACAGGTGTTATAGGATTTAAAGTTAAACCAAATTACTTTATTTCCATAACAGATCCTCTAATAGAAGAGTGTCTATGCCTTAGAATTCAGACAAAAATTCTGATATAAGTGATTTAGCAGAAGATTTAGCAATCAGCTGGACTTCTATTAATGAATATACTAATACGGCAGAGGTTGAAATAAAAGAAATAAATAATAAAATTATTGAGCTTTTTGAGCCCAATAAATTTACTACGGAAATTCAACCAAAGCTATTACATTTAAAAGATTTATCAATTCCAAAAGACTGGATAATTGATAAGACTAATAATGCTAGTACTTCTAAACCGGTAAGTACTATTGAATATATGTCATCTGGTGATAAGTTATATTTCAGAAATAATCTGATTACTAACACAGATGATAATTTAATATTACCTTCTAACTCTCAACCAGAGAAAGAAGAAGATAATGAAAGTATAAATACACCAATAGGGATGAAAACAATTCAAATTCCTATTTTCCCTACTACTCCAAGTAGAAATTCTATTTCTAGAAACTCTAGAATAGAAAATATACAATATTCGGAAGAAAATATTACTAATAAATATATTAAAATTACATTACATGATAAAGATTATAAAAAATATTCTTTACATGCATTATTAGATACAGGAGCTACAACAAGTAGTTGCAAAAGAAATGCCATTCCAGAAGAATACTGGATACCTGTAAAAAAGATAATAAATATTAATGGAATAAATGGTAGAAAAACTGCTGTTTATTATAAAGCAAAAAACATTCCAATCTACATAAACAATGTTAGATTTATAATACCTAAATTATTATGTTTACCTGATATGATTGGTGATATATTACTTGGTAATAATTTTATTAATCAATATTTACCTTTTATTGTCAATAAGAAATCGGTTATTTTATCTATAGAAAATAATTCTATAGAAATACCATTAATAAATAGTAATTTTTACTAATGTTTGCTGATTATCTTAGCAGGACTAATGGATAGAGGTAAACAACCTCTAATAGAAAATGATGGATGGAGAACTGTCCATAAAAAACCCAATAAAGGAAAAAATCCTAACCAAGGATTTATTTTCGCAAAACAAATGAGTCCAAACCAAGGAATCATTCCTGCTCAAAAAAGTCCTAAACAAGGATTTCAGCCTGCACAAGTAAGTCCTAAACAAGGATTTATTTCTACACAAATAAATTCTAAACAAGAATTTATTTCTGCACCTGCAAATATAAGTTCTAAACAAGAATTTATGGCTGCACCAACACAGGTACAATTTTATCCTAACCAAGGATATTATTTACCATATCAATTGGTAAACCAACCAATTGGATCGCAATCACCAACACCGGTAGATTGTTATTCTCAATTCTCTCAAAAGCCTTACACCGATTCCGAAATTCTCAAATATGCAGATGCTTTGTTGAAAAAACAACAAAACTCTGAATTCTCGAATCTAAAGGATTTTTATAATCCAGGCTTACCCCCAGACTACTACCATTTCATTGACAGAATATGGAAAAACCATATTTTGGAACAAAGGGCTAGTTTCAGAAAAGCTCTTACCCAATTCTCAGAGTTCTTAGTTGAAAAAACAACTCAAGAAAAATCTGAAGAATTATTATTAAAATCTATTTTATACAGAGATTGGGACGATGTCCTAATTGAATATATGGATATTAAGGAGATAAACAATCTTCTTGATATATTTCAATACTTTATTAATAAAGGGAGAAACACTCCTATTATTAATAAATTGTTTCGAAAATGTCTATATAACAAATGTAGACAAATTTTACCTTCAGAAATATTTTCGAAAATAAACAGAGTCATTTGCAAACAGCAAGCTCTATTTTTAGAAACATTTTCGAAATATTTTTCACAAGCATTTGTTTTTACAAATGACATGGGAGAAAAAACTCCTGTTATAAAATTTCGATTAAATCATGAGCCATTTGATATAACCAGTATTGAATGGGGATTTGTTAAAGAAATAACAGTCCAAAATCTCTCTTTTGATTTATTAAAAGATTTTCCTGCGATAGTCAAATCCCGGCTATCAAATTTTGTAAACATAGACGATTTTGTCTATTATTTTCACATTGAGATAAACAGTCTCATTGGTTTCGCTGAAGAAGAAAAATTTCATCAGCCTTATCAAATCTGGAACATAAACACTCTGTTCTCGGGAAAAGCCCTAGCAGCAGTCAGAGAAGATCCAGAGCATTTGTCAAAATCATTGATGAGTGCTATAACAATTTCAACAAGTATCAAGTCCAAGCCGAAATTTATCTTATGAGCATGGCTCGACATCTTCTCCATCAAGATACTGTCAAGTATTGGACCGATGGAAGAAGAATATTAGCTTACAACACTGGAAACCACCAGGATGAAAGCAATGAAGAAGCCATTTCGTTATTAACACAAATAGCGGATATGGAAATCGGAGACTATCCGTTAGCAGCGGAGATCCGAGAAACATGGGAACAATGGAACACACCAGTCCCGTCACCGGAATCATTACACCTTGACGAGATCGAGGAAATGAACCTGAGAAACATCCAAGAAGGATGAAGACAAAATTGGAAGATGACAACCAGTCAGCATCCAAGTGACGCAGACAATGATGTAATCAACAATCAATGTCATGACGTAAGCAATGATGCAAGCAGCAGACATTGCCAGAAAAGGAAGCTACGTGGAAACACCATAATGGCATCCGTCCAAAGAAGGAAGCTACGTGGAAAACATCCAAAAGCATCCTTATCAACACACTGTTCAAGGAAGCTACGTGGAAAAAACCAACATAGCATCCGTCCAAAGAAGGAAGCCACCTGGAAGCAACCAAGATGGCATCCACCAATTAAAGGAAGCTACTTGGAAGCCACCAAGAAGCGGACAATTAATGTGTCCTTATCAGGATACTATTCGGATTCCAATTGTAATTAAATTAGAGTTAAATTTTTATTCTTATCCGAACAATTATTTCGGACTTCAGTTGTAATTAGATTTTAGCCTAGAATTTTTGGTTATAAATAGGCATTCTTGTAAGCTTGGGAAGGCATCTTCCCCCCTTCCAATAAAAAATACCATAATCTTTTACCGAAATCATTTTCTCTGTTTTTCTTTGTAAATTATCTATCTTCTACTACCCAGCAATACTAAGTAGATATTAGAGATCCCTTCCGCTTGCACATACTCTCCTCCCTCCTCTCTCCTCCCTCCCCCCCGTGAGTCCGAGTGGGACGTTGTTGGCGTTGAGAGGACGTTAAGACACAGACGGTTTTAGGTACCAGGGATAATAATAATGGAACAAATAGATTGTTTATATAAAGATAAAACTTGTAATCATACTATGCATATAGACTCTAAGAATGAAAATTCTGTTTCGGTTCTTAGTATGGGTATCAATAGTTTAATAGATTTAACTAATACATATTTTGGTAAATTATATACTAAAATTAGTAAAGTAGAAGAAAAAATAGATAATATGGGAGAAGTAACTGATTTAGATTTGAATAGCAAATCTAAGGAGTTATTATCCGATGTAAATAATAAATTAGATCAGGTTATAAATATTAGTAATAATAAAGAATCTGATTTCGGACCTTTATATTATGGTAATAGTAATTATATATTAGCCTTATCTGAGGAAGATTCGTCAGAAGAATCCTCATCTACTAATTATATAAAAAATGAAAAAACAAAAGAAAAATTGAAAAAACAGAAAAATCACAAAAATATGATTTTAATACTTATAAAAATCTGATAGAACATTGGAAAAGCCAATTTTCTAAAACAGATGATAGCTATGAAAAAGTAGAGTATTTAAAATTAATAGAAGATCTTTATGAAGAACATAAAGAACTTTTTGATAAGTACAATTATCATTATATGTTAGAATATGATGATAATGATGATGATAATAATAATAATAATGAAAATGATAGTTATATTTTAGAAACTACAGAAAGTAGTAATTCTAATAATATGGCTATAAATATTAATGTTAATAGTAATAATAATTCTGATGAAGAAGAAACTTCAACAGAAGAAAAAATAATAAAATTAGATCCTATGGAAACGGAACCCCCGGATCCGTATGATTATCAAGCCCCAAAACCATGGGAAATTGATAAGAAAAATCCGTATGGAAATATTAAACCAAAGAAATATTGGGAAAACAAATTCCTAATAGGTTCTGAGGAATATATTTTTATGATAGGAAGTAGTTCTAACAACAAGTTAGAAGAAATTCCTAATCCTGAACAACAGGATATAAAATTAGGAAATTTAATCGGAGAAGAAATAGATTTTTCCGATGATATGATAGAAAAGATTAATAAAAATCATATTTCTAAAGAAGAAATTTATAAAATTTCTAAGTTTAAACTATGGTCAAAAAGACACATAGAAAAAATTAGTGGCAACACAGTCGCTAAGGATACCAAAGGTGGGTTAACAGAAATCCCCTTATTTACTAAAGAAAAGATGAAAAGGATTAGAAAAAACTATCCTCAGGTCAGATATATACATCTAGGAGTTATCATGATAACAATTAGAGCTTTATTCAGAAGAGGTCATGATGTTCCTATTTTAGCAGTATTATTAGATAAAAGATTTGAAAATCCAATAAAAGCACTTATTGGAGGTATTCAATCTAATCTACATACAGGTGTTATAGGATTTAAAGTTAAACCAAATTACTTTATTTCCATAACAGATCCTCTAATAGAAGAGTGTCTATGCCTTAGAATTCAGACAAAAAATTCTGATATAAGTGATTTAGCAGAAGATTTAGCAATCAGCTGGACTTCTATTAATGAATATACTAATACGGCAGAGGTTGAAATAAAAGAAATAAATAATAAAATTATTGAGCTTTTTGAGCCCAATAAATTTACTACGGAAATTCAACCAAAGCTATTACATTTAAAAGATTTATCAATTCCAAAAGACTGGATAATTGATAAGACTAATAATGCTAGTACTTCTAAACCGGTAAGTACTATTGAATATATGTCATCTGGTGATAAGTTATATTTCAGAAATAATCTGATTACTAACACAGATGATAATTTAATATTACCTTCTAACTCTCAACCAGAGAAAGAAGAAGATAATGAAAGTATAAATACACCAATAGGGATGAAAACAATTCAAATTCCTATTTTCCCTACTACTCCAAGTAGAAATTCTATTTCTAGAAACTCTAGAATAGAAAATATACAATATTCGGAAGAAAATATTACTAATAAATATATTAAAATTACATTACATGATAAAGATTATAAAAAATATTCTTTACATGCATTATTAGATACAGGAGCTACAACAAGTAGTTGCAAAAGAAATGCCATTCCAGAAGAATACTAGATACCTGTAAAAAAGATAATAAATATTAATGGAATAAATGGTAGAAAAACTGCTGTTTATTATAAAGCAAAAAACATTCCAATCTACATAAACAATGTTAGATTTATAATACCTAAATTATTATGTTTACCTGATATGATTGGTGATATATTACTTGGTAATAATTTTATTAATCAATATTTACCTTTTATTGTCAATAAGAAATCGGTTATTTTATCTATAGAAAATAATTCTATAGAAATACCATTAATAAATAGTAATTTTTACTAATGTTTGCTGATTATCTTAGCAGGACTAATGGATAGAGGTAAACAACCTCTAATAGAAAATGATGGATGGAGAACTGTCCATAAAAAACCCAATAAAGGAAAAAATCCTAACCAAGGATTTATTTTCGCAAAACAAATGAGTCCAAACCAAGGAATCATTCCTGCTCAAAAAAGTCCTAAACAAGGATTTCAGCCTGCACAAGTAAGTCCTAAACAAGGATTTATTTCTACACAAATAAATTCTAAACAAGAATTTATTTCTGCACCTGCAAATATAAGTTCTAAACAAGAATTTATGGCTGCACCAACACAGGTACAATTTTATCCTAACCAAGGATATTATTTACCATATCAATTGGTAAACCAACCAATTGGATCGCAATCACCAACACCGGTAGATTGTTATTCTCAATTCTCTCAAAAGCCTTACACCGATTCCGAAATTCTCAAATATGCAGATGCTTTGTTGAAAAAACAACAAAACTCTGAATTCTCGAATCTAAAGGATTTTTATAATCCAGGCTTACCCCCAGACTACTACCATTTCATTGACAGAATATGGAAAAACCATATTTTGGAACAAAGGGCTAGTTTCAGAAAAGCTCTTACCCAATTCTCAGAGTTCTTAGTTGAAAAAACAACTCAAGAAAAATCTGAAGAATTATTATTAAAATCTATTTTATACAGAGATTGGGACGATGTCCTAATTGAATATATGGATATTAAGGAGATAAACAATCTTCTTGATATATTTCAATACTTTATTAATAAAGGGAGAAACACTCCTATTATTAATAAATTGTTTCGAAAATGTCTATATAACAAATGTAGACAAATTTTACCTTCAGAAATATTTTCGAAAATAAACAGAGTCATTTGCAAACAGCAAGCTCTATTTTTAGAAACATTTTCGAAATATTTTTCACAAGCATTTGTTTTTACAAATGACATGGGAGAAAAAACTCCTGTTATAAAATTTCGATTAAATCATGAGCCATTTGATATAACCAGTATTGAATGGGGATTTGTTAAAGAAATAACAGTCCAAAATCTCTCTTTTGATTTATTAAAAGATTTTCCTGCGATAGTCAAATCCCGGCTATCAAATTTTGTAAACATAGACGATTTTGTCTATTATTTTCACATTGAGATAAACAGTCTCATTGGTTTCGCTGAAGAAGAAAAATTTCATCAGCCTTATCAAATCTGGAACATAAACACTCTGTTCTCGGGAAAAGCCCTAGCAGCAGTCAGAGAAGATCCAGAGCATTTGTCAAAAATCATTGATGAGTGCTATAACAATTTCAACAAGTATCAAGTCCAAGCCGAAATTTATCTTATGAGCATGGCTCGACATCTTCTCCATCAAGATACTGTCAAGTATTGGACCGATGGAAGAAGAATATTAGCTTACAACACTGGAAACCACCAGGATGAAAGCAATGAAGAAGCCATTTCGTTATTAACACAAATAGCGGATATGGAAATCGGAGACTATCCGTTAGCAGCGGAGATCCGAGAAACATGGGAACAATGGAACACACCAGTCCCGTCACCGGAATCATTACACCTTGACGAGATCGAGGAAATGAACCTGAGAAACATCCAAGAAGGATGAAGACAAAATTGGAAGATGACAACCAGTCAGCATCCAAGTGACGCAGACAATGATGTAATCAACAATCAATGTCATGACGTAAGCAATGATGCAAGCAGCAGACATTGCCAGAAAAGGAAGCTACGTGGAAACACCATAATGGCATCCGTCCAAAGAAGGAAGCTACGTGGAAAACATCCAAAAGCATCCTTATCAACACACTGTTCAAGGAAGCTACGTGGAAAAAACCAACATAGCATCCAAAGAAGGAAGCCACCTGGAAGCAACCAAGATGGCATCCACCAATTAAAGGAAGCTACTTGGAAGCCACCAAGAAGCGGACAATTAATGTGTCCTTATCAGGATACTATTCGGATTCCAATTGTAATTAAATTAGAGTTAAATTTTTATTCTTATCCGAACAATTATTTCAGACTTCAGTTGTAATTAGATTTTAGCCTAGAATTTTTTGGTTATAAATAGGCATTCTTGTAAGCTTGGGAAGGTATCTTCCCCCCTTCCAATAAAAAATACCATAATCTTTTACCGAAATCATTTTCTCTGTTTTTCTTTTGTAAATTATCTATCTTCTACTACCCAGCAATACTAAGTAGATATTAGAGATCCCTTCCGCTTGCACATACTCTCCTCCCTCCTCCCTCCTCCCTCCTCCCTCCTCCCTCCTCCCCCCGTAACTGGTATCAGATATCCTCTTCTAGGAGCCCCGGAGTAACGATTTCTGGAGTTCTAATATCTTGGTATCATTGTAAGTTTCTATCTTTGTGTTTCAACTCTGTTTGTTTCGCTGTTGTTGTCTCAAAACCCATATATCTGTCGTTAGTCTTCGTAGCCGTTGAGTCCGAGTGGGACGTTGCTGGCGTTGAGAGGACGTTAAGACACAGACGGTTTTAGGTACCAGGGATAATAATAATGGAACAAATAGATTGTTTATATAAAGATAAAACTTGTAATCATACTATGCATATAGACTCTAAGAATAAAAATTCTGTTTCGGTTCTTAGTATGGGTATCAATAGTTTAATAGATTTAACTAATACATATTTTGGTAAATTATATACTAAAATTAGTAAAGTAGAAGAAAAAATAGATAATATGGGAGAAGTAACTGATTTAGATTTGAATAGCAATCTAAGGAGTTATTATCCGATGTAAATAATAAATTAGATCAGGTTATAATATTAGTAATAATAAAGAATCTAATTTCGGACCTTTATATTATGGTAATAGTAATTATATATTAGCCTTATCTGAGGAAGATTCGTCAGAAGAATCCTCATCTACTAATTATATAAAAAATGAAAAAAAAAAGAAAAAATTGAAAAAACAGAAAAATCACAAAAATATGATTTTAATACTTATAAAAATCTGATAGAACATTGGAAAAGCCAATTTTCTAAAACAGATGATAGCTATGAAAAAGTAGAGTATTAAAATTAATAGAAGATCTTTATGAAGAACATAAAGAACTTTTTGATAAGTACAATTATCATTATATGTTAGAATATGATGATAATGATGATAATAATAATAATAATAATGAAAATGATAGTTATATTTAGAAACTACAGAAAGTAGTAATTCTAATAATATGGCTATAAATATTAATGTTAATAGCAATAATAATTCTGATGAAGAAGAAACTTCAACAGAAGAAAATATAATAAAATTAGATCCTATGGAAACGGAACCCCCGGATCCGTATGATTATCAAGCCCCAAAACCATGGGAAATTGATAAGAAAAATCCGTATGGAAATATTAAACCAAAGAAATATTGGGAAAACAAATTCCTAATAGGTTCTGAGGAATATATTTTTATGATAGGAAGTAGTTCTAACAACAAGTTAGAAGAAATTCCTAATCCTGAACAACAGGATATAAAATTAGGAAATTTAATCGGAGAAGAAATAGATTTTTCCGATGATATGATAGAAAAGATTAATAAAAATCATATTTCTAAAGAAGAAATTTATAAAATTTCTAAGTTTAAACTATGGTCAAAAAGACACATAGAAAAAATTAGTGGCAACACAGTCGCTAAGGATACCAAAGGTGGGTTAACAGAAATCCCCTTATTTACTAAAGAAAAGATAAAAAGGATTAGAAAAAACTATCCTCAGGTCAGATATATACATCTAGGAGTTATCATGATAACAATTAGAGCTTTATTCAGAAGAGGTCATGATGTTCCTATTTTAGCAGTATTATTAGATAAAAGATTTGAAAATCCAATAAAAGCACTTATTGGAGGTATTCAATCTAATCTACATACAGGTGTTATAGGATTTAAAGTTAAACCAAATTACTTTATTTCCATAACAGATCCTCTAATAGAAGAGTGTCTATGCCTTAGAATTCAGACAAAAAATTCTGATATAAGTGATTTAGCAGAAGATTTAGCAATCAGCTGGACTTCTATTAATGAATATACTAATACGGCAGAGGTTGAAATAAAAGAAATAAATAATAAAATTATTGAGCTTTTTGAGCCCAATAAATTTACTACGGAAATTCAACCAAAGCTATTACATTTAAAAGATTTATCAATTCCAAAAGACTGGATAATTGATAAGACTAATAATGCTAGTACTTCTAAACCGGTAAGTACTATTGAATATATGTCATCTGGTGATAAGTTATATTTCAGAAATAATCTGATTACTAACACAGATGATAATTTAATATTACCTTCTAACTCTCAACCAGAGGAAGAAGAAGATAATGAAAGTATAAATACACCAATAGGGATGAAAACAATTCAAATTCCTATTTTCCCTACTACTCCAAGTAGAAATTCTATTTCTAGAAACTCTAGAATAGAAAATATACAATATTCGGAAGAAAATATTACTAATAAATATATTAAAATTACATTACATGATAAAGATTATAAAAATATTCTTTACATGCATTATTAGATACAGGAGCTACAACAAGTAGTTGCAAAAGAAATGCCATTCCAGAAGAATACTGGATACCTGTAAAAAAGATAATAAATATTAATGGAATAAATGGTAGAAAAACTGTTGTTTATTATAAAGCAAAAAACATTCCAATCTACATAAACAATGTTAGATTTATAATACCTAAATTATTATGTTTACCTGATATGATTGGTGATATATTACTTGGTAATAATTTTATTAATCAATATTTACCTTTTATTGTCAATAAGAAATCGGTTATTTATCTATAGAAAATAATTCTATAGAAATACCATTAATAAATAGTAATTTTTACTAATGTTTGCTGATTATCTTAGCAGGCCTAATGGATAGAGGTAAACAACCTCTAATAGAAAATGATGGATGGAGAACTGTCCATAAAAAACCCAATAAAGGAAAAAATCCTAACCAAGGATTTATTTTCGCAAAACAAATGAGTCCAAACCAAGGAATCATTCCTGCTCAAAAAAGTCCTAAACAAGGATTTCAGCCTGCACAAGTAAGTCCTAAACAAGGATTTATTTCTACACAAATAAATTCTAAACAAGAATTTATTTCTGCACCTGCAAATATAAGTTCTAAACAAGAATTTATGGCTGCACCAACACAGGTACAATTTTATCCTAACCAAGGATATTATTTACCATATCAATTGGTAAACCAACCAATTGGATCGCAATCACCAACACTGGTAGATTGTTATTCTCAATTCTCTCAAAAGCCTTACACCGATTCCGAAATTCTCAAATATGCAGATGCTTTGTTGAAAAAACAACAAAACTCTGAATTCTCGAATCTAAAGGATTTTTATAATCCAGGCTTACCCCCAGACTACTACCATTTCATTGACAGAATATGGAAAAACCATATTTTGGAACAAAGGGCTAGTTTCAGAAAAGCTCTTACCCAATTCTCAGAGTTCTTAGTTGAAAAAACAACTCAAGAAAAATCTGAAGAATTATTATTAAAATCTATTTTATACAGAGATTGGGACGATGTCCTAATTGAATATATGAATATTAAGGAGATAAACAATCTTCTTGATATATTTCAATACTTTATTAATAAAGGGAGAAACACTCCTATTGTTAATAAATTGTTTCGAAAATGTCTATATAACAAATGTAGACAAATTTTACCTTCAGAAATATTTTCGAAAATAAACAGAGCCATTTGCAAACAGCAAGCTCTATTTTTAGAAACATTTTCGAAATATTTTTCACAAGCATTTGCTTTTACAAATGACATGGGAGAAAAAACTCCTGTTATAAAATTTCGATTAAATCATGAGCCATTTGATATAACCAGTATTGAATGGGGATTTGTTAAAGAAATAACAGTCCAAAATCTCTCTTTTGATTTATTAAAAGATTTTCCTGCGATAGTCAAATCCCGGCTATCAAATTTTGTAAACATAGACGATTTTGTCTATTATTTTCACATTGAGATAAACAGTCTCATTGGTTTCGCTGAAGAAGAAAAATTTCATCAGCCTTATCAAATCTGGAACATAAACACTCTGTTCTCGGGAAAAGCCCTAGCAGCAGTCAGAGAAGATCCAGAGCATTTGTCAAAAATCATTGATGAGTGCTATAACAATTTCAACAAGTATCAAGTCCAAGCCGGAATTGATCTTATGAGCATGGCTCGACACCTTCTCCATCAAGATACTGTGGACCGATGGAAGAAGAATATTAGCTTACAACACTGGAAACCACCAGGATGAAAGCAATGAAGAAGCCATTTCGTTATTAACACAAATAGCGGATATGGAAATCGGAGACTATCCGTTAGCAGCGGAGATCCGAGAAACATGGGAACAATGGAACACACCAGTCCCGTCACCGGAATCATTACACCTTGACGAGATCGAGGAAATGAACCTGAGAAACATCCAAGAAGGATGAAGACAAAATTGGAAGATGACAACCAGTCAGCATCCAAGTGACGCAGACAATGATGTAATCAACAATCAATGTCATGACGTAAGCAATGATGCAAGCAGCAGACATTGCCAGAAAAGGAAGCTACGTGGAAACACCATAATGGCATCCGTCCAAAGAAGGAAGCTACGTGGAAAACATCCAAAGCATCCTTATCAACACACTGTTCAAGGAAGCTACGTGGAAAAAACCAACATAGCATCCGTCCAAAGAAGGAAGCCACCTGGAAGCAACCAAGATGGCATCCACCAATTAAAGGAAGCTACTTGGAAGCCACCAAGAAGCGGACAATTAATGTGTCCTTATCAGGATACTATTCGGATTCCAATTGTAATTAAATTAGAGTTAAATTTTTATTCTTATCCGAACAATTATTTCGGACTTCAGTTGTAATTAGATTTTAGCCTAGAATTTTTGGTTATAAATAGGCATTCTTGTAAGCTTGGGAAGATCTTCCCCCTTCCAATAAAAATACCATAATCTTTTACCGAAATCATTTTCTCTGTTTTTCTTTTGTAAATTATCTATCTTCTACTACCCAGCAATACTAAGTAGATATTAGAGATCCCTTCCGCTTGCACATACTCTCCCTCTCCCTCCCTCCCTCCCTCCTCCTCCTCTCCCTCCCTCCTCCCCCCGTAACTGGTATCAGATATCCTCTTCTAGGAGCCCCGGAGTAACGATTTCTGGAGTTCTAATATCTTGGTATCATTGTAAGTTTCTATCTTTGTGTTTCAACTCTGTTTGTTTCGCTGTTGTTGTCTCAAAACCCATATATCTGTCGTTAGTCTTCGTAGCCGTTGAGTCCGAGTGGGACGTTGTTGGCGTTGAGAGGACGTTAAGACACAGACGGTTTTAGGTACCAGGGATAATAATAATGGAACAAATAGATTGTTATATAAAGATAAAACTTGTAATCATACTATGCATATAGACTCTAAAATGAAAATTCTGTTTCGGTTCTTAGTATGGGTATCAATAGTTTAATAGATTTAACTAATACATATTTTGGTAAATTATATACTAAAATTAGTAAAGTAGAAGAAAAAATAGATAATATGGGAGAAGTAACTGATTTAGATTTGAATAGCAAATCTAAGGAGTTATTATCCGATGTAAATAATAAATTAGATCAGGTTATAAATATTAGTAATAATAAAGAATCTGATTTCGGACCTTTATATTATGGTAATAGTAATTATATATTAGCCTTATCTGAGGAAGATTCGTCAGAAGAATCCTCATCTACTAAATATATAAAAAATGAAAAAACAAAAGAAAAAATTGAAAAAAACAGAAAATCACAAAAATATGATTTTAATACTTATAAAAATCTGATAGAACATTGGAAAAGCCAATTTTCTAAAACAGATGATAGCTATGAAAAAGTAGAGTATTTAAAATTAATAGAAGATCTTTATGAAGAACATAAAGAACTTTTTGATAAGTACAATTATCATTATATGTTAGAATATGATGATAATGATGATAATAATAATAATAATGAAAATGATAGTTATATTTTAGAAACTACAGAAAGTAGTAATTCTAATAATATGGCTATAAATATTAATGTTAATAGCAATAATAATTCTGATGAAGAAGAAACTTCAACAGAAGAAAATATAGAAATCCCTGAAGATCCTATGGAAACGGAACCCCCGGATCCGTATGATTATCAAGCCCGAAACCATGGGAAATTGATAAGAAAGATCCTCATGGAAAGAGAAAAAAGACTCAGATCTTCAAAAAGATGATAATCTGAGAGCTATTAATAAAAAATACGAAATTGTTGAAAACACAACAAGAATATTAGATAATAATATAGAAAACATAAATACTAATGATATAAAATTAGAAACTCCAGGAGAAACTAGTCAACCTACACCTATACCCTATAAGGTTGATGATCTTAATAAAAGAAATGTTGCTCAAGGAGGAGGATATTTAGATTTAACTAATATTCCCATATCAGACTTTGAAAAAACAATAGATGATTGGGCACAGTCTATGACTATTGTTGTAAACAACAACAGTACAGTCTGGACAAAGGAAAAGTTCTTAAACTACTTTGTAGGAACTTTTCAAGGGGATGTTCTACAATTTCTTAGACGATGGGAAGAATCTGAGAAAGGAAGAGAACAAAAAAGTCAACTTATTAATCAAATAAGTACCCCTAAAGATTTATTAAAAGGATTAACCTCAATTCTAAAAACAGAATTTTGCGGTTATTCTAATAAAAAAGACCAGGATAGCCAAGCCAGCTATATCTTGTCAAAATTAAAATTATGTGATATTAGATATTTAGAAGATTTTTCTAAAAAATTTCTTCATGAATATCAAAAGTTAAAAGATGATAGTATTGATCATTGGAAAAACCAATATTTTCATAAATTACCACCACCTTGGGATGAAATTTGCATAAACAAATATGCTTCTTTCATAATTAAGTGCAGTAATGATAATAATACAAATATTTCAAATATAGATACTATAGGCAATAGAATTAATTTTGCCAAAGAAAGAATTATTTTACACTGTTTACAAAGCAAAGCGCTAAACAAGTCAAAAATAAATTAAGTCATAGATATTGTACAAAAATGTTAGAAGGAGAATGGGAGTTTTGGATGTAACACCATACGTTCAAAACCCTACAAAAAGAATAAAAATATAAATTAGCTAAATGGAAACCAGGAAATAAAAATAGTAATGATAAAAAGAAAAAATTTGTTAGAAGAAAAACTTCTAATAAGAATAAAAAACAAATTTGTAAATGTTTTATCTGTGATGAAGAGGGTCATATAGCAACCAATTGTCCTAATAAAGGCAAAAATGCTAGAAAAATGATAAAAAATCTTGAAGAACAAGATTTAGAAATATGTTTTAGTAAGGAAACAAATCCTTCTGAAATATTATATGAATTAATTTCAGAAACAGAGTCTGATACAGATTCTGATGAGTATATTTATTAATAATTTTTACTAATGTTTGCTGATTATCTTAGCAGGCCTAATGGATAGAGGTAAACAACCTCTAATAGAAAATGATGGATGGAGAACTGTCCATAAAAAACCCAATAAAGAAAAAATCCTAACCAAGGATTTATTTTCGCAAAACAAATGAGTCCAAACCAAGGAATCATTCCTGCTCAAAAAAGTCCTAAACAAGGATTTCAGCCTACACAAGTAAGTCCTAAACAAGGATTTATTTCTACACAAATAAATTCTAAACAAGAATTTATTTCTGCACCTGCAAATATAAGTTCTAAACAAGAATTTATGGCTGCACCAACACAGGTACAATTTTATCCTAACCAGGGATATTATTTACCATATCAATTGGTAAACCAACCAATTGGATCGCAATCACCAACACCGGTAGATTGTTATTCTCAATTCTCTCAAAAGCCTTACACCGATTCCGAAATTCTCAAATATGCAGATGCTTTGTTGAAAAAACAACAAAACTCTGAATTCTCGAATCTAAAGGATTTTTATAATCCAGGCTTACCCCCAGACTACTACCATTTCATTGACAGAATATGGAAAAACCATATTTTGGAACAAAGGGCTAGTTTCAGAAAAGCTCTTACCCAATTCTCAGAGTTCTTAGTTGAAAAAACAACTCAAGAAAAATCTGAAGAATTATTATTAAAATCTATTTTATACAGAGATTGGGACGATGTCCTAATTGAATATATGGATATTAAGGAGATAAACAATCTTCTTGATATATTTCAATACTTTATTAATAAAGGGAGAAACACTCCTATTATTAATAAATTGTTTCGAAAATGTCTATATAACAAATGTAGACAAATTTTACCTTCAGAAATATTTTCGAAAATAAACAGAGCCATTTGCAAACAGCAAGCTCTATTTTTAGAAACATTTTCGAATATTTTTCACAAGCATTTGTTTTTACAAATGACATGGGAGAAAAAACTCCTGTTATAAAATTTCGATTAAATCATGAGCCATTTGATATAACCAGTATTGAATGGGGATTTGTTAAAGAAATAACAGTCCAAAATCTCTCTTTTGATTTATTAAAAGATTTTCCTGCAATAGTCAAATCCCGGCTATCAAATTTTGTAAACATAGACGATTTTGTCTATTATTTTCACATTGAGATAAACAGTCTCATTGGTTTCGCTGAAGAAGAAAAATTTCATCAGCCTTATCAAATCTGGAACATAAACACTCTGTTCTCGGGAAAAGCCCTAGCAGCAGTTAGAGAAGATCCAGAGCATTTGTCAAAAATCATTGATGAGTGCTATAACAATTTCAACAAGTATCAAGTCCAAGCCGGAATTGATCTTATGAGCATGGCTCGACACCTTCTCCATCAAGATACTGTCAAGTATTGGACCGATGGAAGAAGAATCTTAGCTTACAACACTGGAAACCACCAGGATGAAAGCAATGAAGAAGCCATTTCGTTATTAACACAAATAGCGGACATGGAAATCGGAGACTATCCGTTAGCAGCGGAGATCCGAGAAACATGGGAACAATGGAACACACCAGTCCCGTCACCGGAATCATTACACCTTGACGAGATCGAGGAAATGAACCTGAGAAACATCCAAGAAGGATGAAGACAAAATTGGAAGATGATAACCAGTCAGCATCCAAGTGACGCAGACAATGATGTAATCAACAATCAATGTCATGACGTAAGCAATGATGCAAGCAGCAGACATTGCCAGAAAAGGAAGCTACGTGGAAACACCATAATGGCATCCGTCCAAAGAAGGAAGCTACGTGGAAAACATCCAAAGGCATCCTTATCAACACACTGTTCAAGGAAGCTACGTGGAAAAAACCAACATAGCATCCGTCCAAAGAAGAAAGCCACCTGGAAGCAACCAAGATGGCATCCACCAATTAAAGGAAGCTACTTGGAAACCACCAAGAAGCGGACAATTAATGTGTCCTTATCAGGATACTATTCGGATTCCAATTGTAATTAAATTAGAATTTAATTTTTATTCTTATCCGAACAATTATTTCGGACCTCAACTGTAATTAGATTCTAGTTTAGAATTTTAGTTACAAATAGGCATTCTTGTAAGCCTGAGAGGCATGATCTTTTACCATAATATAATTTGAAAGATCATCTTTTACCGAAATCATATTCTCTGATTTTCTTTTGTAAATTATCTATCTTCTACTACCCAGCAATACTAAGTAGATATTAGAAACCCTTCCGCTTGCCCATACTCTCCCCACTCTCCCTCCCCCGTAGCTGGTATCAGATATCCTTTCCTAGGAGCCCCGGAGTAACGATTTCTGGAGTTCTAATATCTTGGTATCATTGTAAGTTTCTATCTTTGTGTTTCAACTCTGTTTATTTCGCTGTTATTATCTCAAAACCCATATATCTGTCGTTAGTCTTCGTAGCCGTTGAGTCCGAGAGGGACGTTGTTGGCGTTGAGAGGACGTTAAGACACAGACGGTTTTAGGTACCAGGGATAATAATAATGGAACAAATAGATTGTTTATATAAAGATAAAACTTGTAATCATACTATGCATATAGACTCTAAGAATGAAAATTCTGTTTCGGTTCTTAGTATGGGTATCAATAGTTTAATAGATTTAACTAATACATATTTTGGTAAATTATATACTAAAATTAGTAAAGTAGAAGAAAAAATAGATAATATGGGAGAAGTAACTGAATTAGATTTGAATAGCAAATCTAAGGAGTTATTATCCGATGTAAATAATAAATTAGATCAGGTTATAAATATTAATAATAAAGAATCTGATTTCGGACCTTTATATTATGGTAATAGTAATTATATATTAGCTTTATCTGAGGAAGATTCGTCAGAAGAATCCTCATCTACTAATTATATAAAAAATGAAAAAACAAACGAAAAAATTGAAAAAACAGAAAAATCACAAAAATATGATTTTAATACTTATAAAAATCTGATAGAACATTGGAAAAGCCAATTTTCTAAAACAGATGATAGCTATGAAAAAGTAGAATATTTAAAATTAATAGAAGATCTTTATGAAGAACATAAAGAACTTTTTAATAAGTATAATTATCATTATATGTTAGAATATGACGCTACCGAAAGTAGTGACAGTTCTAATAATAATAATGATGATAATAATAATAATAGTTATAATATAGAAATAGAAGATAATATTAGTAATAATATTCAGGTATTATTAGAAAGGTAAATAGTAATAATAATTCTGATGAAGAAGAAACTTCAACAGAAGAAAATATAGAAATTCCAGATCCTATGGAAACGGAACCCCCGGATCCGTATGAATATCAAGCCCCAAAACCATGGGAAATTGATAAGAAAAATCCGTATGGAAATATTAAACCAAAGAAATATTGGGAAAACAAATTCCTAATAGGTTCTGAGGAATATATTTTTATGATAGGAAGTAGTTCTAACAACAAGTTAGAAGAAATTCCTAATCCTGAACAACAGGATATAAAATTAGGAAATTTAATCGGAGAAGAAATAGATTTTTCCGATGATATGATAGAAAAGATTAATAAATCATAATTCTAAAGAAGAAATTTATAAAATTTCTAAGTTTAAACTATGGTCAAAAAGACACATAGAAAAAATTAGTGGCAACACAGTCGCTAAGGATACCAAAGGTGGGTTAACAGAAATCCCCTTATTTACTAAAGAAAAAATAAAAAGGATTAGAAAAAACTATCCTCAAGTTAGATATATACATCTAGGAGTTATCATGATAACAATTAGAGCTTTATTCAGAAGAGGTCATGATGTTCCTATTTTAGCAATATTATTAGATAAGAGGTTTGAAAACCCAATAAAAGCACTTATTGGAGGAATTCAATCCAATTTACATACAGGTGTTATAGGATTTAAGGTAAAACCAAATTACTTTATTTCCATCACAGACCCTCTAATAGAAGAGTGTCTATGCCTAAGGATTCAGACAAAAAATTCTGATATAAGTGATTTAGCAGAAGATTTAGCAATCAGCTGGACTTCTATTAATGAATACACTAATACGGCAGAGGTTGAAATCAAAGAGATTAATAATAAAATTATTGGGCTTTTTGAGCCCAATAAATTTACTACGGAAATTCAACCAAAGCTATTACATTTAAAAGATTTATCAATTCCAAAAGACTGGATAATTGATAAGACTAATAATGCTAGTACTTCTAAACCGGTAAGTACTATTGAATATATGTCATCTGGTGATAAGTTATATTTCAGAAATAATCTGATTACTAACACAGATGATAATTTAATATTACCTTCTAACTCTCAACCAGAGGAAGAAGAAGATAATAAAGGTATAAATACACCAATAGGGATGAAAACAATTCAAATTCCTATTTTCCTACTACTCCAAGTAGAATTCTATTTCTAGAAACTCTAGAATAGAAAATATACAATATTCGGAAGAAATATTACTAATAAATATATTAAATTACATTACATGATAAAGATTATAAAAAATATTCTTTATATGCATTATTAGATACAGGAGCTACAACAAGTAGTTTGTAACATCCCCAAACCCGGCCCATTCACTACGACCGAATCTGGTTATGTTAGTGCGAAAAGACGGTTGAAAAACTTTTGCCTTGGAATAAACATGGAAATATTCTAACTTTTGAGTATAGTGTTTATTGGGAAAAGTATAAGTAAATCTTTTGTCGTTATAAATATTATAAAAAACCCAAAATTAAACTTTAGCATATAAGCATGCTGTTTAAAATGAAATCCTTCACAAAGTATTTGATTTAAACAAACCATATTAAAATTAATAATAAAGTAATTCCTAAAATAAATGAACAACAAAAAGGCCTTATTACACCAATATTTAATAGATCAAATACTTAGTATAAATAAACTAAAAAAAATATTTGAATTCTTCTTTCTGCATGGGCCACCTCGTGTCCTCTCCGAACCCGATCCAACTACGCGTCACCTGAAATGGTTAATGAAAGAGTGAGTCCACTGACTCAGTGCATAACCACAACACATATTTCCATCCGTATGGGCTTGGCCCATACCCACACAGCCATCGAAACAAATCATGCAAGAATGCATCTCAGCCCAACCCATTGTCCAACCGTACACCAACCTTAGCAGACTCCCCGCCTAAGGCCGTGGCTAATCCACCGATCACATTGTGATCCATAACATCTTACCTTGGCAAGCTCGCTGCTCAAGGCCGTGGCTGAGCCACCGATCAACCCAAGTGATCCAATATCGTAATCTGTCTACGGTGATGCACATAGCAATCAACCGCCGAGATGGGCACCGAGCCAACACCTCCCTTGAGGTAGCACACAGCAAATCCCCAAGCGCTAATGTAGCCGAAGCTATCATTAGACCACGTACACTTTGTGTACACTTCCTTCTTCATCGAATCAAGCCCAAACCCATGCAACTACATATATATGCAACATGTTAAGCCATCATATCACATAAGTATATAAATTTTATACATACATAAATACATCACAAATAAACTTACCATCACCAGTTCTCATCACTTATGCCATTATAAACGGCTTCCACACATAATACACATGTAACAAGTTAGCAACCAAAACCACAGAAATAGTGCGATGATTACGCACCTTAATAGCTCAACAATCCAAACCCGAAACGCTACTCTATGCCTCAGCAAATGCTGCCTATACCAATCCCGAAAAGGTCTCCTGCGCTAGTCTCCTCTCCCCCTACAAACGGCCTTATCATCATAACCTTAGGTTAAACGAATACTAAATACATAGCTTATTAAAACAAAGCCTTACCAAATCGATTGCTATGGAACCCGAAGAAGTCTATGCCAACATTCGGCCAATAACACTACCAAACTGAGGGAAGGAAAATTCGGCAAAGGGTGGTGGTGTAGATTCGGCTATCTATAAAATCAAGAAGTAGGGAATAGTGGTTTCGACCAAAGAGAAGAGAAAGAAGATGTGGGGTGTACTTTCGGTTTTGAAGTGAAAAGGAAAGGAAATAGGGAGAGCAAAGGATTTGGCAACTAAGCTTTGGAGAAAAGGGTTTCGGCAACCAAAGAAAATGTGAAGCACAATTTGGCAAGGGAGAGAAAACAAATGATGAATGAATAATGAGCACCTCCCCCCTATTTATACTAAAAAGCCAAGCTCCAACCCCCCAAAAATAATCCCTAAAAATCTCCTAAAATACCTCCCCACCATCCATTCAAAATAGTTTGAATGGGTCAAACCTTCTAGCCAAAATTTAAAAAAAAAAAAATTGACCAAGTCTTCTCCACCTTTTAAGCCTCCAAAACCGTCCAACCTCCTTACCAAAAAAACAATGCCCATCTGCTGCTCCCGCGAATCGAACATGAGACCCTTCCCCTTGCAAATGGCGTCATACACACAAGGCCTTAGTGGCGCCCATCCTGCCACTCCACCAACTCCTTTCTTGTGACATAAACTCCCAAATAATTCTCTTAAGTCCCCTCTTTGCCAAGCTCCCCCCTTTCAACACTAAAAACCAAAAATTTTCTAAGGCATTGCCCCACCTTCTAGGGTTCTCAGGACCCCTAAAACTCACCCAACCACACACTGAAGTGTGCCAACACCCGAACTAAGCACCAAAAATCTAACCCCTAAAACCAGGGTGTTACAATTCTACCCTCCTTAAAATAATTTCGTCCTCGAAATTACTTGTCTAGA